>VZSV01000009.1:7878718-7900298 GCA_013398735.1 Nothocercus julius | reverse complement strand
CTCGCCCGGGGGACATTCTGCTTTTCGAGAGCAGGCAGGGGAAGCGGAAGGAGGAGCAGTGGGACGTGGCTGTGGCTCCTCAGTCTCACCTGCAGTCACAGCAGCTAAAACACCCATCAGCAAAAGACCTCACAGAGACTTTATTCTCCATCCCTCTTGTCCATAACAGGGCCCCACTTGCTGAGGAGTGTAAACCATTGAGGACCGCCAGGATGGCTCTATCAGTCTGTGTACATATGCATAAAGAGCAACCTCATCCTCCCCCCCAAAAAAACTGTTTTAAACACATATTTGTAAAGACCAATTTTATCTCTACAATCTGTAGCTAGTTAAAATTCCAAATGTTTTTCTTAAAAAGGACTTTAGGAATAGGTAGTGAACATGAGCTAAATTAAGAACAATTTAAAGTGTATTTTTTATGGTGAAAAAAAAATCTGTTCGACACCTGAGTTATCTGCAACTTCCAAAAAGTGCTGAAAAAATGATGGTCCTCTCAGTTGTCATAGATGATTTTATTTTCTTTTAATCTGTATGATTTGTTTCTAACATTTATGCACAAGCTTGGACTGGTTTATCTTCAAATAGTTTAAATGAATGCAAAATTCCTGATGGCCATCTTAGTTGACCTAGAATCAATCAATTTATTTTTACTGGGCCTAAGCTGGCATAAGGAGCTATATAAACTAAGGATATAGTCAGGCACTTGCTGCAGAAATGTGTGTGCCAATTTAAAATGTAACTATCCCTCAGCTGTTTGTTACTGCCCTTCTGTTGGCACTGACTTCTTTGTAGGTCAGCCACTTACACAGACGGTTTAACTCATGTGACTTTGCATTACATTGGATGAGGAGCATTTGCCTCCTGAGTTATCCAGTACCATCTGGTAAAGGGATATGACAGTCAGCTGGATAAGAGAGGGAAGGGTTCCCACAATGCAAATGACTGACGATGGCATCGTGCAATATAATTTCTGAAGTCATTGGACCCACCTAAATCAGCTATTTAAGCTGTGTTTTACTCTCCACTGCCCTTCTGATGGCTGTGGCCACCTTACGCAGGAAATCTCAACAGGCAGCGACTGCTGTCTGGGACAGCTGTGAGCACCTCAGGAAGGTTCACCGGACTTATCTGTCAAAAGTTGATGACGTTAGAATAGCTGACACTTCCTCATTTCCTTCTGGCCACTTTACAGCGTGGCCAGGTGATAACAATTTTTATCCACTGACATTGTTTACTAGGTGAATGGGAGCCAAAGTGCTAAAAGTGTCCAGATGGGTGCTTGCAGTGGTCTAATTAAATCAGCTTTAAAACAGATCTTTAGGCTGTGGACAGATGTTCAATTTGTAGATAGCTGTGCCAGATGCAGATTATGCAGCCACACTGCTGGAGGTTATTGCCCTCACGGCTCCCGGTGCAGAGCCATCCCTGATGCTCCTTAGTTTAACCACGGTGCAGAGACGCGTCTCTCCTGGCTCGAGAGGCAGTGGGTGGAGAGGCTGTCGCCCGCCCACGCACTCCTGGCTACTTGTCTTTGCTGGGTGCCCCAGATTGTGTCACCTGCCTTATTGGCGTCAGAATTAACCAGGTTAGCCCACACAGCTGACAGAACAGATCTCTGTCCTGGTTTGGTGGGTTTAAAACGAGCATTCATGCAGGACTTTACAGAGAATATCTCTCACGGCTTTTTCAGACAAGGCAGTGATGAGGGCTCAACGTGCTAAACTGCTTTGGGTCATTCACCTACCAAGACCTTTCCATTGGCTTGAGCTAAGGCTGCAGAGTTTGATGAAAGATTGTAAAAGGCTGGCTAGTTCGAAGAGGAAACTCTTTTCATCAAACTGTGATATTTTTAGCAACCATGTTAATGTATGTACAGACCAAACAAGATATAGTTGATCAAACAGGGTGAACTGTTGAGCTTCAGTAGGCCAAAACCATTTTACCAGATGGTACTAAATTTTCCATATAACACTAAGGTTGACTGTGAGTGATGCACATGCTTTTAGTGTCTTAAACCCTATCTACATTATGAACTATCATATTCATTCTCATGACAGTTCTCGGTGCAATTCTATTGCTAAAAAAGCACCTTAAATATCTTACAAATACATCTATGTAGCTATAACTTTTAGCTCTCGAGCTGATCTATCTTCAAGCATACTCAATCTGTATTTGCTTCCCACTGTTCAGCAGTTGAGCTTATTAAGAAATAAGGTGGGTAATGTGTCCAACAAAAAGCAGGAAAATTATTCCTGCAGCTGATGATGCTATTTAACTTCCTTAACACTCCAAACAATTGGTTTGGAGGAGCTTTGAATTAAGCATGCTCTATTTTTGCAAGAATATTTCTGTTGATTGCATTTTAGAGATCATAGTAACAAAACACAGAAATCAGTCCTCATCTTTATTTGTTCTGGGAATTAATGAAAAGCACGGGATGAAAATAAACCCTAGGCCAAAATACCTTCCCTTGGGCCATGCTCTTGCTTGGCTTGTGCTCACAGGGAGTACCATTTTCACCATGCAGAGCAGCCAACCTTTTCACTGTCACTAACTGAGGTCCTAACAGAGCAGAACTGGTTATGGCTGTATGCAGCATTAAGGAAATGAGGAAATTTCTAGAGGAAATTCTTAGCATCTGCATTGGCCTGCAGAAGATAGAGGATTCTGTGTCCTCATCATAGTCACCTTGGCTGTCTCCATCATGGAAGGCACATGGTCATGTCAACCTCCTCAGGAAAAACATGGCTCATCTGCTGTATATATAAGCAACCATTATTTATTGCTTGTGTTCAACAGTCCCCACAGTTTCCTTCACATTTTCCAAACAGTGCAGGAAGTGTGTTCCCTATTCCAAGAAAACAGTATTTATGTGAGTTGCGGTACTCCTGAGAATACCCATTCAAATCTGTTTTTCAGGTCACTTTTTACCAAAGCTTTCCAAAGTTTTAGCAGCACTGCTAGCAATTATGCAAGAAAAAAACGACCATCAATAGCAGCAGCAAGAGAAAGAGAGGCATAAGCAGCTGTACTTCAGACAGGGATCAGCAGAGCAGAACCCAGATTTGCTGCAGTGCCTTTGTGTAGTCACACACTGCTTTTAAGCTTGACATTTGATTGTCTTTGACCACTAGATGGCATAAAAAATGCTCTTGTGGGCATCATCTTTTTTCTGCAAAAGTATGAAGCCCTGGGTTCACACGGTAGTTAGAAGTGGATTCTTACATTGCTTTTGATCAAAAGGATACTTAAATATTTCACTTAATGTAAATGTATCAGTAGGATTCATCCTACTGAGTGGAAAACAGACTTGAAAGCAAAATTCCTTTTCAAAAGAAAGCATTAGCAGAAAAAGTACTATTCTCAGGAGCAGCAAAACATAACACAAGATCAGGAGAGAGGGAGATTGCTTTGCTAATTAGAATATAGGACCAGGCACTAAAATAAATCACGAGTTCTCATCTTGGTCCTGATGATTCTCTTTGCAGCTTTGGGCAAATCCCATAATCCACTTCACTGCTTTATTTGCATAGGAAGGGTTGTTCTTCTGCCTTGTGATGGTGCCAGAGGAGTTAATACTCATAAAGGAGAAATACAGAAAACACTAATGAATCCTGAAAGCTGTATGGAAGAAAGAGTTCTCCTGGTCTGCCTTCCCTTATGTGCTATTGGAACATCCTGTTATTGCTGTGCAAAGGTGATAACTGTAGGAAAACTATGCAGTATTGATAAATTTAAAATATAAAGAAATATTATGAGTACTACTGAAAGAAAGAAATACTACTGAAATAATTGGATTAATGTTTTTGCTGTGTATGCAGTTTAATTCATTATGGAAGTTTCATGGCAAATGAAACCTTCTGCCTGCCTAGCACTCCTTAAAATCCTTCTGAGTCAAAGAAATATCCTGATGAAGGCTTACACTGGTCTGATTCACATCCACAGTCTAACTTCCCTAAAGCTCAGGGCCACTTTCAGTTCAAATATGAATTTTAGATGCAGTCTCTAGTTCAGTTGCTTTTTCATAATTAAAACTTCTAGTTATTGTGCTCTGTATGTGCTCTGTAGCTGCTGTGTAGTCCCTTGTACATCCTTGGTATCAAGCCTGATGATCTCTGATGATTTCACCACTCAAATACGTGATTAGATTATAGTGTGTTCTGGTATTGCCATATTATAAACTACGATTTTTCTGAATGCTCTTAGGAGATAAATGAAGAGAGTAGAGAATCCACTATAAATTATCAGTGACTGGGAAAATCTTACAATGGCAATTTACATGACTGCTATGGTCATGAGATAACATATTTCTTTTATCTTTATTGGGTGCAGTGGATAGGAAGACCCTAAGGAGAGCCAAGGGATTTTACAGTGTACACCTGGAACTTGTCAGCATCTAGAAAGAAAAGATTTACAGGTTCAGATAAGGTCAGTGCTGGAAAAATGAACTTGGCATGAGGTCCCTGAGAAAATAATATTGCAGCAATGAACAATGATATTCAGGCATGCTTTCTATGCTGTTTTCCCTGCCAATGAAAGGAGATTGAATATATATGTCTTCCCATAATCACAGAGGGTATTTATAGCATAAATGCAATTTTTGGTTTATCTGAAACTGAGTTTTATCAGCTGTCCTTTAACCAACTCTGAAAGCAGACTGTGAATGAGAGAGACATAAAAACTGTCAGACCAAAACAAACCTAACAGCACAAATGATTACTGATTGGCTTTAAAGAAAGCTGAGAAAAACAATTTTAATAACAAAAATAAGACCCTGAAGTGCTGTAACTGCAGTGCCAAAATGATTTCCAACCACTCACAAAAATATCAGCTTTGTTTTTCCAGTGATATATTTAGTTTTTTTCTCTTGTCCCTGTTGATCATCTTAGTGATGTTGTTGGAGAATTTTCAATTTCCACTTAAGATTTTTAAAAGCAAATAAAGTTATCTTGGCAGCTCCTGGGAGAGCTAATGCAGTGGATGCTAGACGTGTAGAAAACAGTTTATACAAAGCTTGAGCTCAGCATTGACACTGAGCCCATGCCATTCCCTCACAAGTCATAGCACAGCAAGGTGACAATAAGCACCCTGCAGCCTTGTGAGCATCCAGAACCTGTGCACATTAGAAGAATTTAAGGAGCTATTTTAAGGGTTGCTTCCTTCTCCCACTACACCAGCATCACCACTATGCATCAGTCCCCAGCCAAAAGACACCATATGGCAAAACCTTTCCCCTACAGTGACATGCTATGTATGTGTAGAATTAATGGAACATGCCCACGCTGCAGCCCTATTAAACCCCAGCAGTGGCAGCCCCACTGCGTTTCTACACCAGAACTTTCCTGAGGTGCCTGGCCTTGCTGCAGAGGCGCAGGACTTTGCTTTTCTGCATAGGCATGTTGTGAGAGAGGGGATGGGATGGGATGGGATGGGATGGGATGGGATGGGATGGGATGGGATGGGATGGGATGTCATGTCGAGCTAGAACAGGCTGCTGCCATCACAGGAATATTTGATATATCTCATGGTTCCTCCAGGAATGAGCCACTCAGTGTAGTATTTGTTATGCTGCATTTTAGCTGTCCCCACTGCTGAACACACCCTTACGGAGAAAAGTCTTTCGAGTTCCCATTTTGGAGGCTGACATCATGCTCCCTTGGGACCCATGACAGGTCCTCTCCTCACAGCCATGGCTTGCCCAAGCTCACTGAGTGAGCACAGCGCTCTCCTCCTGCCCAGTGATGGTGGGAGACAGAATTACCTGTAATGATAACCTACAGGAAGTATTTTATGATCCTTAAAAATACAGTTGATATATAAAATGTTATAATAATATACACAGTAAAGGTATGAGCTTTTAGGCCTTAGCATCATTTTGTTCCAGATAATTAGTCTTCTGATAGTGTTTTCTTCTAGGAACTGTGGCATATTACTCATCTAAATGGATGAACAGGAATCTCAAATTAAGACTCTAGTAAAGCAATTACAAATTAGAGAGATTTTATTTTCCAAAAAAGAAAAAATAAAGCTGAGATTGAAATTTGCAGAAGTGAAGGAAAGGTAAAAACAAACCAAAGAAATATGTGCATTTTGCAAAGAGCTAACAGACTTACAGATTCTCCTTACTGCTCAGACAATTCACTTATTTTCCCCACACAGAACACACAATACCTTATTTAGTAATATTTTGAGAAGATTTTTTAGTATACGGCATTGAGCATGATTTTTGCAATGCTTTGGCAGCATGCTATGCTATGCTATAAAACTAAAGCATTATTAGAATGCTGTTGAGATGAAAATAAATGGAGATGACTGAAGAAATTTTCAGCGCAAGGTGCAGCTCCTATTGCCTCCAGCTCTGCAGAGGATTCCTGCAATTACGTCATTCTCCTGCTTTCTGCTCCTTGAAGTTCAGGCATTTCTTTAGAAAACTATTCTCCCCTCCTTCTCATTTTTATCGTTCAAAGGATTGTCAACTTCAAATATTCATGGCATATGTTTGTGGTCCACAGCACATGAGTTGCAGCACTTATCAATTTGTGGGAGAAATGATGTGAATCAAGTCAAGTATTTGCATTGTGGTTTATAGGATTATGCAAACCCTCTTGGATCAGGCAGGCAATGTTTTTTGAAGCATTTTTTTTTATAGCATGAATTGGATAGAATCTAATAATAGACCTAGAACATTTTTTTTATCTGATAGCTTCAAAAGTTGTTATGCAACTGATCTTTAAGTAAAACAGGTTTTACTAGCACTTAGTAAATACCACTCTTAGTGGTATTAACAATGTCAATGCAAAGGTCAAATAGCTATTACCAACATTGTTTATAAAAGGCTAGATTTTGGTGGATGGCTTTTTCATAAGGAAGATAATAATGTATTGGTATGTGACAAAATCATTGGATGTTATTGTTCTTTTACCCAAAATTTTACTCCCCCCCCATGTTTCTGAGTATAATACTCTATTCTAGAGTTAAAAAGAGAAGACTAAGAAAATCCAAGCCAACAGTAAAATACTTCAGAGTGAGAAGTGCCAAGCATTTCATGAAGTCCACTCATGACTTTTTAATTGCTGTTAGTCTTTATGCTGAAGGTGCTCAGAGACTCTGATGAAAACAGCGTAAGACCTAAAGAGGGAGGATGGAAGTAAAAAAGGAGGAAAATGCATTTCTAAATAATTGTTAGTAAATGACAATATTACTCTTAATAAGTGGACTCTTAATAAGTACCCAGATAGGTTTTAACACACTTTGCAGAGTGTCCATGTCCACTGGGATATGAAGTAAAATCAGTGGGCTAAATTATGTTCTCATTGGCACTGGTGTAAATCCAGAATAACTCATCTCACTACATCATGGTTATTTTCAGTTTCTAGTGAGTAACCAAACAGAAACTTGTCGAATGTTCCTAGACTTTCTCTTCCACTCCCGTATATAGAAATTACTCATAAATAAATCCACGACAGTATCGAGGTGACTTTATATAATCAAATGTCCTTCACTAGTCAATAGCATTAAAAAGAGAATACCAGATTTTTTTTTTTTTTTATGTGTATTCGTAAGAAACCACCTCTCACAATAAGAGGAAATAGTAAGTACGAACAGCCTTGAGGATATGGTATTCCCCCCCTCCAAAAAGGCACCAAAAAAGGTAATACTGAGAATTAAAAACATGAAGACAGTCCTTGGTGGGAAGGCACAGGGGTGCATACGCAGGAGAAGAAAAGAGGAGAGAACTGAGCAGAGCCAGGAAGGCAGAAAAAAACCCCCGAAGAGTTTGAGAAATCAGTGTTAGCAGTTTCAGCTGGTGGATGTGCAGATGCTGGAGCAGAGGAAGCCTAATCCTGAAAGTGGGAGCCACCACTTAGTGCCTCAATGAACACCTGGGAACTCAGCAAGGGCGCCCTTCTGTGACATGAGGGTATCTCATGTGCTCAGTTGGAAAAATATGAAGAAAGAAGGAAAATGACAGGAACTGAAATGAGTTTTTGATTTTGACCAAAGTCAACAGACAGCATACGCTTCCAAGTGCCACAAAATGTCAGTCTGCTCACATCTACCACTGCTAGGAGGTGGAGACCAGCTTGGCGGTGCTAACACATTGCACTGACCTTCATTTTTGGTACGGGGCAACTGCCACTGAAACCCTGGGCCAAAAAAGCACACTGGGAAGGAAGGGATGCCCGCGACCCATCGCAGTTCTCCCATCTAAGTTCTAGCCCATTGTGGTTCTCCTTTGCTGCCACCCAAGCCTGGGTGACTCAGTCTCAGCTGGGGCAGCTCTCAGCATCACACAGCACAAAACTGATACTCTATCGGGTTAATTTTCTGCCTGCTGCACTGTCTGCTGGTTCACACTGTGATTCCACGTGTTGTATATAAATCTTACAAACAAAATGCCAACTGGAGGCCTCTGAGCATGAGGAATTGGGATAAACAAAGATTTCAGGGGCAGAAGCACGCAGGCTTACTGTGTAAGGCCGTCCCGGCCGGCGCAGGAAAGCGCTGAAGCTGCGGTGCGCCCACGGAACGCCGTGTCCAGCTCACACCTCGCCACGCTGCAGCAGGGAACTAGCTGAGGACAACCAAGTGGTTCATACACCCAGCCAGTTAAACAGGTGACTGTGACGAGCACGCTATGTTTTTATCTTACTGTGCTTCCCAGCAAAACACAGAGCCCCTGTGGGGCCGACTCTCTGCTGCTCTGCCCTTTGAGTCACTGGCATGCAGGGAGAGCAAAGTGAGCAGGGCACAAGTGAGTGGAAGCCTTTTGTCCTCAGGCTTCATAAAGCGACACTGCCACGAAGGCCAGGGATGAACCAAACCCCTGGAAACAGCGTGGCAAGTGGCTGCAGAGAGAAGTGGGCTCTGCTAACTGTGTTACCGTGAATTGGCTTCACCGTCTGCCGTGGGCCAGCCACGGCTCAGCAAAGTCGCCTGCGGAGTCCAGGCCTCGTGGAGCTGCTCTGTGTTCCTGGAGGATTAAATCAAAAGGCAGAGCCTAAACCCATGGGCAGCATGTCCTGCAAGAGGTTTATTTTTACTTGGTGAGCCTGAGCACTGGAGCGCTGTGGCGGAGGCGAGGGGTTAACGCTTTCCTTCCTCGCAGCACGGCCGTGCAGGACCAGTGCTATGGATGTTGCCTTTTACCTCATGCCTTGGTAACCGGAGCAGCCAGTACGGACAGTCCTCCCCCATCTCCTCAGCTCACCCTTCCTTTTGGGCCTCATCGCTCCCACCATGTGTGACTGCCCTGCACGTCTTGTTTCTCCCTCCTCTCCCCGTCTGTTTCTGATACGAGAAACCTCAGAAGTGCCAGCCAACAGAGCTGGTCAGTCGCGTTTCTCTAGCTGCACTTCAGCTGGCACATCTCTGAAACGGGCACTTAGGAGTTGAATGATGAATTCAAGGAAGCCTAAAGCCCTCGTAGGGGTGGTGATGCCAGCTGCAGTGCCACCTCTGAGAACTGATTTTAAAGTAATGCTAGTAAGAAGAGAAAAATCCTTCACTACCAATTCCAGGAGGCAGCTGAAAACAATACAGAGAGGAAGATATTCTGCAATTTCACAAGGGACTATCCTGTTCTTTTCTCCCTTCCTAGCCACGGCAGAGGCCCAGCGCCTGCTGCTGCCATGTCACAGGACGGACAGGGCTCCCCAAGACTGACTAGGGGGCCTGTGCAGGCCAACACAGAGAAGTTCCTCCTAGCCCCTGCAAATCACAACTCTTGTGTGCACACTTCGGTTTACCTTCCGAGGTAGCATTGCCTCTCGTGACCTAATTAGATGGGGAGTCTGGCTTAATCACGCAGAGCACGCCTGAACAGCTGACAAAAGTGCTAAGAGGCATTTAGGGTCCCTCGTAGGTAAGTTGTACTGAGAAAAAGAAACAGTGCAGGCAGCAGCCTGACTATGTGGTTCCTGGAGGAATTCAGAGAAAGTGTGAAACGCTGGTCAAATCAAAATTTATTTGCTACAGTCTGCTTTTATCTGGTGTTGTAAAATATGCTCTTTGATCAGGACTGTAAGGGCCTACTGCTGAGCAACCATGGTCACTTCTTTTCATGCAGCTTTTAAAGCTTTTGAAAGATGGTAGGATAGATCATGTTTTGTTTCAACCTGGTATATCTTAATGTTCCATTCTGTCAGAAAAGCCACAGAGGCAAGAAATGGAAAACTCCTTGAATAATATGACTTTTCCAAGGTCTGCTGTCACATCATGTCATCTTTCAGCTTTCTCCATTCAGCATCACTTTGGCAAATGAGCAGATTGAGACAGTCACAGTGCCAGGTGGAATTCCACATTGCATTTCCAGTATGGAGCTCCTGTCTTCAAAAAGTTCCAGTTCCTTTTCTAAAATTTTTTCTACATCTCCAGGGACTTTGAACAGCTTTCATTTGAAGACACAAGACAGTTAAAATGCAGAAGAAACATTTGTTCCGAATCTGAGGTACAGAAGAACTAAACAGCTTGTTCAAGGCCACAGAGAAGCTTTCTGGAAGATGAAGGACTTGAGCCCAGGGACTTGCTCTGTAGCTTTACCATAAAACACTTCCCTTGTCCAAAGAAGGACTTTGAGCTCCACATTAAACCACTTCAACTTTGAGCTCATCAAAATCTTAGCTGAAATAAATAGATGTTTTTAAATAGATGGCTTTGAAAGGAAAAAGAGACCTATAAATATCATCTTCAACTGCTCATTATCCATGGGCTTGACATCCCTCTGATATTTTAGTGATAAAATTAACTTTTCTATAGCTGTAATGTGAACTCATTGCTTAGTGGTATAACTTGGTCTCAGCTACCACCACAGACCTATACCAAGCACAGCAAATTTATTCATTAGATTTATCCTATGTTTATTAACAACCCAGCTCAGAAAAAGTGTTAGTGACAAAAATTATCTGGAATAAACATAACGAAAAACAAACAATGTAATATATTATTTCACTCTAACCTAATTACACTGTTTGGTGCAAATACTATCAATCCAAGTGACAATTTACAAGCCAAACTCCTATTAAAGGGAAATACGAGCTGTGCTGGGAAGCACAAATCAAAGTAACTAATCAACACAGACAATACATTTAGGGGATTTAAGAGCCAAGGTGCAGTAGTCCTTTATTCCTCCTCGTTTTCAATTTTGGAGATGGCCTGTGATGTTGCAGTACATTACACACTATATCTACTTATGCAACACTGGGAAGAAGCATATCTCTGGCTGTTGTACTTTAAAGCAGTCACACTGTGTCTTTTAGACGTAGACTTGTTGTATTCTGTCATTTAAGCTAGGAGCAAAGTCCATTGGCCCAGGCACCACTTTCCTTTCAGACCAACTTCTTTCCTTAGGATATGGTGAAAGGTTAGAATGTAAGAGAGAAAAGAAAGAGAAATTAGTAAAAAGTGACGCCAATTTGATCTAAAACAAGTTCTCGTTGAGTAAATTGGTCCAGCAAGAGAAAAGGGAAAAAGATCTCGCACTCCCATCCAAGCATCTGAACAACACATGGCTGCTGTCCATGATCTGTTTCAGCTTGGAAGCTGGAACTGGAATCATTAGATGCATCTGGTGTCCCTGGGGATGTGATAGAAAACACTGGCAGCAGTGAAGAAACGATGGTAGGAGCCATCTGAAACAGAAATTAGCCAACCATCCTGTCTGCATTAGTGTGTGAACTTCAAGAGCAGCTTTAGGCATCTGCATGAAAGCTGAGCCCTCAAAGACATAGCATAGTGATACAATGCTACAATGTGGAACACACCATCAATTTAGGAAAAATATAGCCATAATCTGGAAAATATTGCCTCAGGCCAGCAGGGAAGAACTTAAGACCTCATTACAACAAAGGGCAACAAGCAAGCATTAAACTGAAATCAATGTGAGCAAATATACACAACTCTCTGACCACATAAATGTGGTCATAGCTTCCATAAATGTTAGCAAAATATGACTTGCTTAATCCTATACTGAAAATCCCTGTTAATGCTGAGACGTTGGGGGAATTTTTTAACACTTTCTGTATGAAAAGAACAGTGACAAAGTGCTACATTTTAAACAGGCCAATTGATAGGGATGACGAAGACATCAAAAACCCTGCCTGTCACTTTGTCTATCATAAGGAGCAAGATCACCAGTCACCTCAGCCCTTTTGCAAAGTGCCTCTTTGGGCCTTCACATTCCTTCAATGCCTAAAGACAAAATGGAGCCAGCATCCTTTCATACTTCACAAATGGTCATTTAGCTCAAAGAATTTCTATCATGGGATTGCTTTTGAAGACAACACTTACTGCTTATTCCAGAACAGGGTCTAGTGTTCTGTTTCAGGACCTGCTACTAATGACCGTAGACTTATTCTCAACCTGAAAGCTGATAATGAGGATGGTTTTGTCATAGCACACACATGTGAAAAACATTCAAAACTGTTTCTGCACCTGGGGCTTTCAGAAAGAAATAAAAGTGTGGTGTCCTTTTCATAAAGAATTGACATCATAGATGAGGCCACAAAAGGAAGCTTTATTTAAAAGGCAAGGTACAAAGCTAGAGAAATACACCCCTGAGAATTTTAATATTTCAGTGATTCATAAAGGCCAACATTTTTACTGCCAGCTAACTCTGTGGCTCCATCTCTCCAGAGCCTTACTAAATTATCTGTATTAGTATGTGCATCATGATGACATAACTGGTGCTAACTAATTTCAGATGACATTCACAGCATTGGTGCACTACTAGTGCTAGACTCTGAAAATATATTTGTTTAGGTGTATCTGTATATGTTCTGATACTGGCCTTCTCTTCAACTAAAAGAATAAACATGAAAATCACAGCATGATTGAGGTTGGAAGGGATCTCTGGAGAACATCTAGTCCAATCCAAGCAGGGTTGGACTCAACCTGCTCAAGCCAGGTCACCTAGGGCAGGTTGCCCAGGATCACAGCCAGATATCTTTTGGATATTTTCAAGGATGAAGAATCCACAACCTCTCTGGGCAACCTGTTCCAGTGCTCTGTCATCCTCACAGTCAAGAAGTTTTTTCTTCATATTGAGATGAAACTTCCTGTGTTTCAGTTTGTGCCCATAGCCTCTTGTCTGGGCACTTGGCAACTGAAGAGAGTCTGGCCCCATCCTCTCTACACTTTCCCTTCAGATACTTATACACATTGGTAAGTTCCCTTCTCAGTCTTGTCAAGGCTGAAGAGTCCCAGCTCTCTCAGCCTTTCCTCATAAGAGAGAGGCTTCCGTCCTTTAATAATATTTGTAGCCCTGCACTGGACTCTCTCCTGTAGCTCCATATCTCTTTTGGATTGGGAAGCCTGAACTTCCACTTCAGATGTGGCCTCACCAGGGCTGAGGGGCAGGATCACCTCCCTCGACCTGCTGGCAACACTTGTCCTAATGCACCCCAGGAGACCATTGGTCTTCTTGTCCACAGGGGCATATTGCTGGCTCATGGTCAGCTTGTTGTCCACCGGGACTTCCAGGTCCTTCACCACAGAGCTGCTTTCCAGCAGGTCAACCTGTACTGGTGCATGAGGTTATTCCTCCCTAAGTGCAAGACTCCTGCCTTTGTTAAACTTCATGAGATTCCTTTATGCCTGTCTCTCAAATCACCCAAAGATTATTCCCTTTCCAGAGATTCCAGAAATACAGGACTATGCAGTGGCTGTCAATAATTATAATGACAAAGTATCTTAATTTCCAGTTTATATGAACTCTTATCTTCTTGCTCTATGACCTTTGGCGGTCACTCTGACTGGGGAATCTAAACAATCACCTTTTTGAACAAGGAATGGCCATGAATGCAGAATGTTATTTTTTAACAAGCAAAACACAGCAGACGCGGAATGATTGACCCAGCATAGTCCCATGAAAAATGAGAGAGTGTCTGAATCTTTAGTGTTGCAACCGGAAATTATCCTGCGCTTTTCAGACACTTGCACACTTGTCTTGCAGCTTTCTTGAATCCTGAAGATTTTATGTAATTCCTAAGGATAATCCAATCTGGATTTTCCCTCCAACAGAGAAGATTTGGTGGATATGCTAAAGACTCTGTACAGGCGGGGGGACCTTGCTCATGCATGGGGGAAGTGATGAGGATGCACTCACAGTCCTTTTGGTGTAGCAACCATATGATGCTGCACCTTTTTCCCCACTGCCACACACACACACACACAAAAAGAAGAGAAACAGTCCCAAGTCTTTCTCATGAATCCCTGCACTTTTACCTTTTCACAAGTGTTCCAATACTTTCTGTGCTAGTCTGTGTAAATTCAAGGAACTGCATTTCTTATAACTGTCAAAGTCAATCTTTAGTAAATATTATTTTTTCTTCCCCAGATTTATCAAGGATCTAGCAGGGACAAGTTAGATGAGATAGTGAACTACTGCTTCTGTATCTATCAGTAGCCCGTCAAGGCTGAAACTACCTGCTAGAGCATTAGCCGATAAGGTGAAAGGGAGATTGAAGTTCGGAGAAATAATTATTTTAATTAACACATACTTTGCTTCACCATTATTTTAGAAAAATCTGGAGGTAGATTTACATTACTGTCATTGTAAATCTCAGGAAACAGCTCAAATGCCACCAAGAGAAACCTTAAAAATGTAACAGAAATAATTCCCTTTGGAATACAAACCTTGGCAGTTTTTTATTCCCTCCTAAAGGCCTTTAAAATATCAAGTGTTCGTTACTTTGCAGAACTTCAAAAATTGGCACTCACAGATACACTACATTTGCTAAAAAGACAAGCTCAATCCTATCTATAAACTAAGGACTATCCAGTAAAGCAAATGACAGTATCTGTTCCAGCAAGTTGCTTTTCCTACAGACAAAAAGGCCACATTTCCATTATCAGCCTGCCTTGTAGCTGTTTGCTCAGCGCAGCCTCCTGATCGGTTTTGTGTAGGCAAACTGTAATGCCACTGCACTCTCCAGACCAGTCACCTCTGGATAGTCTGCTACTTACAGTCCTTTATTGATTGTAAGGTACAACATTTAGGTTTGGAGCTTTCTCGCAGTTTTGGAGGCTTACTTACTTTTTCACTTGGAGGAATATTCTTTAATGTTAGTCTTTAATTAATGTTGGTTTTGACTATATATGAAGATTACAGACCCACAGCAGCATGGCAGGTCTTAAAAAAATGTTTTCATTCCCTCTTTACAGAAGATATACTTATTTATGGACTGACACAGACCACAGACTGACATGGATTAACAAAATTCAGAGAATTTTTAGTTCTCTGAACTAAAAATCTCTTTAATTTAGTTTTAGTTTTCGACATCTTCACTTCATACTTTCAATATGATCTTGACAGGAAAATCATTTAGTCCTTGGCTCACTCCTCACATCTGTAGGTCCAAGAGGTGGCATTCAGAGAAATAAACACATATATGATGAGGTGCTACAACAGACCAGTAATGGATAATAGGACTCTACCCTCAGTGAGCAGATTCTTTTTTGAGAGAAATACAAGAGAAGTCTGGCACACATCAAAAGGCAGTATCTCCATACCCCTGAAAGGCTTTATTTAGCAGATCATCTCTCTGAGTTACGTTGCTGTCACGTAGCAGAGTACCACCTGCAATTCCTAGAGCATGTGAGAATTTTTCAGCCTTTAAGCAATTAAAAAAAAAACAAAACAAAAACAAAGCATCAATCAGAAGTTTTCACAACTCTTTCTCATTTGGTTTGTAAGTTTCTACCTTCAAATACCTACCTTCAAATAATATTACTTATCAAATAATATTAAATAATATCTAATTTATAATCTTACTTATCTATAAAACAGAACTGTTCAGAGATCTCCTCCCCTCACCCTTCCTTGCTCTGTAGTTAGAGTGCAATTAGATACAGAACAGGTCTGAATGCTTTTGAGGTGGAACTAAGGAAACTGGCATCTTTGGTCAGACTGACAGTTCTGTTAGTCCAGTGGTGTCTCAGATAATGACCAGTCCCAACACCTTAGCAGAAGACACCTGGAGGAGGCAACCACCAGAAAATGCACAGCTATTGAAGGCAGTAATGGGAATGGGAAAGAAAGAAAAGGGGTGAAAGAGCATCACTTATGATCCCTTCCAGCACCAAGAAACCTTCAACAGCCCAAATATTTCTCAAAGGTGAAGGCAACAATTCAAAAGTGTTGGTTGAAATGAGGCATTTCTGTTCTCTCAGGTCAGGCTGGTGCCTTACATAAGCATTATACCCATGCACTAACATAGTTTATGTCATTAATAATTACAAAAGCCTTAGCTAATCTGTGGAAGATCCATTCTTAAGATGAACTAATTCAAATTTAAACAGGTCTCACATGGCTAAAGAGATTTCATTATAAAACAAAACTTATAAAACAAACTTTTCAAATCTGCATGCTGGGTGGGGAGGGGGAAAAGAATTTCAAGTGGTAAATTTTAAGAATTTAAGTGGTAAATTAATATCCCATAGCAAAACATTTGGGCAAAATCTGTCTTCCTAGCTTTTTTTTTTTTTTCCTTGAAAGAAAATGAGAATTATATTATTTTCATTTGTGTTCCCAAATTTATTCCTGGCCTAAGATCTTCTGTTCTTAGATCCCTTGCATATCAAACTTCGTAGCTATACCTCTTGCAAGATGAAGTTTTAGCATAGGAATAATCAAAATATTTCTTCTCAGTTATTCCTGTCAGCACTGCATTATTCCCCCAGGGAAATTTTACAAGAGAAAGAATTCTGCCTGCTTACGGTAGGCAGTGAAGTGGGAATGTAATCCACAACTGATGCTTCTTGTTGCTTGTCTGCATTGACTGAGCACACATCAGACCAGTACATTTGGCAGCTAGTTTGTAGCTTGAAAACACCAGTCAAACAGTGGGGTGAAAACATCTCACAACAGTTAACCCTGAGAAATGTGTGGTTTGTTGGTTTGCAAGCTAGGAAGAAACATCACACATGCAGACATGTATACTTTTGTTTAATGCATCAGTTCTGCATAGTAAGAAAAAGTACATTCCTCTCCATAAAATATACACAAGAAAGTATTTAAAGATGTTGAAATTCAAAGCCATAACCATCTGCTCATCACAAACATCTGTTGCTTCAAAGAAAAGGCCTATATGAAAGGTTCAGAGAGCTCCAGAGCTCAAAAATGCATTTGCCAAGAGGATAATGGAACACATGAATATACATAAATCCCCCAAATATAACAATCTGCCATTTTTTCTCTGGAGTACAGTTACACCAGCTAGGTATGTAAGAACAGAGTTGCAAACCAAAAAATAGAGTTACCTCACTTCTAACCCATCTCTGTACTGAAAATTAAACATTTTGTCACTCTCCAAACACTCATAAAAAGCAGTGTTTTCTTCCTCCTTCAGCAGAGAAGTCTGTCTTCTCTGCCTTTCACAATGACCTCCTAGGTCATTCAATATCTCTTGCCAATGCACCTTCAAAATATGATTGTTTCCACCCTGCAAACTTCTTTCTACAGAGCCTTCCATCCTCGTTCAGGGAGGCTATGCGCCACCTTCGTCTAAGTTGTGCTTATTAACAGCCTCTCTATTATGGAGCCCAATGTCTGATGGCTCAACTGTAGTCAAAAAGACCTTTCCATTGACTTCGGTGAACAAGGGCTGTCTCCTTTAGAGGACAGTGTCCCTTTTGCCTTGTGACACTAGTGTTTCTAACAGCCCAGCAAAGTTCAAGCGAGCTGAGGCAGTGACTCAGAGCATCCAGAGCACCTGAACAACAGGCCATTGCAGTGTGGTGCCGCTCTGTGGGTTTGTGCCTGGCCCAAAGCCAGAGGGATTAGGTACTTTGGGAAGACTGCAAGGAATGGGCATGGGCTGATAGCTCTTTGAATGAGAAGATACCGGGAACTCTGAGGACAGGCCCATGAGCCCGTTACCTTTCTGTCGCAGGATAACCTCTACCCTGGCCGTGGAGATACTTGAGCTTTCTGGCGCAGCAGCCAGTTTTCATTCACTTACCACACTATCTACATATGAGTAGGTATCAGTTAGTAGTTATCAAAAGGACAGAGACGACTTCAAAATTAGCAAGAAAAATTTGCTTCTCTCTATAGATGTCAATAGATATGTAAATTGAAGAAATAACAAGAAGGGATAGGGGGATTTGCCTGGGCATTCGTAAATTATTTCATGATTTTAAGCTTCATTGTGAAGATCTGAAAGCTGAATTCACCCCCTGTTTTAAACCCAAATGTCTATATAAAACATGATCAATGTGAATATGAGCATGATCAGTGAGATTATTTTTCATAAAGCAGTCAAAATGTTTTTTGTGTCATTTAATGTTCATGCTCACTATGTAATCTGTGACCTCTTAAACCTTATTATAACACGTATAAATTCCCACAAGACCTCAAGTTCGGTATGGTTAACAAGACATTTTTGGTCTTAATTAATGCTGTTTTATAAACTTGCTTTCCTCTCACTGTTTTACTTTGCACAGGTCTTGCATTTTTCTGCCAGCTTTATATTATCCTTGAAATAGCAATAACAAGAAACTAAGGAAGTCAGACATTTCTCCATGCCACAGATCACAGACAGAGAACAGAAAGTGTCAGTGATCATAAAAGTAAGGAGAGCCCGACCGACTCGCACACAGATCCTGCTCCTCACACTACTCGCAAGTAAAGCATTTCAAGAAACCTAAGTTCTTTATTTATTGCTCCTGCATACATGCATTATTCAAAGCAACACAGTGAAATAAAAACAGCATTACTAGTATTAGGAAACTCATCTGAAATCTAGATTATCGACGCTTCTTTATGAGGCAAAAGAATATATAAGTTTGCTTCAGCAAAATAAAGCCCTTTACTTACGTGGTTTGCAAGAGCTTCCAGCAGCTGGAGTCTCTGAATTACAGTGCATGAAGATATTGTGCTTTCCTGAAAGCCCCCTAACTTTGACACTGAAGATGACACATAACTCTGTGGTGCTTCAGATAGATTGATAAGTTATTTCCTGATTTCCCTTGCAACGTATTCTCACATATTCCGTTATCAGTGGTGCACACTGACAGCAGAATGCAAAGCAGAAAGCACAGCAGTCGGTACTGAGAAAGGGTTCCCTAGATGAATCCAAAAAAAAAAAAAAAAAGAGTCTTTGACCTTGACGACTAGAATAAATCTACTGTATCTGTTGGCTCTTTTTTGAAAGCATACTTGAGCAGTAACATAAGAGCGTGCGCTCTGCGCACGGGAACTGTGGCATGCCATGTTGCATACGGGTAGGGTACAGAACAGCGCTTCTAACGGAGACACAATAACATGAAACCGTGAGGCATGTTTTCATTTTCAGCCTTTATTTGGTTCATATGTTGAAAAATAAAACAAAGATGACAGGCTGCTCTATGACATTTCACAATTCCCAAGCGGCAGCTTTTTCTGTTCCGTCCCCTCTACTTAGTTTCATTATGTCCCAAATTAGGTCACTGTTGACTTTCTATTTCAGCCCTCTATTTTCTGAGAATTTCTGTATTCCAGTCACGAAATGTAACCCAGGATGATGTTTACCATTTATGACATCATAAATACATTGAATTGCCAGTAAGAAAAATGTTTTTTTTTTTCAGATTTTTTTTTCTCCTTAAAAAAAATGTTTACTTCATTCTCTTTCTCTCCTGTGGCTTACTTAAACTTGTTAAAGCCATCATAAAACAGTAAGCCTTTGAAGCGTAACTGTTTGAGCAAGTACTCCATCCGTAGAACAAATAGGGAACTATATATATTTGAAAAGCAAGATAATGATGTAGATTAAAATAGGTAAATATAAGGTTTCAGCAAAAAAGAAGCTCCCTGTTCCATTGTAAAATTCAAAATTTACAAATAAAAAATGAAACCCCATAATTTTAAACATTAGTCATTCAATTCCCAGACGGTGAGGACAGAGGATTTTGTGAGGAACATAAGAAAAATCAGTATTGTAAGGATAATAAAAGAAGTAGCAAAAAGATAAAAAAGATAGAAACTGTATGTCCTCATTCATTCTGCTGTATTCAGCCGCAAAAGAGGGGAAAAGGGAAATGAACTTAGAGTCTAAAATCAGGTTTTAAAATATTGTAAGTGCAATTATTGTAAATGCAAAATTCCTGCATTTCTAAAATATAAAGATAAAAAAACCTCAAAACTTTAAAGAAGAATTTCTAATTTGAGAAATTCTAGTTTTAATGAAAAAAAGATTTAATGATGTCTTTTATCTAGCACATAAAGTATTCTCTTTGTGTGATAATGGACTTGAACAACCCCCTACACATTTTAAATTTCTGGTGTCAGACGCTTCAGGCTTTTTTTGTTGTTTCTCCTTTTGCAAACTTTATTGAAGACACTAAAACACATGTACCCCTTCAGAGTTGTTTATTGGTAATTAAATTGCTTTTCCCAGTTGCAGCTAACTAGTAGCAACGATCTATTGTGTTGA
The DNA here is from genome assembly GCA_013398735.1 of Nothocercus julius. Classification (NCBI taxonomy): domain Eukaryota; kingdom Metazoa; phylum Chordata; class Aves; order Tinamiformes; family Tinamidae; genus Nothocercus; species Nothocercus julius. The sequence continues at coordinate 7,879,884 of VZSV01000009.1, read as the reverse complement.
GTGAGAAGTCTCAATTTCAATTTAGTTTCCTTTTATATCCATGTCCTTCATCAAATATGGAAACTTTAACGTCTACAATAAACTAATTTCAACTCTTTTCGACTCTTATGGCTGCTTTCACCGTCCCCCGCCCCCAGCTTTTTCAAAACATGAGGTACTCTCAACCAATAAATATATATATGATGAATCCCAAATTGTTAGGTTATTGTTTTTTTAAAAAATTCTGGTTGGAATTCACGTTTGGAGGCTTGGCAGTGCCCGCAGGCCAGGCCGTGCCGCTCGGCTCAGGCAGGAGCCGCGCGGCCGCTGCTGGGCCGGGAGCTGCGCGGGTGTTGGCAGGCCCTGCGGCGGCTCCCCACGCGGAGCAGCTCGGCAGCTGCACCCGCTCGGGCGGCAGGGCCCCCTCGCCGCCTCGGCCCGTGCTGCTGCTCGTCACGGGGACGCGAGCTCCCTTTCTGCCGCCTCTGGCTCGCTGAGCTCCCTGCCGAGCCCTGTGCGCCGCTCCGCTCGCAGAAGCTACGTTCACACACACGCCGTTACATTCCCACGTACTCTGATGATTAATCTGTATTTTTCAGGAGTAAGTTCAGTGTTTCCAGGCTTTCCGTGGGCTTGCACAGCCTTGTTCAAAATGTCATCCTCGTCTCATGGCACTGTCTCCCACCCCCAACCTTCCCGCAGCCAAAGAGCGAGCTCTTTTCCGCTGCAGCTCCGCACACCTACAGTAGCTGCCGTCAGCTACCCTGGCAGAGCAGCCCTCCCAGCCAGGCCATCGGCCCTCTTCTGTTTTTAGGAAATAGCTGGGATTTTTTGGTTTCATTTCATTTCACGGCGCGGAGGCCTTGCGGCCCGGGTTACGTGCGCCGTGCTGGGCACACGGGGGTGCTCGCATACCTGCGAATGCCGGGTGCTGGGAGCCGTGCAGCTTTCCGTGCGGAGCTACACGGGGCTGGACTCCAGAACTGCTCGGAGCTAATACCAAGAGTGAAGCCCTGGGCTAGGCTGACCTACTCCTTCGGTTTCCAGACAAGCAGGACACAGACCTCAGTTGTGAGGACCAGGCTTTATTTCCGTCGCGGTACTCCGAGGGCGGGCACCCAAAACACTCACCCGAGCAGCACCTCATTACGGCAGGCACGATTCGGTGTCTCCGCGGGGCACGGCGG
>VZSV01000009.1:7857186-7878678 GCA_013398735.1 Nothocercus julius | reverse complement strand
GCCATTAGCCGGGCGCCTCGGCGCGCTGCCGTTTCCTCACGGCGCGAGGCAGCGGCAGGGGCCGCGTGCTGGTCTGCCGCCGAAAACGTCATCCGGGATTTATGCAAGAGTTAAGAAAACAGGTCACAAACTGGGGGTCACAGTGAAAACTGCAGCTGCGAATGCGGAAATGGAAGCTTGGCGAAGCCAATTACACAGAAAGGAACAGAGCTGTTGTGCGAAGCCTGTGCCATGAGGTACCATATGAAGCAGTTTGAAGCCCAGTTTTCCTGTAGAAATGCAGACCCTTACATGCCAGTTAAAGTCTGATTTTTCTCATTTACCTTTCAAATATTCTGCAACGGATTGGGAAGGCTCTGCTTCAGCCGGCTGGGGAGTACTGCTTTGCTGGTGCCTGACAAGGTACTGCCAGGTGCTAGCAGGGGAGACTGAACCACAGAGTTCTGTTTTGTTATTCCGAAATGAAAATATTCAAAAGATTTCTTCCAGCAAAACTTTCAAATACTGCAGTTTTTTATATAACTGAAGATAATTAATGTATTCCAAATTCTATTTTTTAAACTAGGAAAACTCCATTTTCCAGCCAGCTCCTCTTGCAAGGCTGTTATTACACACCTACATCTATATATTACATGTCTCTATATATATGCACAACGTGCACAGGGCATGTATCACAGTGTATAATATAACATACACTGATCATATACCATTGTGTGGTTCCTCTGAGACCCTGAAAAATCTTAATCTGAAACATAAATATCACTTTGTCCAGTATGATGCAGTACCTTAAACTATGATGCAGTACCTTGAACTGATTTGCTGCATTTTAAAAAATGTGGGCACCCCAAAGGTATACATACCAGTGGCTGTTATTTCCAATGTCAGTTCTCTAAACTTTTGCAAAGTCCGCACCTGATTGCTCAGGGCAAATGGGTGATGCAACACGCTCGTTATCAACAGGAACTACAAAGTCCAGTTTCACTGTTGTGCATAAGGGCCAGAAGGACTGAAACACCAGTTCCATGGCAGCGTACATGGCATGGCAAGTAAATGTGAATGAGCATATTTCTCAATATAGTAACTTTTTATTACTTTCAGATATTTCAGATTCATCTGGAGATGAATACCTTTGATTCAGAGAGTCGCATTGGCTCTGTGGAGGCACAGTGCTATCTAAATGCGTTTACACTGCTTCTAGGCTCAGCCTGGGGCCCCAACTTGCTTTTAGTGTGGACACTGAGCAGCACTGAGTCAGTTCAGAGCACAGGACTGAGACATGTAGGTGGTTAGATGGTTCTGCAAGCTTGGGTCCAAAAAATTTGCCCCTGTTCCATAGCAAAAGAGCTCACGTGGCCCCCACTGATTTCAGGTAGCAGCTGTCTCTTCAGTGCATGCTATAGTGCCCATATTATTCAGGGTTTTCAGTTGCAAGCAGCAGATCTGACCTCCCAGAGAGCAAGGAACGGACTGTGTATCTGATAATGATTCAGAGGCAGATTTGCACACCTTATTACAGGCAATTACAAGGTGTTGGTTATTGCAGATCATCCAATCAATTTGAATATACTTCTATGGCCTGGGATCCAAAAGATAATTCCTGTCTTGCAGATGAAGATCTAGGGTGCAGGTGTGACATTTTTTGCCAGAGATTGCATGGTCTATGCAGAGCAGGAAACTGAAGATACATCTCTCAAGGGTAGCATCTTAACTACTGGCTTCTCCCGTCCCCTCTGTGCGCCTTCCATAGACTTAGAGGACTGAAAGGCCCCCTACTATTATGATCATTTTCTGAGGAAAAGGGCAAAATAAGGCAACACTCTTAAGATGCTATTTAATGGGTTCCAGTGCTGAAGCTGAAAATGGGGGCAAATTAAGATGCGGTAATGCTGCTGCTGCTGTACACGTGGTGGGCAGCTGTACTACAGATCATCAAATGAACGATTCTCCTTAAAACAGAGTCCTTCTGACAAACAGCAATGGAATCCAAATTAGTACAAGCTGCTTTCTGGAAGCCAGGAAAGGTCCCGTGATCACCACTGGCTGTCAGTGCAAATTCATATTAGAATGATCAAAAACTTGGTGAAGGTGAGTATTGCTGTAACTTGTTTAAATTGCAGGTCTGGAAAAATATACTTAAGACATCTGGAATCTATTTTTGTTTTGAAATTCAATTAATACATATAGAGAGCTTTTGGAGAATTGAAAGACAAGATATTTTTGTCTTGAAAGACAAAAGCTAAAATGAAAATCTTGAAATAAAGAAATGTCCTCTGTGCATGATTCTCCTACTTCAAACTCATTTAGCTTGTTGTAAGTAAAACTGTTTTATGCGGTGTCCCAACAACATATATATAAATAACATGTAGCTACACAACTATATATTATGTCTGAAAGAAAAACAAAATATAATATAGCATGGATCACAGATCTATGTTAGATGCCTTTTTCTGCCAGTCATCTTTTTCACATCCCATATGTGGATGTTCCATGTGTGTCCCATGTGGATGTCTACAAGCCATGATCATATGTGCTGCCCAAACTTGCCAGGCCAGCGAACTCAGAACCTTGGCTATATCTCACTTAAAGTGAGATACTAATGGTACTTGTTCACATCATCACAGCTAATATGAACTAATGAATAATGGGCAAGAACTCTGGAGCTGCAAATTCCCAGTGAGGCTTTACATTTAAATTTAAACACATTAGGAAGAATTCTGACAGCTCTTTTTAAACCCGTAGTGCATAATATCTGTCTATATAATTTCTAAGTCTTGAGAACTGACTGACCACATCTTCAGCTGATATAAATTGATACAGCTGCACTGACTGTAACAGAGGCACAATTCATTCATACCAGCTGAATTTCTGGCCCCAAAGTGTACAGGAGCTTGTAGGTCCCCTTTCTGGTCATGTGGGCGCCACTGGAAGATGACTCAGAACCTGAGAGCCACTAGGGCTCTATACTCACATCTAGCTCACACTTTGGGTCTTTACCAGACCCCATGGGGACTGAACATTTGTTTTTGAGTGCTTTACTGAGCTGTGTAATTTACGAACACCAGCAGCACATGCCATTATAAGCAAGTCTCAACTGCGGATATGAATGTCCTGAACCTGTACTTAAGGGGTTGTGTGATTTTCCATTCCAGGGTCAGAAAGGATTCTTTAATAAGCTGCTTTGCCTCTTAGAGGTCAGGAAACAGGGATGAAGTCTGCAAATGCTTTAAGGCAAGTACATTCTCATTCTCCCAGTGCGGGGTGTATCTTCACTCAAGCAGCATTTACTGCTACTTCATCAGAGGTAGGAATGCAAAATAGCTGCCCTGGGAATTAGAAAACACTTTTTATGCCAGTAGTTTGTGTCACTTGCTCATCAAAAATCTTGTGTGCATGAATAACCTACTTTCACTAAGATGGCAAAACATTTTATTACAATATTTTATAACAGATTAAGAAAATGGTCCTGTTTGCAACAGATTAAATTCCATGCAAGTTAAATCTACAGCCTTTTCTTTTCCATAACCTTGAAAATGACCAGTCAGAAACAAAAAATAGTTCCCTAGCATACTGGGTTCAAGACTGTGTCTGGAAATTTAAAACAGCTTTCCCCCTTAAAATTCAGTTTTATCATCAGGTCCAGAGGAAGGTTCAGGCTATTTCAGACCAAGCAATTTGTCAAAGACAAATGTTCCCTTATTGTAATGACTTGCAACTATTCTCCTTCCTTTAAGTATGTGAGATTCTAACACAAGGATATCCCTGATCATAACCTCAGGAATATAGCATAAGGAAAGGCAAATAATAATAATAGTAAACCAGGCAGATCAGAAGTCACCTAATGTATATATCAACATCTGAAGCTTAGCTTTGTTTGCAGCAGGTAAAGGTCTACATCACTGGTTTGAAGTAAAGACATTTGGCTATCTCCAGGCAGGAGAAGGCTTCAAAATTGAAAAGCAGATTGCAGCTTTGCAGAATACCCTGGCACTGGTGCAATCAGTACATGTTACTTAAAGCTGCTTGAGTGAAAAAAAAAAGAAACTTGTCTGATTGATTTTTAAAATTATATTTTTGGTTTAATCCAAAAAAAAAAGAAAAAAAAAGGAATGTTTTGGTTCATCTCAAGCACAAGATTATTCCAATTGTCTTCATTTTTCTTCTCACACTAACTGTTTTCCCAGATCTCTTTATGGATATTGTCCATGGCAGGGAAGGGAGTACAGTCATTGCAGCAGAGTGCAAAGAGCTCATATTCCTACTCTTAGCTCTGCAGTTGACCCGGATCCATTTTTGCTTCTGTTTCGCTTCTTTTCTATCTCACTCTTTTCTTTGGCCTCCATCACATCCTGGCCTGATGTAAAGTCCTATACATTTCTGACACACTGCCTAATCCTCCCACTTAATAGAATTACTCAGGGAGAAAGGTTGCCCAGCCGCCCCAGGCTCCTGGAGATTCTGCTCACAGCAGCTGCTGGGACTCAAAGAGGTTGCTGAGGAGAAACACACTGGTTGTCAGGCCGTAAAACACCTGCATTTTTTGTCACTTTTCACAGACACCCAAGGCTGCAGAGCTGTCAGGCCAGCAATCCCTATATTCTGCCATTCTTCAAAAAAATGGCTCATTTCACTTTTGTGGCTCCAGCAACTTTGAAGGAGATCTTTTTAAGCCTGCTTGCATAATTCTTATTTCAGTGCTGCCTGTGCATGATGGACATCTATAAGTAACTACATAAGCTTTAAGCAGTAGGAGCCAATGGTCTGGAAGAGGTGTCAGCTGAAGGAAGGTCTATGGCTTGTTCACAGGCAGCTGGACCTCTGAGTATGTGAGCATGCAGAAACACTGGCGCTCTGATGTTGGTTAGCTGAGGCCTCCAACACCGACACAAAGCAGATAACTCCAGTATTTTCTCAGTCCCCATCAACCTCATTTGAAATTCCTTGGGAATCAGGCTCCTTCTCATTTAATTCCTTCAACCATTTCACCACGTGAAGCGAAGCCTGTTTCTATTAAGCTTGTCAGACCGACCCTGCTGGAGATCTTGGCTGGGTGCTAGGGCTGCAGCTGGCAGGAGCCGTTGCTCCGCTTTGGCCTTGTCCGGGCACACTGCTTTGCTTCAGCTGTTTGCTTGCAAACGCCCAGTGATGAAATCATGTTTTCAAAGGCGAGACAGGTTGTCCTTTGGAGCCACAACCAAGGCCCGTCTTTGGCACTCGTGTGATGGGGGCTGCAACGTCTGTATGTAACTAGAGTTCTGAAGGCCTAAATAGATAAAAATTGTACTTGTTGATTAGAGAGAGCACTGCCAGCCACTTTTGGTCAGCGTAACAGGAAAACGTGTCATTACCTCAGGTTTAAAAGATGTTATACATTGTTTAGTGATTCCAAGGACTTAAAAAAATTACAGAGAGGAAGAGCTGGTCACAGTATCTGACACACATTTGCTTCATTCACGGGCAAATTAACATTAATTATCCAATTTATAGAACAGTTTCAAGTGGAAGGGCCCCCTCTCACCCCCCACTGCTGCATATTTTGGGGATTAAGTTGTTTGTTTTCAGTGATAAATTAGAAACATCTGCTTCTGCTGACATGGTGGAAAGAAGGCACGTACAGCAAGCTTGCTGGGCAAGCTGCTGCAGCGCGTGCAGAGGTGCTGGTACCAGTGTGCTGGCCCAGAGTCCTGCTGCTTTCTGAACATGCTGTTAGGCAGGATTAGGCCATTGTGGTATTGGGGTTCAGTGGAGGAACCACATGGCTTTTCTCAAGCTCTGCTTAGACTGATTTCTGAAGGAGGTCAGAGGAGCAGTGAACATTTTGAACAGCGTGCGTTAGGCAGATCCTGCCTTTTAAGGGTATCTTGGCAGTTCTTCTGTTCAAGCAAAACTGTTTCTGTTATGGGATCATCTAGTCTTAATTTCAAAGAATCCAAACCTTGTTCCAGAATAGCCACAGAGGTCACTCAAACATGAGAAACAATGGCAGTAAGTGAACGCAGAAAGCACAGTCCGGCTCTGTCTTCTAATGAAGAAAATGGTGCTAATTTAGGGAACTAACATGTTTTACAACCCTGGCGTGTCTCTGGAGAGGTGATACAACTTCCTGGTTGTCGACTTAGACTGAAGGCGGCCAAGAGATACACCATGTCAAATTCACTTGACACGTGCCTTCACCTCATGCGGAAGGTATGAAAACAACCCTCCTTTTTGCGAGCAGTTATTTGTAGAAGTGGAAAGCTGGGACTAAACCCTGCCAGATGCTGCAATCCAAATATAACCTGGGTGTCCGTGGAGCTGCACCCACGATGAACCCTGTACTGACATCACCTTACGTAACCCTTCTGGAGAGAAGCATGAGGCTTGTTTTGACTTAAGTGTGGCCTGGATTTCATTGCGGAGTTTTAATGTGTGCCCTAATAGGCTACAGCAACAGACATTTCACACACATGGGCCAGAATTTTTTGGTCTTTGACAATGAAAACTCTCACGCTGCAGCCCTATGCCACGATGACAGATCACACTTGGGAAGAAGGAAATAACTGAGAGGCTGGGCAGTTTCTACCAAACATCTGTTTCCAGGATGCTCTCTTTTTCTACCTTGGTATTTTCTCCAAATAGGCTTGAGGATTAAGTGCATTTACCAGTGATCATCGGCAGCTCTGTCAGAGCAAGAAGTTCTAGGCACATTCACTGCGCACTCTCAGATCGCAATACGGCACATGCTGTGTACATGAGTTGGACACCTCCTGGGAGCACGGCAGAAATTGTTCGGTTGTGCCACACCGCAATGCAAATATATTTCTGCTTGAGAAATTCCAGACACAGAAATCGCAGTTCAACCTGAGGAAGGCAGTGAAATCACTGCTGATCTGTGGGGGCTTGCAGCACTCCTGTTCTTAACAGGTCTTGCAGAGGAAACTCCATTTTCCTTTAAGAAAGGAAAACTCAACTTTCAATTTTCCGTGAAAAAGTTCTAGTCCTTTTTCTCAGAAATGCAGCCTAGAAAAGCACGCTCTGACACAAGCCAAATGTAGAGGTTAAAACACAGTGAAATGCAGGTAGTCCCACTTTCTCTAGGGAAGCTGAAAAATGGCCACTTTGTGCAGCGCCCTCGCACGACACTGGGATGCTGTTCGCGCACTGGTGCGCGCGGCTGGGAACCAGCTCCTCCTGAGCCCATGGGCCATTCCCAGACAGACATAATCTGCTCTGCATGAGGGTGGAGTAGAGAGGGGAGCGTAGACGCAGGTATGAAAAATCGTTTAATAGCTAGCCAAACCCACTAACCCTAGCTGTCCTGCCCAAGTTGTTTTCCTCTGCTCACATTACACATTTAAACACAGTGGTACCCCAGGGAGAGCTTAGGTGTTTGCATTCCCATGTGGGGCATTCAGAGATACAGATAGCTGAAGTTGAAACAGGAAAGGAAACCTTTCTCTGTAACTGAAGCTGCGGAGAGAAGTGAAAATTTTCTCTCTGGCCCTCATGGAAATTGCATTGCTGGAGTGGAGATGGTCCCGTTGACACCCCCATAAATCATGGCCGCGCGCTGGAATGGCTCTCCCTGCCCCGCCTCAAGGCAGCGCCTGCAGAGCTGCTCCTCCGAGGTAGCCCGCAGACGTGGTCTCCGCTCCTGAGCAGGAACCGCCGCTCCCGCTAACGGGGACGGTAATTTAAAGAAGCCTAAGCAGCCTTGCCCCTACCCCCAGGAAACATCCCTCTGCCAGCACCGGAGCAGCGCTGCTTTGCTGAGGAGCCTGTGCCAGGCAGGGCCCCTCAGGAACCCTCCTCAGGGACGTGGTGAAAGGGGAGCCCTGGATAAACACAAAGCAAGGCCAGGAGGATGCAGGGATGTCCAAAAGGGCAAGAATATCCATTTGGTAGCCCATAGAGGGGAAATGATAAAGGAACTGAGGAAGATTAAGAGACAAGTCAGAGTGTGAGGAACGGGGAGGGTTTCTGAAGCAGGGCTGTGATCAAAGGCTGTTCTCGTGGCTTTGGGCCAAAAAAGCACAGGCTCGGGAAGACAGCCGTCAGCACATACCCGTGCAGAGCTGGACCTCATAGAGCCCCAAATGAGCCAACTGCTCTGCAACAAACCCAGCGCGATGTCTCGAGTAAGCAGCGTCTGCAGCAAGTAACCCAGGTACTGCTCTGTCAAGTCCCCAAGGAGACACTTCCACTGTTTATTGAGCGTGAAAAGGACTTGAAAATTCAGTGAAAAAGGACTTGAAATAACAGCCTGAGATGTGTTTGGGGTGGGGGGCAGTCAATCCCTAGGTATATTAAAGCATAACAGGCTAGGGCTGTGCAAGAACATCAGTGCAATGCTAGCAAGACTGGCATAACATCAAGTTTTTATAGCTTGTAGAAATGGGAAAATAGTTTTGGTCCTTATGCCTAATTGCTAGCGAGAAGTCTTGTTTTAGCGGGAAGGAATTTCTCCTTCCAAGAAAATGGAGAGTTTTCTTGGACAAATCCAGAAAAAGCCTGAGCTTTTTTTTTTTTTTTTTTTTCCAAAGGGCAGAAGAACAGAAGGTCCCTCTCTGCAGCCTGTAGATCAGCTCCCTCCAGACTGTGATGATGGTGAACTCCCACGCTGGCCTGGAGCCAGCTGTGAGGCCCACGGAGCGCAGAGGATGGTGCCTGCAGTGCGACGCAGAGAGGTGGGGTGAGCAGGTCCCACACCCGGCTCTTTAGCTCTGCCCCTTCAGCCCTCCCTATTCTTACAGCACTGTCACTCCCTCTTTTTGCTGCATATTTTTTAAACTACACTTCAGATCCTCTTCCCATAACAATACCCTTTCCAGTCAATTTTCTTGAAAGAGAAATATCTCCAATGAACGAATGTGGTGAAATATAAGTGAAATGGTTTGGAGTACATGAATTACAAGGCATCCTAAAAAGGCATCCCATTGTGGAATAGTTCCCTTCTTCCCCAGGCTGTAACCTCAGACTCCAGCAGATGTTCCTGTTTAGGGAAGGATGTCTGATTTTGAGTTTGGGGTCTTTCCAAAGAGGAGAGGAGAGCATAAGCTAAAAATAGAATGGGTGGCTTGACTGTGTCCGAACACAGTCAAATATCTTCATTAAATCTTCTTAGAAATTTGGGATCTGTTTCTGCAGGCTGCACCACTCTCAGGTCTGGGAGATACCCACACATGAGGAAAACAAATCCACTAAATAGACTGAAGACAAGCCAATACGTTTAAGTCAGTACAACATATGGATTCTCACATCTCTCAGCCTAGGAATGATTGTTCCCCAAAGATTCCTTCTAGATTTGCCCTAAGTGAAACATCCCTGTCAGTACATCCTGTACATCCTATCCTTTCCCTTTAAAACCTTCCCCATTACCAAAGGATTGGTTTTATTCTAAACATTGCTGCCCCCACACTTAACTCCTTCCAGAAATGTGGAAGCTGTTCGATCATTTCATAATACCTCCTGCCCCAGTAAAATATCCTTGAAGACTTGATTCCCCTGCAGTTCTGTCTGCAGGACCCCGAGCTTTCCAGTCTGCAGTTGGTAGCAAGTGAGCCTTGAGGCTGGACACCCAGGAACAGGGCCACAGTGCTCATACAAAAAAAGAAAACTAAATTCTAATTTAAAGAGAACCTGAACGAATTCAGCATACCTAAATTTCAGTAATCTCAGTCTCCTCTTCAACCTGTAAGTGGAACTGCCCTACCGATCTGCACCTCTGGATTCAGTCAGATTATGAGCAGAAATGAACATCTTTGGTTGACACTTGCAGCCTGTAACTAAAATGTAAATTTGGCCAGTAATTATCTCATATGGAGCCTTCATTTCCTTGTACAATCACAAAAATTACCCTGAAAGCTTCTAAAGTTTCCTGCCAAGGCAATCACACCAACTGCTCTGCTGTCCTTTAGCCCAGCAAAAATTCCACATCTGACAGATAAAATGGAGTTTGACTTGTCTTATATCTATGGCAAACAACCTCTAGGAATCAGAAAAGCTAATTTTTTAATGCCTCTTAATTGTATAGCCTTGCTTTCACACACGTACACACACACAGTTTTCCTGGCCTCCCTCAACTGGCATTTTATCCTTTGCAATGTCTCTCTTCAGGAACATGGATGTTATTTGAGCATGGATGTTGCTGCTGCTGTAGCAGCCATTTGAGGACGATGGCAACTAGGCTTCCCAGTGCACAGGACAAACTTACCTGTAGAGATATACAGAGAATTCCAGATATAACTCAACTGTGCCACAGTGAATGGGGAAGAAGATACTTTGCTGCAGGCACTGAAATCCAGTTCCTGCGACACTGCTCATATACGGATTTCCACCTACCTTTTCATCTTGCAGCTGTGACAGAACCACAGATCTATGGCACAGTGATGTGTGCAGATGACAGATACATGAATAATCACGAGCGATGTTCTTTGCATTATTTCCTATTATTGCTGCCAAATGAGAAGCAGTCCCTGCAGTTCCTGTGAGCTTTGTGGGCAGTTGAGATCTCCAGTTTCTGAAACTGTCTTGTCTCTTATATCAAAAAGAACATGGATACTCATCAAGCCCATGGGATGTTGTGCCACAAGGACAAGGAATAGACTAACTAAACAAGTAGAAAACCCCTCCAAATCTCCAACCTATACGGTCCTTGCCTACGTGCCACTTGACTGAGATCCCTGTGGCCCTAACTTTTGGGAACTCAGTGAGGATGGTAAAGGTGTGGGTGCCCCATGAACACGAAACTCAGCACACATGCAGCTTCAAAGGCAGCAGGGCTTTCCAGATTCCCCTCGTTCCTGTGGTCTGGGCCAGGCATCCCCTCCCAGTCTGCCCTGCGGAGAAAAGTCTGCTTTTCCACACCCTTCCCCTGCCTTCCTGCTCCGGGCTTCTCTCTCTGCACTCCTTGATGGATTTCTCAGGTGGATGGTGTCCATGGGGGACAAAGCCTCAGTGGTGGCGATGGCTCTGCATGAATTCAGCAGGACCAGCAGTGAATAGGCCAGATTTTCCACCTGCTCTGGAAGGTCCCTCCCAGCAAGGTCTGGTTAAAAAGAAAATCCACTCAGTAGTCCAGATTAAATAGTCCCAAATCAGGAAAAACAGGAAGAAGGGCATTGCGGGAAGAAGGGAGTTTGCATCTCTTTAATACACTCTGCAATGTGACATGGTTGTTTGGGGTTTCTGAATCAGGTTGCTCCAGCCATCTGTAGAAATTTCCATAACTCGTGTAGCTCCAAGGACTGTGGCTAATGCTGCCCTCACATCCATATTTTCCTAAAACTTCAGCCTGACAAGCTTCAGCATTTCCTTGCAATGGAGTGAGTTAGAGAAACTACTCACCATTGTGAGGGCCACCTTTTGGGCAGCTGGCCTGGCAGCAAGCCTTGCCCCAGAGTCATCTCAACAAGAGTAACCAAAGATTTGGGAGGGGAAAAGCAGCTCAAGAAATTGCTTATCCATCTACCCCTTCACCTACCCAGACTGTGGTTGCGCTTAATCACTGACACTCAGCACCCATTTATACCTAAGAACATACGCTCTTTGTACAGCACGCAGACACGGAGCATACTGTCAGGAGCAAAGGTAGCACAAAAAGTTAAATCACCTTGGTAAAAAACATAAGAGACATCCCAATGAAATACCAAACTGATATTTCAGTGAGAGTTTAATAAGACAATTTCAGGAGCAAAATGATTTAGTTGGAATTTACAGATTTTTTTTCTTTTTTTTTTTTTTGCAAAACAAGTTTCCATGAAACCATAGCAACAAAGGTTAAAGTGAATATTTGGGATGATGTTGGAATCATTCACAAGCGAAAAAGACTTACAATTGCTTTTTTGGATTAACAGAATGTAAGATGAAAGCTAAATAGGGAGATATATTTCAAAAGATTTTAAACAATTCTATTATTATAAACCCTGTCAAGAAAAAGATTTAAAAATAAGTTTTGACAATTAAACTGTGCTCTTGAATTTTTAAAACATCTTTCTGGTAACTTTCTGATAGAGAGATTATGTGCATAAATGTCAACATTTATTACTCTTCACTTACAAGACAGGCTGTATACACAGATTTCACTAAGTCACACTACATAAATTTCTAATAGAATCATATGTAGCCCAGCAAAAAATCTATGTTTTCTGAAAGGTATCTCTGTTTTGTTCCCTTCTTTAAATGTTTTTCAGAGAATTCAGAGAAACAGGAAAAGAGAACAAGTTGCAACTTACCTTACATTCGAGTAGATGACCCCAGCTTTTTCAGGAAAAGCAATACTATTCTTTTAAGCCGCTCTGTAAGTGTTGTAAATTCAAGCCAACAGGTAATTGTTGGTGAGTCAAAATCCTTTAAAAGAAGTTTAAATGCTTTGACGACAAATAATGCACTTCGTGAAAACTTATTTAAAGCTTGATGCGCTTGTATTAAGTTTTGTAACTGCCTGTCTCAGCTAAATAAGCTCCCACTCCTTTCCTCGGACACTCGCCAACTTCTCTAATTTAAAGCAACTGTCAGCTCGCTATAAAACTCCCACTGGAAGGAGTACAGCACACAGCGTGGAGCAGTAAGCAAGTGTCTGCTCCCGGCTGAAGCCGCATGACACGGAGTCCTAACAGGACTTGGGGGAGAGCCTCCCCGAGGTGACATTATAGCATTTTTGGAAGCGTTATAGGCTAAGTTCCCCTTCTCTGTAAAGACAGAGAGAAGAGGAAAAAATCACGCTCTTCCTGGCATGGAGTCCCCGCAGCGTGGGACTTGGGAGGAGCAGGATCTGCCTCAAAGTGAAGGAAGGGAAGTGCCTCAAGAGCACTAAGGGCTCAAAGGTCCCCAAAGAGCCAGGTTACCAAATCAGACAAAAGGCTAATCACAGCTCTAACTTCTCCCTCATGTGGTTTTGGGGAGTTTCAAAAGCGTCTTGTGCTTCTGAGGTATTCTCAAGGCATGGGTAACACAATATAGAATCAGAATCCCTAAGGTTGGAAGGGACCTCTAGAGATCATCTAGTCCAACCCCCCTGCACATGTAGGGTCACCTAGAGCATGTGGCACCTAGAGCATGTGGCACCTAGAGCATGTGGCACAGTGTAGAGAGCAAGGTATAGATAAGCAAGGTTTTCAAAGGCATCAGCTTACTGGGGATGGCTGTATCCTGCATTGATCAAACGCAGAGTGGAGCAGGTGAAATTTTGTTCTTGTAGAAGAGGCTGCCTGTGCTTGTGTGGAAGGAGAATAATTTCTTGCCGTTGCAACCAGTCATGGTTGAAACACCTGGCCTGCATTCATGTATTAACAGTAAAAGGTCACCTTTTAAAAATACAAGTTCTTTATAAAAAGTAGCAAGCAAGTGGAAAGCCATAATTATCCAGGCTTAAATTTTAAAGTGGTCTGCAGAATTTCAGTGCCTGAGCACCAAGCTTCCATGTAGCAGCATAACAAACTTTTGCAAAAGTATGTGCTCAATACTTTCTGAAAGTGAGGGTCCTGAAAAGCGTGTCTCAAACTGGCCTCCAAGTAGCACTTTTGGAAATACATCCAGCAGATCTGCTGATGCTAAAGTGATATAAGTTTATCATTATCAAGTGACTTTGGCTTTGTCAGACATATTTTCTTGCAAAATTAACATAAAATGGGATACATTAGACTGAAATTTTCAAAGGTGTTTAATGCACTTGAAAAAGAAAATGAATCTTTAGAACTAGAGCAATCAATGTCAAAATACTAACAGTGAAGTGACTATGAAAGATTTGTTTCATTTAATTGTTCTAATTTGTATGACATTGAAGTATTAAGTATTTCATACTCTTAATGGAGACTTAGTGAATATGGTCCTATGTGTTCACTCAAGATCAATAAAACACTGCTACCTTTGATGAAAGATTTAAGGAAAGCTAAACATTTTTTTTTTAATGGAATTTTATTTCAATATTAAATGATGCTAATCAGGAAATAGCATCCTCTGGTACAAAATCATATAGACCTATCATAACGCAAAAGCTTCAGTACATAGTGATTTGACAAGTCTCAATTTTCCCCCAAGTATAGCTAACACAGTATTTTGTTTTGCTCTGTGAATCTGCTCGTGGCCTTGGCAAGTTAGCTATGACTTAAAAGAGAGTATTAAAAATAATGAGTTGAACCTGCTGAGCTTTCCAGATTGAATGTGAGAGGCAGAGAAAAAAAGAGGGAGGAACTGAACAGAGCTTTGCAAACCATGAAAATTTAAGTGTTTAACAGAAAATTCAAGTTCCTTTTGGGGTGTGTGGGGGGAATGGGACTAATGTGATGTAAAGGAAGGTGTATTTTTATAGGGTTGCTCATTGGTTGTAAGATAGGCTTATTTTTAATCCATCTAAGGTTAAAAATGGAGCCAACTATTTTTGATTTTAGTGTTTTACCAAAACACTGATTTTCTTGCTTTTGGTTTTGTGTAGACCCAAGTGCAATAGAATCAACCTGCTCACCACAGAAACTAGTCTGGTGACATTCATGTCATGCAGGCACAACACTGCAGCTCACAGGGGTTAGCAAAAATGGAAAAGGGACCTACTGTCTTCTGCCACACTCAAGTGCAAGTCTTCATACAGTCATGTGGACATTTGTTGCACAGGAAATTGTTGAACTTGAATACAAAAAAATGAAACCATGCAATAGATGCACAAGAGTTAATGAGTTCTGAGGAACATAGTCATCTCACCCCTGACAAACTGTCATCTTTAATCCTTTCATGTGGCAAACATCTGGGGCCTTTTCTTGATGACATATTTAAGTCCATTGTCTGACCAAAATGTTTTAAGATTCAGCAGGTTCTAATAATTATCAAGAATGTTTCCCACACAAGTATCAGCATCAGAAATCAAACAAAATCTTTCATGTGCAGTGAATCATTAAGCAATAGTTCTTCAGGCAGGAAATAATATGACTTAGTGGAATAATAAAAAAGAAGAAGTGTCCTTTGATGCTGGGACTTGGGATTTTCCTGTGTTACGGCTGGATGAATTTACATTCAGATAATACTGAACTCAATTACCAAGATGTCAATGTAAACTGCTCAGCTTCAATACTGAGAGAATGAGCAGCAGGTTTCTATGACACACATTGCACTCCAGGAATTGACCCGTCTGCTAAAAGCCAGAAGCCTAATTCTCCCCTCATTCAGAGTTGTGAATGAGAGTTGGCTTCATTCAGGTAAACAGAAATATGCCATTGTCCAGTGGCTATAAATGAGAAAAAAAAATCAGTTGTCACATGGAACACTGATGTCCATAAACAGAAAAGTTATTTTTTTATTGATGTTTTTATTGCAGCTAGCCCTTGGCCTTTGCAGCTGGTCAGTACAAGGACGTTCCCAGGATGATAACTGCTCAGTCCTAATGTGGCCTCAGGACATGGCAGGGACAGCTGTAAGACCTGGCAGCAACGGCTGAGGAAAGATCAGTGTGGAGACTTCAGGTAATTCAGATTTTACTATCGAGGTAAAAAGAAGTGAGAAGGATGGGTGCCTTGCTTTTAAGCGGTGACTTTTTTCTTTGGTGTACTCATCTGGAGATGCTCAAAAGTTAATGACTGTGAGAGAAAACCCATCGATGACAAGCAGTATGTCTTGGTGCATGAGGAGCTGCTGGGGCCTCCTCACACCTCAGGGAGGCATCCGAGTAGATTAACTCCACATGTATTTTTGTTTCTATATTAGATGCAAGGTGCCATTTCAACAGGACCTGTAACTTTCAACTGTATATAATTTATTCTAAGGCTAAATTTGCTAGAAAACACAGTCCAAAGCTCCTTTAGCCAATGAGATCACCTAACCAAAGTCATCCCTGCTCTGCCTCTCCATTTAATCATCAGCCACTAAGAAGAAGCAGGATTTAAATCTTTTCTGCCTGGAACAGCTTGGAACAGCTATACTGCTGTACTTGTCTTCTTGCCATAGGTAGCTGTGCGAATGCAGCCTCCGGAGGCACAAGGGCTTCTTCTCCATGAAATGTCAGCTTATTGTCCTTCATTTCAGAAGACCGAGGAAGCATGCCTCTGGTTTATCTTCTCGGACTAGTCAGAATGCAATGAAAACATGCTTGACATTCAAGATAGTGTAATAAGAATGGCTTATATTTATTAGTCTTCTGCCAAGTGCAGTCAAGCAGCAGCTAAAGATAAGCTTGAAAGTAGCAGAGATCTATTTAAAATTAGCTCACATGCTGGCTTAGGAATACTGGGAAACCAAATGCTTCCTCTAAACATTCTTAACAATTTTCCCTTCTTGGGTGCACTGAGTTTGTATATACAAGAAAGAAAGCTCAGTTGCCTATGTAGTTGTTGCAGTCATTTGGCACCCCTGCTATTACGCCTTGCACTGCAGCCTGTCCTTGGTTAGGGCTCCGCAGCAATGGGGTTAAGCTACGTCCACTGCTCAGGACTGAAGGGTACATTAGGGAGCTGATAATACTACAAGCCCCTCATTCAAAAGCCTCTGTATGAAGAAGATTATAACCATGCGCAAAGGTTAACCAATATTTTACTTCCTGCATACATCAGTCTTGATTTATTTTAAATGTTGACACAAATCTACTGGGCATCACTCATGCAAACTACTTAGTTTTGTTCTTCCCTTCTATTTTGATAGGACAAGGTATGAAAGGACTTTTATTCTGTTTAACACTCCTCAAAGCTATGCCTGTAGTCAGGCATAGTCAGGGTTCAAGTTGTAAAGAAAATATTATCAGCTTGAACTACTTTCTAGTCTCCTTATTTTGTTTTTCAAAAAGCAAGTTATCTGATTCATTATGCTTCATTTATCTGGAAGCAATAGCAATATGCTAGCTGAGTGGTTTGACCTTTTGCATATTCTGTATTTGACTGTCCTGGCCATCCATCTTCTCCACTTGTTGAAACCCTCACTTAGCAAAGAAAGGCCAACAGCCAAGCCTGCGTGAAAAATGTGGTGCAAAAGGAATCAATTAAGAACAGGGTATATTTCATTGTATTTCCCATAATGTATTAGACATTGAAGATTATGCAGAATTTGAAAAGTTGCCTGAGGTGTCTGGATTTCATGACTGCTGACAAATTATGATTATATTACTAGCTTTTTGATAAATCCTTTGGGTAAAAATGCCCTACGTGTTCCCATCATCCCAGTACAAAGAAGTTAATATCCTTGCTTCTCCCAAAGATGTCAGTTCTGGTAGTTTTCCTGCAGTTTTTTTTCTGCAGTTTTCTTTCTGACTATCTTGCCAACTACTTTAATTTAACATAACCAAAATCAAGCTCTGTATTTTTCTTGTTGAGACACCTCTGCTACCTAGTAAGCTATTACTTCTGACAGTTCCGACCTTACTTTTGTCCAGAAATGTGAAGAGGAAAAAATAATGATGGATTTAGTCACCGTTTTCACAGCTGAGGTTCTCCTGAATATTCAGCTAAGCTCAGTCTGTATGTTCTGTGCCTTGAAAAGTTCATTGCAATGAGAGTTCAAGCCATGCCCAGTTTCCACCAACTAATCCAATCCACTAATGATTAGGACAGTGGATGTCATTTTCATTTGAATACTAGGAATAAATGCCAAACTGAGAAGATAGGAAAGTAGATCCACCCACTCCAAATGAGGGTCCTAATCACAGGCCTAAATAGCAAATAAAATTCCCATTTTTCACTATCTCTTGGAATTGCGAGTTCTTCCCTGCAGGATGGTGTGGCTTTAGTGGAGGAGTAAAAGGTGTGTGTTATCCAGAAAAGCCTCTAGCCTGGTGTGAAGGGGGGGGGTCTCCTGAGCAGCAGGAAGTGTAGATTGAACTCCCTGAGGCTCTGGATAGAGGTAAACCTGCATCTAAAACTCCCTTGGGCAAGTGCTGTTTACAGTTTACTGAGCTTTTGGATTTGGGAAGTTGCATCCATCTCATCATGTTATACAAGGAGTGGGGAGTTCTTCAAAATAAAGGGTGCAGAGAACATCACATAAGTTTCTTAAAGTGAGGTTTATGAAAATGATTCAAGTACTACTGGCTCTGAGTCTAGGTAGAAAACTCACTGTAAAAGAAATTCAAATTCCAGTATACAGGAAAACTAATTTTTAAATGTGCACATGAGAACTTCTGCTGAAATGTTTGCACTGCTGTCCAGAGAGAAGCAGAGCATTTGAGTGATTCACAATCCAATTACTCAGTATGAAAACTCACAATTAAATTCTAGCCAGTATAGTAAATATAATTCTAGTCAAAATAGTAAAAGAGAAACTGGATAGGAATATCTGGTGAGAGTGTTTTCTATGAATGGAAAACTGAAAAAGTTTCTTACCTGAATACGGCAGCTTTTTCTACAGAATTCAGGAAGTGTCGTACCTTCCAACCCACCCAATGTGGTCCTTGACCTGTACATTAATTACTTCAGCAGAAATGGCAGCTCTTGAGCTCTATTCGTGGCACAAGATAATCAACCAGACGTTCTGTAGAGCTGTCCTCATAACTCAGGAGATATCAGCCTCAGATATCAGGCAACCTAAGACTGTAGATACAGCCCACTTAGGTTTGAAGAAAGCATTATGTGGTATCCTTCCGATGACCCAAAGGTTTCTCTAGGATAATATGGCAATTGCTCAAGGAAAATAAACTCTACAAACAGATACACATGGATATGCATTTCTGATTGGTCTGATAGACCTTACCTTTGTCTGCTTAGCTACTATCAGAGGGTGGCTGTTCAATAGATCATCTTAGATCATCTTTACTTTGATGGAAAGTTCTTTTAACTGTTGATGATACTTTCCCCCTCTAAGCTATGACAAAATAAACACAGGGTGGCTTCCGTGCAGCTGACTGCAGATGGCACCACACTACAGTAGAAGGGCAGATTGCAGTATATATTAGCAGCAGAATATCTAACTACAAGGAGTCTCTTTAGAAAGGCTGGAAAGCTCCATGCCATTAAATTTCTGTTCGTATGCCATTAAATTTCTGTTCATAAAACTTTACTGTCTATGGATGCTTTTCCAAGTGAGTGGGCTGTTGGCTATCTGCATTTCCTGACCTGTACGAGTTCTCTGACACTAATGGTAAGAAAATGTAGCTGGTAACTTGCTGAAATGAAACGTCTGGTTCAGAACAAACAGATCACTGCTGCCACAATTAGCTTGATTATTTAAAGCTACTGAAGTATAACAGCATGGGCCGGCATGAGCAGTTTGCTGTAAAAAGTCAGATCATTTATTTTATTTAGTATAAAAGCCTTTCCTTCGTCCATTCAAAGAGGTATCAGAAAGCCTAGAAATGTAAGTTAGAGACCTAAAATGACACACGCATGAGAGAGGTCAAATACAGAAGCTCAGCTCTGTTACTGCATGGCTCAGGAGTGACACAGACATGACAGCTCATGGTGTTTTTTAGGGATAGACATGTTGTTTGAAGATTTTTATACACATCTTCTGAGCTCAACTGTCAAGGCGTAGATCTACTGTTATCTCAGTGGAATTATTAATAATAGAAGAATAATTATTAATAAAAGAAGATTAAAGACCAGCTGGTTGGGGACCATGAACATCTGGCTTTCAAAAATACAGGCATCGGGAAAACAATTATGTGACTCCAGGTTTTGGCCCATTTTAAAAGTTGACACTTGAGCCCTATCTTCTGAGCCTTTTGACTGGCTTCCAGGCACGGGAAGGGGATACTGCAAAGCGTGGATGGACAGAAGTTGCCCCAAGCTGTGGCAACAACAGCACCTGCTGGCAATGCAGCCCAGGACTGGGTGGAAGGACACCACAGTTGTCACCAGGTCATGGAGGCTCCATCACGTCCGCTTGGCCAAATGGTGTTAATGGAAGGAGGGAAGAAGAGGAACATGAAACCTTTCCTTGTCTGTGCGAGGAATCAGCATTCCTGTAATGGTGCTGTTGAAGGGCCCCAGATGTCTGGAACTGGAGACAGTCCCCCCCAGAGAGGTTGGGTAGCATTCCTCCTCTCCTTCCACTCTCAGAAGCCCAATCCAGTCCTTGCCACGTAGAAACGAAGATGTGAAGAGCAGCAAAGGATTTGGAAAATTCTATGGCACTGTGGAACTGGGGTGGGAAGCTGCATGGAAGATCACAGATCAGTGATAAACAGTGATAAACAGACCAGTATTCTGGAATCTGTTTTTAATTACAGTGTTGTTTCTTTTCAATGATGAAAAATGAGGATATCCTTTTTCTGTCCCATGTGCCCTCTTTTCTATAGGATTTCTGTTTTAAAAATAAGCGAAGATCTTTCTCTTCCAATTCCAGAATTCTGCTGTTTTCCACCCCTTATAATTCCTGGACAGCATTTTTATGCCACAGTAACTAACTGCTTTGTGAATATATTTATGCTTGCATATAAAAGAGACATTCCTAATTTCTGTAGTGTTGTTTTTCAAAGTTTCCTGAAGCTTCTCAAGTGACTCCAGCCAAACAACGCAAAAGTAATAGTACTGCAAGTCAAGAGAATTACATCATTAGGAATTCCTAAGAAATAGTAGAACCAATCTCTGTTTGCACTGATGTTTCTTTATGCCTCTTTGCAGCTTTAAAGAGGACTCATTAAGGGCTCTCTACCAGGGCAGAAGGACCTCAGTGTCCCCCCTTGTCCCAGCTAATATTTAAGAGAAAAAATTACGTTGGTTCCTAAATGGCCCCAGAATGTAGGAAGTACAGCCACGGCTTTAATCACTAGTCTTTAGAGGCTTTCTCTCCATCTAAAAGCCTGCTCTTAGTGTAAGAATGGAATACCTGCAAATTGCAGCCATTTTTATAGGGCATTTTTGCTATTTTTAAGCAGATATTTCTCTCCACTTTCTAAATCTCTTTTAAAGAGCCTTTTAAATCATTTCTCCCAAGCAGTACGGTAAAAGTGCTTTCCTCAGCATACTCCTGCATGTTAGATTTCTGAAAATGTGAACCTCCAAGGTGTCCTTTGGGTTCCTTTTGGTGCGGAGGTGCCATCCTTCACATCCTTGCCTGTGGCTGGAAGAAGAGCAGGTACTTAAGCACCTTTGCACAACTTTTCTGGAAAACAGCAAGAGGATGAAGTTTTTAAGTTTAAGCCTCAGACTTTTCAATGCCATCAAACATAGGGGATTTTAAAGAAACTTCACTCCTGACGACCAAAAGCTACCCCTGCAGAGGCCCTAGGATGCTAAGAAGATAAACATTTGAGGACACATGTTATCACAAAACTCGCAGGACTTTAGAAAGACAGCCAGCCAAAAAGGCTGAGGGAAGCGGAGACAGATCCAAGTGCGTCGGAGCCTCTTTTGTGCTAAAGAATCCCCAATGTAAAAACACAAAGAATAAGCACAAGCCTGCGAATTATGCATGGACAAGATGTTCTCTCTGGTCCAGCTCCAGCATCCACTCAGGCCAACGGAGAGACTCCCACTGAAATCACTGGGATGTGGACTGGGCCCCTCGCGAGCCGGGGAGAGAAGCGCAACCTCGGCAAGCGGAGCGCGCCGGCAGCGAGCGGCGGCCGCGCAGCGGCAGCGGCGGCAGCGCAGGGCCGTGCGCTCCCCC
>VZSV01000009.1:7828346-7842796 GCA_013398735.1 Nothocercus julius | reverse complement strand
GCCGGCTTGGCCGGCTTTCAGGAGCACCAGCATGGCAGAGTGCTTCGCCGCCTTCTTTGTCCCGTCCTCCACTCCACCACCACCAGCTGATGGGGCCCTTCACAAGCCCTCCCTGGCTTCAGCTGTGCCCTGGGGAGCCGCTGATGAGCTCTGTCGTGGAGGGGCAATACTAACGGTGCTCTGCAACCACAGGCCGCCTGAGCCACCAGCGCCGCTCTCTGCCCCTCGCGTAGTCCCCAGCAGACCAGGTCCCTCTCAGACTCTCCACGTGCCTTGGTGGCCCAGGATTTCTCTCCCGTCAAGACCAGTGAGCACCAGCGCACAAGGAGGCCCTTCCTCTCTCCGGTCCTCCCCCAGTCCAAACCCCCAACGCCCTCCCTATTCGCCATCCCCATTTCCCTGTTCAAACTCCTCCTTCAAGCACGGCCCCTCTCGAAGGTCTGCCGGGCTGGTCTGTGCAAGTCCGCAGTGCTTGCCTCGCATCAACAAGGGGCTTGCACACATGGGCCTGGCCATGGGGTAACAACGACCCCAACATACAAACCAAAAAACCCGGTCACACCAAAAGCAGCCCAGCTGTGCTCTGCCCAGGCTGTCCCAGGCCGGGAAGCAGCAGGAGAGGCAGGAAGGGGTGTGCGGCCCGGCGGATACGCTCTGTGAGGGGCGAACCTTGAGTGTCTCGGCTTTACCCTCCGCGAGGTAGACGCGCGGCCGCCGGCGCTGCCCGGGCCGGGATGGGGCCTCGCCGCGGCGCAGGCCCGCGGGCCCCTGCGGAGCACGCCGGCGCCAAAGCAGCCCCTTGCTGGCGGCTGCTGGCACCCCTGTTTAAATGGCCATCGTCAAATGGCGCTGGGCGCGCTGCCGCGAGAGAAGAAATGCGACCCCCGTCCCCTCCCCAAAATGAAAACAGAGACGGGGCTATCCCGAACAGCCACCTCACTCACGCAGGTAAAATCGCCCTCGGCTGTGGCAGAACAGAATTCGCTGGAATCATTTTGGGTTTTCTGGTTGATACAGGTTTGATGGAGGGGCTAAATACACATTTTTAGAAGGCACCTCCAGTTTTTATTTTCCTGTGATTCCTACTTTTTTTCTTTTTTCTTATACAACAGTGAAATTTGAGATTTCTTGCATTTGCATTTCTTGCAGCTCCGAAAGGAACTTGTGGTTTGTTGGACAATAGCAGGTCAGTGGCCTCGGCAGGCCGGTGAGGGTTGTGCCACTTGGCACCTCTCCTCTGTGTCTGACGTGCTGCCTGCGCTGGTCAAAGTCTAAGGAGGAGATGAAGTTCAGGTACTAACTTGTCCTCGTGGCAGGTATCCAGAGCTGAATGTCTGTTGTACATTAACTAGCCTGCACTGGGGAAGAAAGGTCATATATGTAACTTAAAAAGAAAAAAAACAGCACCACGGAGCCAGCGAGGCTATGGTGCTTTACACCTGCACTGACCCACTTTTCCATGGAATTGCGTTCCCACCAAATGTCAGGTTGCACGTTGTGCTACATGCAGGGGATTTAATAGCAAGGTTCATGTGATGGGGCCGGGGTCTGACTGTCGTCTGGTCCTTTGTGAATATACTGGTAAGGCTGTTATTCTCAGATCTAGTCTTCTGCCCTTTTTATTTATTTACTTATTTATTGGTTTAGTGTGACATTCAGGATTCCTTTACAGGCAACTGCACGGAGCAGGGAAATCTATGCGCGGTGCTTCCTACTGGAGTCACCATCTGGCCAATATTCATCTTGTTTAGTGAAATACCGAGATACCCATAGAACGCAGGTGTTAATGCAGATCATAAGGCACAAGTGACCGCGGTAATAAACCAACATGCAATAAAATGTAATTAATGCACCTGGTGCTTGGGTTTGAAAAGAATTTCAGTGCCTTTTTATTTTCTCTGCACAGTGATGTGCATTTTAATAGTTAGAATTTCAATCATGGCTTCAGAACCAACCCTTTAATCTTTGTGTTAATTCCCTTAAAAAGTGAGCTAGAGTATTTGCTAGTAAATATTATTTCACTATTTAATCAGGAGGGGTAAAATGTGTAAGTGCACATGAAACTATATGCTGCTTGGTAGCATTTTTGTGGTATGAAAACGACTATTGTCCTGTTTCTGTTGATCTGGTTCTACTGCTGGCAAAGGTTTGTTTTGACTCTTGTAATCCTTGCTGAAATGTTCCAAATGCTTCTGAACCAGCTGGAACAAGTGAAAAGATCCAAGGCAAAAAATAGATGATTAAGCTTTCTATCACCGAGTTTCACTGGGTTTCACAGTGTGATTTCCATCTCACCTCTGACCTCCATCAATAGCAAATGCATTTTTGTAATATTCAAACCCCCTAGCATGATATTTGTTCCAAGTAGGCCAAGACCACCTGGAAATGTACTGGTTGATTTTGTAGGTCCCAGGGAATGTGTTTGTAGGTCCCAGGGAATCCTACTCGTTTCAAATGTACATTAACAACACAGATCTCAACTGATCTCATTAGTCAGCTGACAAGTCACAAGCAGGCAGGGCATGTATGGGGAAAGGAAGAGGTCATGAAGTCAAAGCCAAGGGTCATAGGTAATTTTTATTTTGCATGAATATTTCTCAAGGGTGGTCTTAAGTGTCTGAGGAACATAAATCTACTGGGGGATATTCCCACACCGCGGGAGAGGGCCGATTCCATAAAGTGATTCCCAATCATGTGCTAACTATTTAATAGGGATTCGGAGAGCAGTTAATTCCCCTGAGAGGCTTCTGCTGCTGACAGTTCAATCGTTCAATCCCTTTTCCCTACCTTGACACAGATTACTGTGTGTTTTGCCACTACCAGTCAGCGTTAAATCTCCATAAAGGAGCTGCTGACACGTGCATCCATACGCAGTGCCCTCTCGGGGCAAGTGGCTGGTGTCCAGCTTCTCTCATAGGCCTCTTATTTTTTTGCTTTTTTCAGGGGGGCACATATTGCTCTTTTGGCAAAGCCAAGGAGGAGGGAAGCTAAGGCGGGTAGGATGGGGCTATGTCTTTTCTGACTGCCAGTGTCTGCAATCTCCTCTGCCCAAAGGATAACTAGTAAGATGTTGCCAATACCTCCAGAAATGCTTCAATGGCTTGGCTTGATTTTAGGAGGAAAACTACTTCCAGGTCCTTTATCCAGCTGTTCCCACAGGGCCCCTCTTGGTGCTTCCTGACTTCTCTAACAGCTGCCATGTCCTACTGACAGGTCTCCTCAAACACCTTACTTCACTAGAACACTTACTTGTTCTTAAATTAGTAACCTAATACTAGAACCCCCGCAACAGGCACAACACATACAACACTCAGAGAAGCCCTTTGCAAAGAGAATTAGTAGCTATAATTGGTATTATCAGATCACCAGGCTCTTCTTAATTGCAGCAGTGATGAGTGTCCCCCACCCTACGTTCTGTTGTCCCACAAAAGGTTCCTCTCCTACGGTGTCCCAGCAAGTGCACTTGCACAGCCAGCAGCCCCGTCCTCTCCTTGGCCACTTTGTCACTTTTGTGGTGCACGTGGACACTGAAATGCCCCCTGCTCCTTTGCATCATCTGGACAGCAGTTTTTACGTGATGAGACATGTCCTTTAAAGACTAGGAAGAAATTACCGATTTAATTTTTATTTCTTGACCTAAGCTGGCTTTTGAACCCAGGTCCACAGAGGTGAAAGGTTAATGTATTAAGCTGTCTGTTTCAATTAATCTCTAAATCCTAGGCAGATTTACAAACTGTTGGAAGATTTTAAATTTTACCTGATTTATGAGGCAATCTTTCTAAGATTGCTTTTACAGATGGTCACTGGGCAATAAGGATAATTACTCTACAGATTTATTGTCAGGATGGAAATTGTAGGTTCCAAAACAATCCACACCTGTCTATTCCCAACTGGCTACAGCGTTCAAGTACTTCACTAGTACAATTGTTAACTTGGCCCACGCAAGGTGAATGCTTCAGGTTAAGGAACACCCAAACAACAGGAGTTGGATTAGAGCATGAACTACATATGAATTAGAAAATCACCTATCAGGCATAAATTATTTTGTGCACACTGAATACTAAAGGACAAACTTCAAAACACCCCAGGTATCCCCTGACACTAGTCGGGTAGGAACCATTTTAAGTCATCATGCTGTGGTCAGGAAGAGTACCTGGAATATCAAACTGCTAGATCACTTTATTCCCTACGGGTCTCAGGGAAGAATCAGCCTTCCTGAGGAAAGGCTGCTGGCTTGACAAACTGAGGCAAAACAATTGTTCCACTGATACAATTCAATCCTGAAAAACAAACAAACAAACAAACAAAAAAACCACCCTGGTGCCACACATCAGGCATTTCTATCAGATAATATAAATATATCTGCGTAAGAAAGCGCAGGATCTTGAAAGGAAAACAGTGAGTTCCAGAGAGCAGAGTTGTGCAAAGTCGCAGGAAAGGAACGCTTTCCATTCCTCTCTTTGAGCACTTTATTGTCGCCCGATAACCTGCTCTGGCTCTGCCAAAGAGGGAGAGGGGACTGGAGAGAGCAGAGCTCATCCCGCCAGGGCTGCAGCAGCCGCGGTGCCTTGGGAAGAGCTGGCAAGCCGGTGCCGTGTCCTGTCTGCGTGGGTGTCCTCTGTGCGAAGGTCGTCGAAATGAAGCCTGTGGTTTACGCCAGCTGCTGTGCGTGGTCACAGGCCACAGTCTGCACGTTTCTGAAGAGCAAATTGCAGAACTGTACAGAATTTCAGACCTTTCCAGTGAGTTGCAGAAATGACACGGCAGCTGTATGTTCACAGACATTCTGGGAAACTGCTGCTGCTGGTGTAAGAGGAAGTGTAAAGCCTCAGTGACCTTGAGACTTCAAAAATGTGTTTGAGCAGCATCAAAGAGCCTTCAGAAGTCACCCAAAGGCCCTGCTTTCACTGGAGAGGTGCTAGGAAGAGAAGGCAGAGCATGACCAAGAGCCAGGCCCAACAGCTGACAAAACATCACCATGCAGCGAGCAGAAACTCAATAACGAAGGAAAGGCTGGGAGAATTTTTCTGTTCTAGCGTCGTCGGCAACCTATGTGTTAGGCCAGCAGGAACTCAGATCTACACAGTGGGCCGATGACATTTCCCTGTTGTCCTATAAAGAGGAGGGCCATTTGCCAATCAAAGACTCAATCTCCAAGGCTTTTCATGGGTATTAAGCCATTTGCCTGGCTATCAAACAGGGTACATGCAGCATCCTCAGTACTCATGAGTCATGGCTGCATGTGAGGCCGACACTACCTGGGTATTTCAAGCTGGATGTTGAACGGTTAGAGGTAGCAACGTTGAGTGGCTTCCGAGCTGAGCAGGTTTCCTGCAGCTGCAGAAGTGCCTAGGCCGCGCTCAGCGCCTAGGCCCGGCCTCTAGGCTGTGCAGAGCAGCTGGGAGAGTCAGAGAGAAAACTGGTGCCCACGGATACAGCACAAACCTTGGTCACGCCGCCTTCCCGTACACAAGGCAGGGCAGTTGTTACCACCTACTCTGCTTTTTGCTTGTTTAAAGAATATGATGGCTAGAAATGGTATTTATCCATCACGGTTTGAAAAGCAAAGAGTAGCAAAAATAGCTTTTTTTTTTTTTTCTTCTTTGCAGATTCGGGCCTTTATGTAGAAGAAAAGTATTATAGATATGAGGGGGCTTTGCAGGAGGGAGGGTGAGGAGTGGGAAGGAGAAATTGCCAGCATCCCAGCATCATCAATTGATGTCAGCTCTGCTCGGGGAATAGTGTGTATCTGTTAATTGCTGCTGCAGATCCAGCAGATGGTGCGTAAGACATTGCATTTAATGGAGCCCCTCAAAAAGAGTGGCATCTGTTTGTTTAATTTCTTGGCAATGAAATGGCAGATTTAAAAAAACAAACAAACTAAATTGGACATTTAGATATGGACTTTCCCCAACAGAATATAAATGTTTAAAGATAAATAGGTCAAATGAAGGAAAATATCAATTGGCGCATTTCAGAAACAAGCCAAACTTTTAGATATTGGCTCTTTTAAAGATTAGAGTTTCAACATGCGGCAATGAAACTCCTTAAAGATGGTTTTGTATAAAACTTCAACACTATGTTTTTGACTGGGAAATTGTCAAAGTGTTTGCAGAACCATGGCAAACACTAACTGAGAAACTAATGCATTCTGCCGGTCTCTCTTTCTCTCACATACCCTGAGGTTAGAATATGACCTGTATATACTGGACATGTATTTTTTTTGTTTGTTTTAATCATGTGAATCTCCAATATCTAAAAATAGCAGCAGAAAATAAGGCAGAAAGCATCAGCAGCCCCCCATGTTTAACAGCTGCAACAAGCAACTCAGAAGGATGTTGTCACAGTTTCAATATTAAAACAAACAGAGAAACATTGCTGGAAATTCACGGTAATAAAAACTGCCACAGCAGAGTAGACAAGTGTCCCGTCCCTAGCGGTATGTTGTATTGTCTCTAACAATGGTAAAACTTGGATGTTTGGCGCAGGGATGTAAAGATCCTCTTGACCTTTTCTCGGCACATAGTGTTTCACCATGAGAATTGCTTCCCAACCCTGTTTGGTGAGCACAGCATCACCAAACATGAGGGTGGATGACCCTCTGCATATCCCCAGTCTATGTATCCTTTTGGTAGCAAATTTTCTGTACCATTTGTCAGATTTTAGGCATGTATTTTCCCTGTTTTAAAGTGGTATTAAGATAGGATGCTCAAGCTGGGAATCAGGCCACATGGCCTCTATATTTCCAGTTCCAGATGCAAAAAAGCCTTATTGCTCACTTTTTCCTACAAACTGTGTCCCATGTTCATTGCAAGAGGCCAGGCGGAGTCTATCCGACCATGCCAGAAGGATTTACCCTAAGCACTTTGCTGGATGGCAGCACCGGGTGCGCGTACCGGGCCCGGTGCTGGCAGCAGACGTGGGCAGCAGCCCAGAGCCACAGCTGCTGACATTGCTGCATTGCTCAAGTGTGTCCACACTGGCATTATCTGCTGGTGGCTCTGTGTGGGCTGAAGACACGTGTTTTTTCTTCAGTGGGTAATTTTCTTGTAGGCAATAAGGTGCATGTGCTGTTGAGGGTACATCAAACCTGTGCATAGAGGTAGGCAGATTTTTGGCAGCCCTCAGTAGCACTTTCTCGGGTAGACGAGGGGCAGAGAGTCTTTTTCTCCTACTCTTCATGGTGGAATAGGAAGACTTTGCTACTACTGATTCGGGCTGATACCTGTTAAAAGCTGCTTTAGGGCTCTAATCAGGTGGACTAGTCTAAGATAGGCCCTGTGTGTTACAACGCTTCAGCGAGGCAAGAGCTTGTTGACTTCCACTGGAATTCCTTTGGGTAAAAAAGCCTGGAGAACAGGATTGGGTCTAAGCTGCGCGCTAGGCGCTGCTGATACTCTCTGACCTTGGACTGCCGCGGGGCATGTTGCCTCCCAAGGTTTCCTGGAGCCATCCCGGCGCCGCACAACGCGGCACTGCGTCCCCGTGGACGCTCCCGCTCACCGCAGTGCGGGGGCCCTTCCTCTTCCCAGCCTGCCCACAGCCCTCTGAGCGCTGCGGCTCCTGTGCTGCATGCACACAAATGAGGAAGCCAAAGGGAAGTAACGGCCCTATAAAGCAGCTGTAAATATTCTAACCTTGTGAGTGCATTCTTCAGCAAGGCATACACCAGGATATAGGCTGCAGTTTAACTAGCATTTTTTCAGCTCTGTATTGAGAATATCTCATACATATGATCTTTTCCTTTTTTTTTTTTTTTTTTTTATCCCTTCAAGGCATAGCATTGCAAAAATTGCAAATGTTAAAATACAAAGAGGTGTGAATTGCTAACATTGTGCTAACTTCTTAACATCTTGAAAATGTTATGTTAGTAATACTGATGTTAATGCGATCTTAATATGATCTTAGTGTAATGTTAATGTCAGTCATGTTGGAGCAAAACTTCTGCCTCTGTTTCCCTACGTGTCAATAGGGAGCAGTAACTTGTAGCTCTAAGGAACATCCATTTTTTTCTCACTCACAGAGCTAAACACAAAAAAGCTCTATGGCCTTGCTATTACTATTTCAGCACTTTATCTTGTCAAGCCAAATGAAGCCTAAGACTGTTAAGAATACATGACTGTGCTCTTTTCTTGTTTCAGGTGAGCTTTTCTTCTCGGTAAAATTTTAACCAGAGCAGAAGATTAAATGCATGTGTGAGAGGGCATTATGTAAGCTTTTTTTTTATCTGGTTTACTATTAATAGGTGCTGTTGTTTTGAAGGGTTTCAGGTTAGCAGTTGTGATGGATAAACCCTTTCCCATATACGGTGAGTCAACAGTTGCCTTCCCAAAGGAGGTCAGTACCATTTTGATCAAACAGAGCCACTCCTCCGACAGGGAAAGCAGCCTGCAGTGAATCAGCACATATGGAACAGACCCAACTCCACTGAAACTAAAATAAGCACAGAAAGGCCTCTAAAGAAATAACCTAAATGCCTCTCATGGCTCTCGCCATGCATCACATGAGTAGTCTATAAAAGCTTAGACTGAAAAATCTATTGCTCTCCCTACCTTGCTAAAGGGAAAGAAAAGCTCTGCAACATTCTTAATTAAAAGATAAGGAAATGTTCTTCATAAATTCTCACACGTTGCCCTTGTTTATGACATTTCTGCTAAGGAGCTGGAAGAGGCAGATGGCTATTGCTAGCTGCACTCGTGCAGTGCGCGCGCGGCAGCGTGAGCCGTGGGGCCGGCGCTCGCCCGGAGCCGGCCGCACTCTTACCTCCGCCTTTGATCGCAGTGGGCCCTTCTGGTTGTTTTCGCAATTGCAGGGGGAATATTCAATGCTAAATTTTCCCAGGACTGTGGCCATGGAGGGCAGGGGATGGAAGTGGCATCGCCATGACCACCCGCATGGTCCGTGGCCAAGTGCCTGCCTCTGGTTCCTCTTAAAGGAACAGCGCTCCCAAAATGAAACGGAAGACTCCGCAGCCTGCCTTTAGAAATGATTTTGACACCTTTGCTCCAAATTATCTTTTCTAAACCAGAATAGTTTAGAAAATATCAATGGGGAATATTTAAAGAAAGACTTCAACACATCAATCACTTCTCAAAGCGGCTGCACTGCTTTCCAGCATGACTGATGAAGCTTTCGGTTTAAATATAGGTCCTCATAGGCAAATACAGAGTGGAGAGAAAATGACAAAATTTCAAGTGCCAAATATAACCTGCACATCGCCACGGAGATGCAAACAGGTAGGCAAGTTTGTCTGACAACCTGTCTGTGATCCACGCCCTTCCATTTGGGCTTCCTCTGCTTTGGCTTCAGGAGACTGGTCTGCTGCTCTTCCCCAGGTGGTACCTGAAGACGTCGCTGCTGCTTTTGTGCCTTTCCCTTCCTGTCAGCCTTCCCTCTATTTAGCTCTCTGCTCCCATTTCCAGCAGCAGACAGGACGGACAGGCTCCATTTCCTATTTTAGGAAATGTTCTCGACTTGGGGCTTTCGGTTCAGCTTTGTGTTCCCAACCAGACACCATGGCTTTGTGATTTTTATTTTAGTTATCCATCACTGTTTCACTGGAAACCCTGAGACCTTCCCCTACTTTGATCCTGTTTTTAATTTCTAGCCATTCGTCGCCTGCTTCATTCATTCGATAGCCTGAGGATTTTTCTTCAGGGAAGAAGACTATATAAATAATACTATTGACTTAGTTACACTTTTTTTTTTTTTTAAAGTCAGTTGATTTTCTCCAAACTGACTTGAAATCTTTTCAGTGTGCATTCAAATTAATAGTGAATGTTAGGTCTTTTTTCCATTTCTGTCAGTTTATTTTCTCCCAGCACTTTTTGCTTACTCTTCTGCTTTTGTGTACTAGAAGCACCATGCGGTACAGCACTGCACAGCAGTGAAAAGCAGCATCACATTTTCCCTGGAGAAAGAGAAGGATGTGCCATAACGGAGCAGGCTGTTGGTCTTTCAGGACCTCTAGCAGCAGCAGCAGTTGGAAACGTTCTCCGAAAAGGACAAATTGCCTCCCAAAACACCTGATCTAATCTGTACCTCAGCAGCTACAGCTTTGAGGTCTGTGGCTGGAGTATGAAGGATGTAGCAAAGCAATTGCAGCTGCAGTAAGTCTGCAAATGTCCCACATAATCACAGGGATCACTGGGCACGTGACAACCCCCAGTGTCTGCAACAGCAGAGAAAAAAATGCTGAAATGCTGCATAGTCTCTGACACCTACGTGTGCCTGTGCTACGGAGAACACAGTAGGAATTTAGATGGGCCATCAAGAGGCAGTGGGGCATTTTGGCCATATTGTGCAAATAATACAACTTTAATGGGATTTAATATTTCTGTAGACACAGCCTGAAGCTACAGACCTGATGAAGTCAATCCTAGCAAAGTTCTCTGGCATTTCTGAAGTCCAAGTCTTAGAACTGGTTTGAGGCATTTTGTCAGTAAAAAGCTCCAAATAACCCAACTTGCTCCCCGCCCAACCCAACCCCACCCTCACTATTCTGAGTAGTTTGTCAGCACTTCACGTAAGCGTCACTGATAGGACGTTTAGCAGGCTCTCGCATCTCAATCTTTTTATAAAATATGTTTTAGTGCACTTGAAATAGAGAGGAGTTGGTATATGAAAATCAAAGTACGGAATGCCTCAAAAGATAACAGAAGTTTATGACACTATAAAGGCTTTCGGCATATGTGAATGCTTATTTTATCTGAACACATTAGCATAGTTATTAGTCATTCTAAATGATTAAATTTCACTCTCATCCACCTAATCTGCATTATAAGTGAATATACTGAAGAGCAACACACTTTGTTGATAAAGCACCGTTTCGGCATTCGGGAGGTTTTTCTAGGGCTGACTTTGACCTCTTGAGTTGGCCCAAGCTGATCACTACGCCTTAGAGTGCCTGCGCTTATCAGTTTGTCAAATAGTATTGACCTGTCTTATCTAATGCATCAATATCCAGGCAATATCCATCAATATCTCACCAGTGTTTTTATTTGTTTAGCAGATGTCTTTCAGTAGCTTCTTTCAAGTTTTGAAGTGTTTATTTTTATGAGAAACACTATGAATCTTTCTTTAAGAGCAGGGTGACATTCAAAACCCATGGCCGTTGACAGGCTTGGGATCCGTGGAGCCACGGCAGCTTAGAGCAGTGGAAAAACAGTTACTCTCAGGCTTGTGGTAAAGTATTTTTTCATCTTTTTTTTCTTTCTTTCTTTTTTTTTTTTTTTTTTTTCCTGAATGAAGATATGAAGATGAAGGGCAGAGGTCCCACATGCAGCCGTGGTAGCTCTATTGACTTAGTCTACTGCTTCTTCTGCCTGGTGGACTGTCCTTTTTTCATCAGCAGTAATGGCTAGGAAGGGAATTGGTTTGAAAAGAAAGGGAATTAAATTTAGTTTTGAACTTTTCAAAGTTAATTCAGTCATGGTCTTGACCAAAGATCCCATCCTGATCCTCAGGCCCCCACTTAGCACCTTCCAAATGTTGTGCAACGCAGTGACCTGGGTGAGCTCGGAGGTGAGAGCGGCCACACAAAATGATCTGGTTTCCTCCTTCTGCAGGGGATGGCTGGTCTCTAGGTCTGTTTGTATTCCCCAGGACATCTTTAAGGCCTTTACCATGAGCCACACTGGAAGGAGGAAGAGCAGTGAAGTCTCTGGTGGCTTCTTGGGGCTGGTGGCTGGAGCTCTGCGTGCACTTCCCGAGGCAGTGGCTAAAGCTGCTCAGTAAGAGAGTTTCTCTCTTGGGGATGAGCCTTCATTCAGCTTCTGGGTCTTTCTGAGCTTCAGAAAGGTGATTCTGGATCTCTTTTGCGTGTTACTTATTGCTTAATACTGTACATATGTTTTATTTTTAATGTAGCCAAATCAGAAGTGTGCCACTACGTGCAGTGGAAAAGGAAGCCCTTTTTTGCCTTTACTAGACCTCAATATGAAGGACTTTAAAAAAATGACTGTGGTAGTTTGCTTAAATAGATTGAAGCTGGTACCAATAGATAGCTGAATTCCCCTGAGGGTCAATGGCATAGAAAATGGAAAAAAAATCTTGCTGGATGGTTGCGTAAGGATCACCTCTGATTTAGTCATATTTACATGAAATCTGGATACAGTGAAGTAACACTCCAGGTCTTCTCTGGGCACTGAACAGAGATTTGTGTTTTACTGAGATAAAGCAGGATGTCATCTGTGAAAAGAGCAATTTATGTCCTTTGTCATGGATTGTGATGCCTTGAATCTCCGGAGACTTTCTGATAGCTATTGCTAGCGGTTCAGTGGACAGAGCAATCAGAGGAGGTGACAAAGGACACACTTGCCTTCTGCCTCTCTAAGGAAAAAGTCATTCAAATAAAGGAGTCGCAGAGAGTCATTCAAATAAATGAATGCACACCCTCCAGCTTTCTGTGAGCTTAATGAACCTTATTCACCAGGAGCTGAGCCTTGTTGTCAAGCCTCAGTTTTAGAAAGGGAAGGAGAATGCTGAAAGAGGTTGGTCCATCAGCCTTGCTTTCCGTCAAGGAGCTGAAAGACAATTTTCCGTCCTCCGCCTGAGCTGTGGAAGTGGAGCTTTCCTGCGGCTGCAGCGACCTACTTGTGTTGCTGGCTCAGGCTCCACTTTTCTTCCTCTGATTCTGTTCTGATTGCAAACAAACATTTGCTTCTCTGCTGGCAAATGAATGCCGTACAGTCCTGAGGCAAAAATCATTTTAAGAGAGCCTCTTTGCTTCTTCCTAGCATCTTTATAGGATTTTATAGGAGAAGAGCACTTGTGTACATGAAATCATCACAAGAGCTGGTAAATTCCAAAAGTGCCTAAATCATCAAGTACATATGAAGCCATACCACATATTTGTTTTTTTTTAAGCTTATATTCCCCCTCTATAGAATAAGAAATAATTCATCTATGAGAGCAAGTGAAATGTCTGCTGCGGCTGGGGCAGTGAGTCATCCCCAGCGCCTCTGATGTAGAGCCCCTTCCAGCGTGTGCAGTCATGTGGTCACCTACCTCCCTAGCTGCGTGAAATGAAAGGAAAAATGTTAAATTTGCTAATATTTAGCACAATCATTTTTCAGGAGCAAGAGAGAAACTACTGGTCTATTGAGAAATGTGGCCTTTTAATACTCAGCTAGGATTATCCATTTATGTGAATAATAAAAATCTCCTACACAGATATAGAAAGCAAGGTAAAACTTTGTAATGGATTATGTATTCCTCATACATAACTGGGGACTGAAGGCTTTGGAGTTTGGAAGAAATGCCAATTCATCAAAGTTTTGTCATTCTTTCTTTTTTTTTTTTTTTTTTCTCTCTGTTTAGGGGATTCCCTGGAAATAATTGAGTTTTCTACTCTTGGATCACAAGTCTTAAATATTCATGGCTTAAAAGAAAGAGATTATTAAATATCTCACCATTTAATATCTAGATAATTCTTTCCTATAAAATCCTGTGCAGCAAGTAATTCAAGTGGTACCCTATTTATGGCAGGCAAAACTGCTCGCTACCATCTGCTTTGCAGTTTTAATAGATGGAGTGTTAACTGCGTGTTGCATGAAATTCATTGCGACTAGGTTAATTAAACGGTTGTGCTTCACTTCCTGCACTCTGGTAATAAGATGACAACCTCATCTGAATTTATTAACCCTTGCCACTTTTGGTGCTGTTGTCACCCATTCAACCAGCTTTGGTCAACAAAAACGAAATAAATCACAATATCAGGAGACATAACCATATTGGCTAACAAAATACATATTGATTAGCATCTTCTAAGGCAAATATGTCAATATAGTCTGTTTTTATTTTTGCAAAGGTCATTGGAATCTTTTTTTTTTTTTTTTTGAGAATTTGCAGTGGGAGTAAATTATGATGCAGTAGGTTCTTAGAGAAAACCCCAAATCTAATCTCTGCCACTGAGCAACCTAAATGAAGGCTGCAGCACGGAGGGCTGCGGAGCTGCTCGAACCCTTGGGCCTCCTGCTCCAGCACGCAGGTGTGTCAAGCCCTTCTGCAGCGAAGGCCCTCGCAGAGGGCCCAAGGCAAAGGCTGAACACGGCGTGCGCCTCTGCTTGGGGGCGTTTCTGTCCTCCCAGGAGAGGGAGCGTGGGGCGGGCAGCGACGGCGCTGCCCTAAGCCCTGGCGTCGGCTCAGAGCGTCGTGGTGGCCGATGGGGACGCCCCGCGTAGGCATTAAAACAGCAAGGGATCTATTGACGCGAGGGACTGGGGTGTGCGTGGCGAGCAAGGCCCTGGCACAACCTTCTCCAGGGGCCAGTTCATGCAGCTGGGCTGTTCTCTGCCATTTACATTGTTCAGATACTTAGAAAAAAATCGTTTTTAGGCACATAGACACAAAGCCGCCTTGTCTGCGCAGCTGGGGTTGCCAGTGGCAAGCGGCGTCTTTGGGGCACGGATCGATGCAGGGTGTCAAAGCCCTGTCCATCGTGCCCATCA
>VZSV01000009.1:7826252-7828051 GCA_013398735.1 Nothocercus julius | reverse complement strand
GCGAGCAGCTCAGGGCGCCCCGCGGCGCCGCTCGCCCGCGCGGGGAAACGCGGGGAGTCAGAATTTATCAGTTCTCCTGAATTAATGAGAGAAGTCAGAATTTGTAACTGCCTGTATTAAGAACGCACCTCTTTCTCCAACGGTGCTCACAGTTAAGAGACCACCAGGCTTCTCCCCTCCTGCCCCCTCAGTTCAGCTCCCAGCCCCCGGCCTGTCCCACGCAAGCGACTCAAAGCCACTCGCGCCGTCCCTTTCCCAGGCGGGAGACCGACCCGTTATTCACTTCCCAAATAACGGGAGCTGGACCCAAGCAGCGGAGAGCGTGAGCAGGGCGGGCAGGTTTGCCGAGAAACGCTGCCGGGCCGCGGCCCGCCCCGGGGCCGTCGGTGCCCGGTGCGTTCGAGGCAGGTTGCCGCGGCCAAGGCACGGCGGCCAGCCAGGGCTCAGGATGGGCCTGGGGTTCAGTACAACGGTTACCACAGGCGTTACCTACCTGCGAATAGGAACGGAGTCAAACTGAACATGATTTCTGAGTTTTCAGGCTTTCAAATATTTATGTACCATTATTACTCTCATCGTTGCATTTGAATTATTTAAAAAAGAAATGAACAACAGCACCTTTATCACTCTTTGCCTTTGATATTAGTCTTCATTTTGACTCCAGTTTCACCGAGATAACTGTATAGATATTAAGATGCCTGAAAGTCTTGCAGTGCTGTTCTATTTTGAATTCTGCTTAAAGAAACACTTCTCTTTTACAGGGTAGTAACTTTTCTGGTAAGTGCTATTCACATGCTTTAAAGTACACGGTATAAAACTCTCGCGGTTCCCAGATTCACTTATCTCTCCTGGCTCTCCCTACAATCATGCTGTAAAAGCAATCAAAATGCTGGCAAAAGTACACCATGTTCTGGTGTGAAACAGGCAAGTTAGTTGCACAGACAGTGCCTGCTGAACCCGTATCTGACCTCAGAGGGTGGAAGCCGCGTCTCAGTGCAAGGCCTACACGCTGCTTAAAGCTGGTGCAAGCCCTGTTTTGAGAGCATATTTAGGAAATGAACTGTACGGAGTTCGGGTGATTCTGCATGAGAGGTGAACCGTGTGCACGGCGACAATTTTCTCGCATAATTGCGAAGCACAGAGTGCCTGTCACATCCGATCCGTCCACAGATGCGTTTTGTTGATTATGGCAGATAATGCACATCTCCCCTAATTAAACGCTAACATCGCTGCGCGTTTTCAAAGCTAAGTGTTGAACTGCTTTCCGCCCCAGGGGCGAGCAGTTTGCTGAGGGGCAGATCCCCATCTTCATCAGGGGATGGACGAGACCTTCTTCTGACAGCCCAGCCCTGCGCTCTGACGGAAACTACAACAACCCTTAGAACACCTCTTTTTCCTCCTGCCTTCCCTTCTCCTTCTCAAGCCAGACACAATATTCCAGCAACCTTTTATCTGGCAGCTTCATGAGAGAGAATCCACTCAGTAAGTTGCAGTTTTTCAGTCGGGAGAAAGTGGCCCAGCTGCCGTGATCCGGCGCGGGGCAGGCGGAGGGGCCGTGTTCGGCAAACTGCGCAGCGTTATCGACGCTGGTTGTGGAGGGGCCCCGCAGCACGTGGGGTTTGTGTGCGCACACCAGGAATGCCCCGAGTCTCTAAGTTTATGTCCTGGAAAGACAAGGATATTCACCAACCTCTGCCCTTCCTGGCTTTGTGCCCACAGGAAGAAGCCCAGGCCCCGGAGACGAGGAGTGGGTTGGATCCTCTGCCTGGAGAAGTGGAAGTTCATCAAGAATGCAATAT
>VZSV01000009.1:7776252-7821252 GCA_013398735.1 Nothocercus julius | reverse complement strand
CGGAAGTGGATCTGGCGCGGGCGGTCAGCCCCCTCCTTTACCAATGGCTTATGGAATTCCCGGCCGGCACGAGAGTGGATGTTTGCCCAGCAAAACTCACAGTAATACTGCAGGCAAGTGACATTGGCACAGAAGAAGGGAGCAAACTTCCCACCGCATCGCGCGCCCTGGCACTCGTCGCACATCTGGTCATCCAGCACGTATGGCTTTACCTCCACCTGTTGGGTGAAGTAGAAACGGTCCCGGTGAGTGGACAATGCTGCCGAGTAAAGACACTCGACTGCCTGCAGTTTTTTCTGCCTTTCCAGAAAAAAACAAAGGAGGCAATAACAGAATACATTAAAAAAAAATGTTTTAATGAAATGCGTACGAAACTTCACGTCCACTGGTGACGCTGGCAGTCGCTGTCCTGACCAAACAAGAACAAACTGATCAGGAAGGATGAAGTGAGACTTTCAAAGTGCCTATTAGCTTTCAATGACTAAACTATTTATGAATTATACTTTCAAACTGCTTTAAAACATAAATATGTACACACACACATTTGCACTGCCAGTACCCAGAA
Organism: Nothocercus julius; assembly: GCA_013398735.1. Lineage (NCBI taxonomy): Eukaryota > Metazoa > Chordata > Aves > Tinamiformes > Tinamidae > Nothocercus > Nothocercus julius. Next base: position 7,820,687 of record VZSV01000009.1, on the reverse strand, counting down.
TCAAAGCTGCGTCAGCAAAATGCATCAGTGTATATTACCTTTTATCACTTATCAGCTTTTAATTTATTCACAGAGACACTAAACACTTGAACACTCAATTTATTCTGGAAGGATGTTCTTGGAAGTGTCACTATTAACTATCTTTAGAAAACAAACCAGGTCCAAACCCCAAACGATTCTCACCAGTTCCCTAATGTACCTCAATATGATTTCCAATCTTACATAACTTAGCAAAATAATTAAATATGTAAGAATGTAATCAGTTAGACATTAACTCTCCATTCTATTTTTAAGGAAGGGTATGTCTCTGCATGTACTCTTTACATGTGCTAATTAAATGTACTTTTTGCAGGCTGGAAAATAGACCTTTTAGGACTCCAGCCCTGTTAATCCACACCAATTTCCAAAATCAGGTATGTTAAATTTTGGTCCACAAACCTTGGCAGTCTTTTACTGCCCCTTTTCTGTGTCTTTGAGCTGTGTATGCATACGATGTTTTAAAACTTGTTTTAAAAGACCATTTTGCAGACTACAGACTGCTAGAAACACCTGTATTACACAGATAGCTGCTTCCTCCTGAGCTCATCTGACTGCCAGAGTGGGAAAGAGGCAAGAATCCAGTGGTTAATTTGCATTATTGCTTTTTGTAACTGAACTGTAACAGACTGTGTTCAAAAAGGAAGAACTTCATAATCAACTACAAAATGACTTGACTGCATCATTAAAGAATGTATTGCTGCCTTTCACATTTTCCTCACCTTTAATAACAGTATTTTCTGACTTTTGTTAGTAAAAGCGCTGTTGTAGTTTAGACTAAGAACTCATTTCTATGATTTTTTTTTGAGATATCATTACTTGAGAAGAATCCTGCCTATGAACATCGACCTTATGTACAACAGTCACATAGAATGTTTGAAATAGCAAGAAAAAAATACCATTTTCTCTATTTACAGAGCAACAAAAAGCTGCCTAACTACCCAAATGTCTTGCAGCACAGAAGCCTTCATGCTCTTGGCTTCAGAAGGAGCCGTCACATGCGACACGTCAACAGCACCTACGTCTGAAATCAAGTTCACTTCTTCCAAGAGTGCATACGGAGTGCAAGCGGTTCTGATTGTTTTACTCCAGTGACCTGGCTGGCCACAGGCTACACTAAAACTTTCCAAAGAACAGCTACCTCACGCAGTCTTTGCAATTCCGAATTACTGAAAGCACGAAGCAGCGTGACTTCCAGCCCGGTACAAAGCTGCACCGAGGTGGCTTCAAATTTACTGCACGGACACTCCGAGAATGGAGGTTTTAAGTAAAGTAGACCCAGACTGCTGGCATGGGCATGTTAAACAACATTTCAGTGAAGAGTTTAGACCTGGTATTTGATAGAAGGGAATGAAGAGCATTTTACTGAAAAAAGCATCCATCCATTGCAGCAAATAAATGTACATGCATCAAAAGGACTGGAATGGAGCTACAGAATACACAGATAAGGAAGAAATAAAGATCGCAGATGTAACATCTGTTAAGTTATTGTGATATTAAAATTTATAATTAGTAGAAACAGGTATGTGATTAAAAAAAAAAACAAACACACACATAGAAAAACAAACCCCAAACTATAAATGTTTTGGAATACTGCTCAAAAGGTCCATTGCAAAATTTAGCAATGAAAAGAAAGGCTTTTACACAGGCAAAACTAACTCTTTGGAACCAAAGTCTGTTTCTGGAAATATCTTTTCTATGCTTTCAGAAACACCTAAAAGTTTAGGTGTTCATTAAGAGGTTTTTTCCCCTCTATTACTCCTCATGTAATGCAAGTAACTGAGTTGTATAGAATATATACATGTATATTAACACTTAAAGACTGAATACATGATTTACATAATTACAGAGAATACGATAAAAAAAAAAGGAATTTCAAAAACCCTTTGGCAAATAAACATGAAAGTAATAAACATAAAAGTAGTAAACCCTGCCCATCATGATAAGGTTTAAAGATAGATTTTTCAAAATATTTAGATTTAGCCTTCCTGCATTTTGCAAATGAACTGTCTCAGGAATCATATGCATTTTTAAAATAAGAAACACAAAAGCTAATAAAAATGCCAAAATTAGAAGGTTTAAGAGACCTTTTGAGAGACCTCTTGAAATCTACTATTTTTTTTCTGTTTATGTGCCAGGAGCCTGCAATATACCCACTATTTTTACCATAAACTTCTTTTTGCCTTTCTCTGTAATACTGCAGTTCCGTATCCTCTATTAAACAATTATATGACTTTCCCTGCATAGAGGAAGCATCGCCATTTCAGAGGTTGCTCAGCATCCAGAAATCCCTCACTATTTCTACTGAACTGTACCTATAGACAAAAAGAATCTGCATGGATCTTAAGCCCCCAGTAGCATACATCCTATTTTTACCAAGAATTCTCGTTTCCTGTGCAGGCAAAGGTTAGTTTTGGGAAAAACTGCTTTAAAAATGTGTGTTTTATTTTATGGGTGGGGAAAAGAAAGGACAGAAAGATTTCTAAGTAGAGATTTTTTTTGGAGAAGATTTCCACTGTTTTTCAGAATTTCTCCCCGAGGTTCCCAATTGTCCTCAGAAATATAAGAATCAGCCTTCACATCCCACTTCATTCGCTGTCATACTTGGTGTATTAAGAACGAATTAAATTTGCTAACTAGCTTTATTCAAAAAAACCCCAAAACAAAACCAGAATAGGTGGTCAAACACCAGTCTTCATGATTGTCCCTTGCTATCAACTTGTTCAATTTTCGAAGCTGAAGCATCCGAAAACACCAGTTTCAAGAAAATATACAGAAAGAGCAAGCATCTACTCTCATTTAAAAAAAAAAAAAGTCACGAATGAAGTTGCTTTTTAATATCAACCAATGAAAAAACAGATGATAGAGGGGACATGTGAAAATTTGATTTTTGGGGATATAAATAAATTTAACCTCTTTGATTGCTTTATTGCTAGCTGAACTCAACTGTGGGAAGAGGATTATTTTTGCATTAAATTCAATGTCGAAATTATCACACAACAGGTTGCATCTAGCTTCCAAAGGAATAAATTGTTCTAATATTATTTACTGGTCTAGAAAGAAAAAGGAGAAAAGCTAGCGAAGTTTTCAGATGATAAAGATGATGATTTAGGTTGCTCAAATCCACAGAAGCCTATGCGAATTCAGCTCCCCTAAGTAATTTAGTGAATGGTTCACAAAACACCAGATAAAAAAGACCTAAAATCTGATTTAATCATTCATGGCTGTAAATCAGGTCAAGAAAAATGTATGGGCTTCATTATAACAACACAGTAAAACTTAGAGATAAGTGCAGTCCAAAAGTATGATGCAAAGAATGTGTTTAGAAAGACAGCAGATTACACAAAAAAATATAGATACAGGTTTTGTTCTGTTTTGCTAGGCTCTTTACTGTGAATACACTGTGCAGTATAATCAATACAATCACCCTGTGGCAGAATTACAGGAGATTCAGAGAAGGGAAATGAAAACTATGAGGCAAAAAAACCCTTCTTATGAAAACCCTTCTTATTAAATGAAACGGCAAAAGGTGTGGTACTATTTAGCTTAAAAAGAACAGAAATACCACAGTATATGACATAAATATATAAAATATAAATGTAAGATATAAAATATAAATAGGTGAAAAGGAAGAACAAAGTCTTCCAATCTCTCAAATAAGAACATAAAAACATAATGACACTGCAGACCTATGGCTGTGGGCACACAGTTTAAATGGCTTCAAATTTACATGCATAACAATATTCAAAATTTTAACTGTTGTTAACGACAGGTAACAGAAAAAGCCCCAGGTTTTAAGACAATTTCTACTGGCTAAAGAAATACTCTGCAAGGTAAATTTTACACTACAATTGAATCCTTAGACATTTCTCTCTATCTTATTTGAGACGACTTACATTAACTAGATATTGAGTGGACCACCGATCATATTGCTCACCTATGCTCACCTATTTGAGTTTCTACTCTATTCTATCTTTGTAACACTAATCAAAAGCAGGAAAACTATATTAACCTAATTATGTGGGTGACAACTGAACACCACGATAAAGCTTGTACCCACACAGAATGCAAGCTGCCTTGAAACACTGGGTTTTTAAGAGCCAAGTCTCAGGGAACAGAATTTGTTACCAGAAGAAAAATAGACAGTGACTGAGGAGAACTAGAGATCCCTTAATATGATTCACAAGAGAAAATGTGTTGAATTAAAGACAGACAGTAAGAATGGCCAGAGAACAAATGTGGAAAATTCTGCCTCCCTTCTGCCCCTGACAGAAGTTAGGTATTTATGTAAAATCACATTCACATCTGATGGCTTCTCTCTGAAATCAAGCATTTACAATACTGAAATTGCCAATCTATCATATAGGTCTGTTCCATAACTTCCCACTTCCATGGGAAGAGGAAGACCTAGGGAAAAGTGCCCTTTAGTTTACAGGGCTAAAGTCCATTTCTCTCACCTTTTATGGTGAACTAGTCGGAAACATTATCCGCTGCTGCTGTAAAGTTAGGTTGCTTTATAGCTAAAAAGCAATACAGATAGTACCTTAAACAGACTAAGCTATATCTGATTCTGAGCAATACATCTGAGCAATTTTTCAGGAGTACAAGTTCTGGATTCTGCTCCTGACTCCACTTTGTCCAAATACTCAAACGCAAGATCATGAAGAATCTGACGGCCCCCCACACAACCACAGTCCCAAAGCCACTGTCCCTACTACACTGAGCCCCAAAGCAGCACTACTAGCCAAAGTCTGATGCAAAATAAACACACAAAAAAGGAAATGCATCAGCAAAATATAGTTGTTACATCTTAACAGGCCTACTTCACTACCCACACTCAGGTCCACTCAGCTTCTGCCAAGGACGAGTTTGGAGATTTCAGCTCACTAGGCCACGGGTATCTCAGGGGGAGATGCCTCCTCTGCCCGTGCGCAGGCAGCAGCGCACGCTCCTGCCCACAGCCCACGTGTGTAACTGCCCCTTGCTTCTCGCCACGCCGGGGCGCACAGGACACTGCACTTTGAGCTACTCACTCAACACTTCTTCCTCTAAGGCTCCCCCCCTTTTTTTTATTTTTATTTTTTAATGGAACATCTATTAATAACAGTGACCACTTCTGCAGCTCCCAACATCAAAACTAGGGACACCTGAAACTGACACAATTTTGGTGTCAGTTTTTTTTGCTACCTCTCATACTTTTTATTATGAGTAATGAATTGGACTAGACTTCTTAATATCAAGCTGGTTTTCCTTTTGCAAACAGTATCTATTAATGCTTCTTTTAATGCTAAGTCTACCAATGTACACTGGTAAATACTCAGAAGACTCTCTCTAGTGGAAAGGACATTTCACATTTAGGTGTCAAGTTTGATCGATTTTCCCAAGCACTGAGCCCTGCCAATTATGGCTGAAATTTTGGGAGCTGAAAATATAGAAAAGCTCTGAAAGTAACAGATAACACATTTTCCTACAGTCAACACAGGAATTCATCACAGAATTTGGTTTCCTTAGAATAAAGAAGGAACAAGATTTTCAAGCCCTTTGCTCATACACAACAAAAGCCCGAGCACGCTCTCTAGGATGGAAAGAGCATATGGCACAGCATATGCCAAGGAACAAACTGCTGCTTTGTGGAATCTCTGTTCTTCGGTCAGGGGCATTCATGGTTTAATTCATGGAGCTACTGGAGCTACAGGACTATTAAAAGAAATGTATTCAAAGAACTTCCACTAAAGTCCATCAAAATGTAATGTTATTTTATAGACAGGCATTATATCTCTCTATATATCTAAATATAGATATTTTATAGATTTGATAGACCCTCACTTGAGAAGGCATGTAACAAATATTTACAAAATCAGTAATTACATCTAACTTACTCGTTTATCAATATCGCCATGCTGAAGCTGAACAAACCGAGCGCTAATGGCAGCAATATAGCTCTGCTGATTGGAGAAAGCAACACGTCCTGCACCCTTTGGGTATTTCAGCTCAGGGTCGGTATCAATTCCTGCGTAACACACTCCACCATAGAGACGGTCCATGATCATTGCCAATTCCACTATATGGAAAGAAAAAATCCATTTTAGGTGTTCCTTTACAAATTTTATAGAGTACATTTTTATTTAAAATATTTTTTTAAAAAAAAGCATTCTGGCAAGCCTCTAGTAACACTTTTTAGTTAGTTCAGTGCAATTTGTTCAGGTGGAATATTTAAAGAATCTTTCAGCATCATATCCTACACTAATATATCATGGCAGGTATTTTATAGAACTGTTTAAAAAAAGATAACTCTTGGGACATTATTTACATTATGGTTTTGCTAATAAAAGATGAAAATATTTTCTACAGTTTTAGAAGTATTTCCTAGTGATCCTAAAGCAGAGATTCCAAAACAGAGATCTGTGGTCAAAGCCAGCATGGAAAAATTATTAGAGAACATCAAAAAAATATTTCATAGTACTGGGTATAGTCTGTTATCAAGACAATCTTCTTTTCTATATACATGTTTATACACGAACACACACCGCATGCATGGCTCATATTTCCTCTTTTACATATAGCCACAGCTTATACTCACCAGCTCTTAAGGGTCTGGGGACTCCTCCAACAAAAATCGTTTTCCGAGGATCAAGAGGCTGGGAACCATCCATCACAAAGTCACTATCGCTTAGGTTCCAGGGACGGATCTGAACCTATTAAATGGGAGAGGAAAATGGTATGCTACTTTAAGTTTTACCGTGTTACAGACATATGTTCATCAGCCTATCTAAACTGTCAAACAGTCACAAACCCATTAGCTTAAAATGTCTAGCTGCTCTATTTAAATTCTATCAACTCTAAACACTACGATTTTAAAATCATCCAATTATTCCAGATGTTGAGCTCTGCCAATGGTAGTTTGCTTTTGATTATTTTCATCATCATCATTTCAAATGCGGCTTTAGACAGATGGCAGCTATAGCCTGCAGGCCATCTACTGTTTACTTACTGGCTTGTCCTTGATTGTGGGACTGGAAACACATAGATAGAGCTTTCCATCTTCTTCAATACAAGCATCAATCAGTGCCTGAACAGAACTTTCTTCTTGGAAAAGGAGGAAGGCATAACCTGGTTAAAAAACAAAAAACAAAACAAAACAAAACAAAATAAAAAAAGACTCAGTTTTTATTTTTCCTCTTGCCTTTCCTTCATCTTCTTTGCCAGTTCTCTCTGCAAGAAAATGTTTGTTACAGTATGTGACAAAGTCAAACTAGTTATTTATTTGTTGGCCAGCAATCTTTTTCATCTATGTTCTATTTTGCCAAGATCAATTAATTTCAACAGAGCTCCAAGCAAGTACTTCTGTTTTCTAAAAAATTTTGCCTAGAGAGATTAATAATCAAATAAAAGCAAACCTGGCTGCTCTATCACATACTGGAAATCGAGGATAAGCAGAATTCATTGCCAGGAATGGACATTATACAATGAAAATCCGACTTGGCACAAAAGACTAATCTCAATTCTAAAGATTAGATCAAAGCACTTTGTTACATAAGTGATCCAGCAAGCCTCTCAAAAACTACAAAAATTGGAATTAAAATGGTCATTGAATTCTACAGTAGAAACAAACAGCGCAGCAAACGAAGAACCATACATTGCAGAATATTTCAATGGTTACAGTTTAATAATACTATAAAGCTTTTTACTTTGCAGGTGCCAGATAGTACGACTACAGTTGCAATCTCAAATGGATTTTATAAGAATTGCAAATCCATGTTTCTTTCTGAGATTAACAATAAACGCAAAATTTTCACACTAATTAGATTTTATTGCTTGAACAAAAAGTAAATGCTGAAGCAGCTGCTTTGCAGTGAGCTTGCAAGAGGAAGCGTGGCCTTTGGAAATGATACCCATCTTCGGGCACTACTTAACGACTGGCAGTTTGGCTGTGAACAGACAGCTTAAGTCACCAAGGCAAAGGTGGCACTGCACACTGTGAAGAGCACTGAAGAATTAGCGTGTTAACAAAACATGAGAGAAAGGACAGCAGGCATAACCTATACTCGTCCTTTTAGTGACCTTTCCTTATCTGTTATCCCTGATACCAGAGCCCTGTCCCTGGTAATTATAAGGGACATGTGACAAAGTTTGTATTTTTACTCTTTCTTTTCTGGTAAATATTCTGTAGGAAATCTTTCAAACTGAACTCTAGCTGAAGTATTTCCTTGTGAAGTCCATTTTTATCGTTGCGCTATGTTTTTTAATGATAATCTACATACATTAAGCTCAGTCAGTATTTAGATTCAAAACCTATTTTAGCAGCTGTATCTTTCAGTATTTATTCATTTTGCAAATTGAAGTTAACATATTTTCCATGCAAGATGGACTGACTGCATCTGAGTATGTGTAGACTGGAAGAGGTGAGACCCCCATCATTCTCCCTACTTTGGTACACACACATGCCTGTTTGAATAAACTCAGTAGAATGGGGCAAATGCAAAACATTGACTCATAAAGGGGAGGACTGAATGCATAGTTTTTATTCTACAGTTTATTAGAGGCACTTTCATGTAACTGTTCACATATTAACATTGTCAGTGCTTTGCAACAGCCTACCACCTGTCTGCCTATAGTTATTAATATGCCTAACTATGTAAGTTAGTAAAAAGATAAAAAATTAAAAGAACGACAGATTAATTAAGAATAATTAGGGTTACTATGTCACATCTGAAATAAAAGCATGGAAAGCAGTAACAGAATTATACATTATTACTGTTTGCTGTACGCCACCTGTACAAGTATCTGGGTTCACCCCAACAACTTCCAAGCACTCTTAGGGAGGCTTGTGTCAGATGCTAGCTGTGCTATTCTGCTTCTGCAGACACGAGGACAGCTAGTATATAATCTAGTATCAAGCTGTTGAGCTCTACTTTTGCTCCACAGCCCCAGTCTTTCATTAATTTACAAGGCATCCTTGCTTCCTCCGCAGGTCTAGCTTGAAGGAAACCAAATACTTTTCAGAACTGCTAAGGTGATACACAGACATGGCCAATCCCTTCCAAAGAAGGCTGAACAGTCAGGATATAAACCCTTTCTTCATCCCCTGCCACGGGCCAGGATTCACTTCCTGGCACAATTTAAGTGTAAATTAGCCACAGACTTCTCCAAAGAACATCTCTTCTCCAAAAAGTTAAAAGAATTAAACCTTCATAAGGATTAACACCTCTCTCTCAGCTGCTGTTGGCCAGAATCGTGTTGGGCTTCAACAGGTAGTGGCACATTTGCCAGCCCTGTGCAAGTCTTTTAGCTATACCAGGTTTCAGTAAGTACATCAAACCCACTGTCCCTGTGTTACGGTGACCAGAACCAGCCTCAATACTCCACTGACTGTATTGGTTGGGTTCCCACTGACCAAAGGAAACTCAGACACCAACCACACACGAAGACGCCTACAGTCACTTGCCTGAATCCAGAGCTCTGTCCCACCAGGGCCATCAAATAAGCCAGGAGCAAGTTAAACACAACTTCGATGGACCTAGGACTTGGCTACTTCGAGTAGAAACAGAACATTTTGAACCTACTTTTTTCAGTCATTTCTATAAATCATGCCACCGTGTAACTGCTGGGATGGAGCACCACAGAAACAGTGAGATAATTAGGAAAAGCTGGAGATACTGTCTTGTTCAGAGGAGATTATCTTCTGCTTTACACTGACTGCAACCAGACAGGATTCCCGAACAGCTGGTCAGGTTTAGAAAGGCCTCCTTTGGATTGGTGTATCCTCACCGTGAGATTTCTCCGAGTTTGATTTTTATGATAACAGAGTCCTCACTTCAGCAAGTTGCTTTGAACATGTATGTTGTTTCATAAATAAATTTATTTGCCAACTAAGTCATAACAGGAGTTATGGTAAATAGTGACAAGATAAAAAGGAAGGAATTCCCCATTACAGTGAGCAGATCACTTAGGGACTTAGTACTTCAACTGTAACAGATTTTATTTTCCTGGTTCAAAGTAGAGTTTCCTTGCAAGCCTAGTTTGAAGTTTTAAAACCTCCTTTTTCTGTGGGCCTAACTTTGTGGTGAACTGATGTAAAATGTAATTGGTTAGGGAAGAACAGTTGTTTTTTATCAAGAGGCAGCAGCCTTGAAGGATGAGGACAATTTTTGCATTTCTTCAAGCACAGAAATACTTCTTATGAACTTGGCCTTCCCTGAGGACTTGCTGCACGTGGGGCGTGTAGAAGGAGGCATGGCCTGGAAACCTGAACAAGGGGCTACTGGAGATGCCAGCGGCCCCTCTTCACCACACAGAGGGCTCCTGCATGAACCTGTCCAGAACCGGAGAGCTCTGAGGCACCTCGGAAAGCCGTACCGTGCCAAAGCTCTAGCAAATTTGGACAAACAAAAATATAACACAAAGAATTAACTTCACACAGATTAATAAGACACTTCAAAAATAGTTAAAAAAAAAATGAACTCCTTGTTGCTAATTATTTATGAGCCTGAAAGCTTTCTTAATATTTATCCTAACTTGAGCGCTTCTGGTTAACTTAGTAAGTACATACATAGATTCTTGTTTGGACAAGTGAATCCTACTACTACTTAAACCATTAAGTCACAGATCTCCATGAAATTCTACTACAAAATAATCACAGGCCATATCTGTTACACTTAAAGAAGCAAATATGAACACAGATATTCAACAGTTATTAGTAAACTATGTTTACAGGCTATCTACACAGATAAACCTACAATATACCTTAAGCATTTGGTTACTGCCAAACATAACAAAACAATATTGTAAAAAAAAAAAAAAATCTGAAGTTTCAAAAGAGTCAAAACCGGTAAGAATCATTAAATAGCAAATACAGATCAGTTGACCACATGCATCAAAATCAATGCTTAGCATCTAAGTGTTTCCTGAGTTAATTAGATCAATAGAGGAAAGTTCTGTCTTTATCCTCTACTTTTAAGAAAGTCAGTTTACAGCATTTAATATTTTACGCTTGTAATTATCAATATTCCAGCTACAGGAAAAAGCTTTATTTAATTAAAAGAAGTCTGGAAACATATCTTTAAGATGTGCAGAATCTGAGACAGGACGAATAGAAATCCTTGGAATTTAATGCCAGAACTGACTCCTTTTACATCTTGCAGCATTTTTATATTCAACACAGACTTTGCAAGTTGCATCTTTCTCAGCGCTCCTCAGGAATTTCTCTTGGTACTTTGTGAATGTAGACACCCTCTCTACAGTAACCGAAGGTAATTCAACAGTAGGTTTGTCCATCAGACTGACCAATTAAAAAAGCCCATGTCTCTTCAGAATTCCCTGACAGTATCCAAAAATAATATTCAAAGATTTAAAATTCCTTTTCCCACTCTTTAGAGGACATTTGTGATAATATTTCTGCCTTTTTGCCAGGATAAATAGTCAGATAACCAAGTGAACAATCAGTTCATAGAGCCATTGTGCTTGCTTTTGTCACTTCAGATGAAGGGATAAATTTATGTATTCTCTACACATTGAAAAATCTCTATGTTGTCTTAAAATTTGGAAGAGATTTTTCCATTTACTTAAAGCATTCCAATACAAAAGTGCACATGTACAGAGATATGCTTAAAAATTTATATTATTTAATTATACAATATAGTTCATCCAATACTTAAAATTAGGTTTTGAGTATTACTCAAACTGCAGTGATAGAAATAATTAAAATCAATAATTAACCTGTTCACAGAAGCGAGAATTAGTGCTTCAAGTTCACAGCATCTAAATGAAATGAACATAAAGTCGATATTTTGATCAAATATTTTTGTATATCTTTTACTATTTTGCTTTTGGTAAAAGCAAGTGTTTTCAAAATCTGGTAACCGAGTATCCATTAAATGCATATTTATAAGTTTCAAATCTATTAAGGTATATACTAAAACATTGAATTTCAGAAGTGAGTTGCATTTTTCCGTTCCTTGCACAATTTATATCTTAATCTGTGGCAACACATCAAGTTTAACCATGTTTGCCATACATGTTATTTCAAATCAAATTTCAGAATTCTGATTATGACTGTCAATGAAAATCTCTAAGATTTAGTCTTAAAATCTGATTGAATTTTAATTTTAGAAATTGCATAAAAACACAAATAAAGACTTCTAAATTTATGGCACAAATACTTATACATCACTGATCTGGTATACAGGAAATCAGAATATACAAGATTCTTCAGAAGTCCAGCCAAGAACCAGGCACAAGACTAAAACAATCGTCTCAGATGGCAGACTTGGTATGTAAAGGAGTCTTGCCTGAGCCTGCACAGAAACTGTTGAATTAACTCTTCTTGGGATTATAAATTATACCTTTCAGAAAAAAAAATGACTCTCCCAGATTCTGACTTACATTTAGTTACAGGCCAAAGCCTTCAAGCTCTCTTACCTTTAGGTGGAAAGTAAGACTTGCTTTCTGCTTTGTGAGGCCAGTCAACTACCAACGGCCCAAACCTTCTGAAGCTAGCAGTAATTTCATCTAAAAACAGATATAATAATTCCAATTAAATTGATATTTACAACTTACTAAAAAGTAATATCAAAGACCTTTGTTTCTTTTATCTGTAAAATGTCACCCTTTCCAGAACTTTCCGCAATTTTTAAGAACTTTAGAAAAAAGAGATACATTTTCCTTTATGCGGTATGTCTGCAGTAAGCAAATTGTCTTTTATTGTACAATGGAAGGAGTATTTCAGAAGGGTACACACAACTCAAGACAGGGGGTCAAATGGTATGGTACTTCACAGTTAGTATGCTTGCATTTTTCAGCAGACCCCATGCACAGATCAAGCATGAAAACTCAAACTGCCGATTCAGAGATGGTGCTGTCATAACCACAAATGTTGGGACCGCTGCAGGACCTACCACGTCCCTTGCACAGCGTCGTGATGTCTTTCTATCCCAGCTGCTCCTTCCTATCACTGCTTATCAAACCCTCAGGCAGGAGGAAAAATAAAACAACCCTAAACCCTACAAGCACAACTCCTCAAACACAAATACATTCTGTTTCTTTCAGTTGCATCCTACCATCAGCATGTGAACAGTCGGGATAGAGATTTTTTTTTTTTTTCTTTTTCCCATGCATCTTTGATCAGTTTTTGAATTGGAAGCTACAGAGCATAATTGAAATAGAAGCTACAGCAAATAGAAAAAAAAAAGTTGAGCTATATTAAAAAAAAAAAAAAAAAAAAGGAACTAAAGGGCATTGCAGGAGAGCATTTTGTTGAAGATGAAACCAAAATACAGACTTCCCATGTCTGAGGGATAATTAATCACAGTCAGCTTTTTTAGTTTGCAAGCTGCTCTTAGATTACACTGAACCTTGTAAATGGACTTCTGCCTACATTACGAAGCTAGCATGTAATTTGCTCTTATCTGTACAGGAGAAACCTAATATTAAGTAGCATGATTACTTCAGATCAGCTGTACAGTAAGAAGCAATTTCAACTGCATCACAAAATAAACTGAGCTTCTGCGGTACATTCTGTACTCAGTGCATCACATAGTACTCTGCCACTTGACCTTTCTCTGCCTAAAGTTCTCTATTTATGACGGAAATAATATTAATTTTCCTAAACTTCTTCTAGGATGTTTAGGTAACAGTAAAATAGAATTTGAAATTCAATTATGAAAAGTCATTTGCTATTAACAGAGGACAAAGTGAGCACAGAGTGAATACCGTGGATGGCTAAGATAACACCTAAAAAGGAATACACACTCCCACAGCACTGAAGGTTGAGCATGAAGCCAAATTCCAGGCTTCATATGGAACTCTGCAATCTGCAGGTGCAGAAGAAAGGATAACGAAAGGAAGGGATGACATTATAGTAAGCCTAACATACCTATCAATTCCCAATAAAAACTTGGTTGTAGCCGTCAACACCACAACGTTATGTCACTAGGTCGGCTACTTCCACTACTTCAGTTATGTCTTTCCAGCTCTTTCTTTCTCCCATCCTCCACAGCTGGGCTGCTCAGCTCTCGGGAAGCTCACCTTCATCGATGTCCGGTGGGAGGCCTCCGACAAACACCTTCCGAGAAAAGCGCTCAATTCGTTCCCCGTTCTGATGGGCCGAGTAGCAGGTAGGTGAATTCAGGACTCCAACCTGATCACTATGACCATCGTCCAGCAAACCGTCATCTATCGGGAAGAGCGAAGAACGACCTTAAAAAAGAAAAGGAAAAATAGTACTAAATGTTAAAACAATTGTGAGATACTACAGAGAGGTAATTTTAGTGAATAGGGAAAGTCTGGAAAGTAAAAACAAAAGCATCAAGGTATTAGCAAAGTATACATTAGTTTAAAGGAAGAACATAAAATCACACAAAAAAGCATTAAACTTCAGAAAGAAAATTCAAGATTATAAACTGATGTCAATATAAGCATCATCCTTCACACAACTTATAATGTAGTTATTCTTCACTAGCCACTAGGAAAGCAATAATCTGTTTTTAAATAAAGGGTAGTATTTACCAAGAGATCATAGTAAGAGCTGCTTAAATGAATTTTACTAGTCTGCCTTTTGTGTAGCTTCAAGTTAAGATAGTAACTTCCATCACATGAATGACTACTGCATGTTCAAATCTACTCAATCAAACAGAAGGAATGTGGAAACTATACGTACAATAAAAAGTTTCAGACAAATCATTTTTCTCCCCTTGAAGGGAGTTGATGCTGATTAACTAAGACCCAATTCTCTTAAAATTTCTAGAGAGAGCAAAAGAGAACTGCAACAGATGTACATAATGTAACCCTTGAAATCGGTTACAAGACTCATTCTTGTTCTTGCTCTCAAATTTGCCAGTTCTGGAGAAGCCTTTCGGTGCTATCCGTGGTGAGGTAACAGTGCTACTGCTTTGCTAAGGCAACGCAAGGCAGGTGGCTCAGGGACTACCCTACCCCATACAGAAATGGAACTCCATACAGAAAAGCTACCGTAATCATAAAGCCTCCGCACTGTCCATGGAATGAACATGCAAAGCAAAGCAATCAAAACATTTTTAAGATGTGGACGTGGGTGAAAATATAGTAATTCATCCCATTTCTCTCACACGCATACAAACCTCCTCTCCTCACCCCATCTTTTGCTTTTACAAATTTTAGAAAATTCTGAAACAGATCCTGAAAACCAGGATATGCATCTTGAGTTATTCAAACCTCTGCTGCTTTAGATTAGCAACATTAATGACAGCTTCAAATACAGAAGTTTGCCTTTAACTTCAAAAAGTCCAAAATGAACCTACTTTTGTAGGGCAAAATAAACATATCAGATGACCACTAATTCTCAAGTGCAATTTCTGCCTCTCTTTCTCTCTCACTTTTTAAAATCAGTATTAATTCAATTGCTTAAACAAAAAAAAAAAAAAAGGAAAAAAAGAGAAAAAGTTCACTTGGAGTAAATAACTTAAATAGTTTTATCTATAAAAATATAAAAACATTAAATTTAAATATTTTATATTTAAATATAAAATGAGGTAAATAATTTGATCTCTGACAAGTTCTCCTAGATTCGCCCACTGCAAACCCATTGGCAGGAGCAGCAGGTCCCTGACAGCAGGATAGCTGCAATCCTGCCACCCATAGTTTTCCTGCCCTCTCAGGGGATGCTGTCCAGAAAGCACCTTAGAAAAGTCTGCAGAGATAGTGCTCATCTGCTGCAGGTGAAGGCAGTATCAAAGACTTTGAGAGAACCACCTGAGAATCAAGTTTTAAGACAAGGGTGGGGAAAAGATAGCAAATGTCATGACTAATATTGACGTACATTGTGGTAATGCTCCCTGGCTCTAATTCAGGTGCTGAATCTATAATAGTCTGTCAAAAAATACTGAATGAAAACAGAAAACAACAGACATCAGCAAAAGACAACAAAATGTCATAAAGGATCGCAAAATAAAAGCAGGAGCCCTGCCGTGTACTAAAGTTACACAGACACTACCTACAATATTTTACATTGGTGTTCCACATTTATGGCATAGAGAGAAATGCACTAAACATAGAGAAATATAGTAGGCTCCTTCTTTCCACTGGAAATGGTAACATGCTTGTTGGAAAATTTGGCCAACAGGTAGCAAGGATGGCCTCTTTGCTGCCACCATAAAGAAAGAGTTAACAGAGCTGAAACAAGAAGCTGGGAAGATGGTTTGTGTAAATGATCTACTTGGACGTATCAGGAGCAAACAATGCCATGATGCTCCCTCAAACTGGAGGCTTTTCACAGGACACACTGACAGTGTAATCTGAAGACTTTTCCCTAATACGTAAGAGTTATTCTTAATGTCTTAAGTCTAAAATGGATACAATTGAGTTCTGTTATCTTTTAAAAAAATCACATAGTTTTGCTCTATACATCTACAAGGCTCTCTACTGCATGGAATGAGAAACAAACTGCTAAGACTGACTTAAAACTGACTTAAAATTTTTATAAATGCTTTTGTTGCAATATTATAATTCTAACAAGGTTTTTTTCTTTAATTGGCATAAACGAAAAACACAATTTATATTTGTGTTTTCTCACTGTGAAAATTATATATTCATAGAAGCATGCCTTAGATACCACCATTTCTGATCTACAGTATTCACAAATATATAGAGAAAAAAAAAGCAACCAAACAAACCCAAACAGAATAATCTGCAGAACAGATTTGTTTTCATGGCCAATGCTAAAATCTAAGAATGAGAGTCTATGTCTCCATACTTATTGCATATTAAATCATCAGGAAACATTCTGAAGGGGTATCAGTGAGAGCAGTTTTACTCTGATGTGGGTAAAAGTCTGCCCAAAGCCTGTGGCTCTGCGGAGAGCAAGGAGGACAGAGAGGACAACGGATGCGCACATTCGCAGAAACACGTTGACCATGAGTCCCTTCTCCCTCCTCTTCCCTTTTACACGTTTCTCAGCTAAAGAGTGGTAATTTTCTAGGCCTTCTATTTCCTCCCCAAGATTCTGAAGTAAAAGGCAAGTTCTCCAAGAACGCTTATTTTTTAATACACAAAGAAGGAGAAATTTGCACATAGAGTAATAATAGATAGAAACATGAAAACAAAGGTTTGAATGCAGTGGTTCTTATTCTTGCTCCAAAACAAGCTACCAAACAAACTAAATACTACACATAATACACATTTATTGCTGATTTCCAAAAGGAATTTTCAGCATTTACTGTAATGAATTAAGCAGAATCTGCCAGAAAGTGTTAAAATATAACTGCATTATCACACATTTAGACTGTGATCTCGATCACCACTCCTCTCTAAAATAAGGTTACCAAGCAGCCATTTATGAACCAGTGTAGAGATCAGGGAATACAGACATGAACTTGAGCATGTCTCAGTATCTGAAGTTATCAAAGGATCTTGACCTTTTTGCCTGCCTATTTCACACAGCCTATATAACCACCATAGGTCACGGTCTCACATTGCTAAATCAGCATTGCTTTCTAAGGTCAACGAGCATATATTGGCTTGTACTATGAAACCTGGTTTACCCTTTTGAAGAGGTATTTAATGCATTTCTGCATTTCTTGCATTAATGCAAGTCTGTGAGAGCAGTTTAGTGGAACTCTATATATTACCACACATAGAGAGGCAAAAGAAGTTGAATTAAAAAAACAGAAAAACTAGCAAACTGCATACTG
Source organism: Nothocercus julius (assembly GCA_013398735.1). Lineage (NCBI taxonomy): Eukaryota > Metazoa > Chordata > Aves > Tinamiformes > Tinamidae > Nothocercus > Nothocercus julius. The sequence goes on along the minus strand of VZSV01000009.1, from coordinate 7,802,991 downwards.
TTAACAGAGACAACTCTGCAAGCAGCAGCTATTAGCATTGAGTAAATTATGATTAGTGCTACAGTGTTTTAACTGATTAAAAGATTTGTAATACAAACTTAATGCAAAGAGATCAATGGCCAAAAGAAATCAGACCCCATCACTCCTTCCCTCACACCCTCTGTATCCCCAAACTAAGCAAACATGCAGATGAGAGTTTATAATCAACCAACTGGAGTAATTAATCACAATGATCAGTAACAGCCCAATCAGAATTAATTGCACTGTAACAAACAAGTGGATTACCTCGTCTTCGCCCATAACTCCTCGCTGCATGTAAACAAAGGACAAGTTGTAAAATGTCAGGCAACTCTATTATCGCCACATATTAAACAGCTCATGATACAAAAAGCTATGCGGGTAACTGTTGAGTAAAGATCTGCATCATATATTTGCCACCAATATATAATGAGGACTGCATTAAAGTGAAGTCTTACTTAAAGAATATCCTACTTTACTACTAAATTCATGACAGCACCAGCTATAAAGAACATGCTTTAGAAAACAGCAATATTGCAAGGATTTAAAAATTATACGTTAAGTATTCAATGTGCCTTTATACTGGATTTTAATTCCATGTTTATTTTGGAAATGTGAATTGAAGCAACTTTGTAATTTAACTTCACAAGTGTGTTTAACATCTTATATGAGTATCTAACACAGAGGGAACTGACACTGTAAAAAGGCAAAATACTACTTTAGGAAGCATGTAGAAAGCGTTAAATTAATCAGAGAAACATCCTGGTCCATGGAACAGTTTGTACAGTCCTTTGCAGTGACAATACAAATGCTATAAGCCGTGACCTTCCTTTTTCATGAAAAGAGCTAGCAGAAAATTAACCGCAAGGTTTTGTTTGAAACAAAAGACTCCTTGTGGTGGCAAACAAAATCAGGTCACAAGTCACAAGAAACACCATTGTATCAAAAACACTGCACAAAGGCAAAGCAACAATTTCTGACAGACTGCAAGTAAATCCAAGATTTTCTTAACTTTTGAGTGTTGCAAGATATTTAAAGAGAACATGCTTACAGATGACTGACTGCTCCGCTGTGTGAAGACTTAAAAACTAAAAATAGACAGATTATCAACAGAAGGCATTAAGCTGCAAGCAATTTTTAATTAAGATATTTTGAATTCCTTTTTCTCAAACTTTGTATCTGAGAAAGGTTACTTTAATCATTACAGCATTATAGTTAAGTTTTCTAACAGAAAATGTTACTGTAAACCATAATATTATAGCAACGCTCCTGAACAAAGATGGTTCTGTCCTACATAACCATTTTCGTTTTGCTAGGACCGCATGCACAGATCTGTCCTAAAATGCAGCTTTCTTCTGGGTCATAGATTAACGTGCAACCTCATAAACTCAGTAGCTTGCAAATACCATTCACAGTCCGATTTCCATACTATTAAATATTTATATTCTGGATTTATATTCTGGTTCTTCCTATTTGCATTTTTTTTTTTTTAAGTATAGCATTTATTTTATTCCTACTAGGAATTTAGTGGATTGCTTAAAAAATTCTGAAAATCTCTCCTTGTATTTACTTCCTTACAGCTCTTGGTCCCTTACACAACTTTCACTGCATCCCTGTCCAACTTGCATTGAACATGCTTTTAAATTTACTTCATTTGCCCTAAAAGAATTACTATTATTAGAGCAATCTGTCGCTTGACACTTTTCGGAACCTTCAGCCTTCTACAAGAAAGCCAAAGCAGAAAAGCCCAGTTTCAAAAAGGGGTATCCAGCCAAGAGGAAACACCTACATTCAGATTTCCAAAATCACAAAGAATCTACAAAATACAGTGTATCCTTTCGCCAAGGATATGAATTGCTGCTGCAAAGGGACACTAATGTCTAATTTCCAACTGTGTTTTCTGTGCAGGGTGAGGGAGTTCAGAGACGTGCTCTGCCATGCCAGTGGTGCAGAGTGTGAGAACCTGCTGACTCGCAGCCAAACTGACTCCCACGCAGCATTAGCAGGAGCGTCACTAAGCCCTCGGCTAACCCGCTCTATTTCCCTTTTTTCTCTCACAAGGAAAGCTAGAATAATCAGGAAAGATTCAAGTGCATCACATCCACAGCGGCTGCAGTAGTAAGTTCTCTCAAAGAATAATATACAATTGCATATTAATAAACCTCTTCTGGCAAACAGCTTAATATTTGTTTCTCTGTCTACGGTTCTGCTCATTTCTGCCAACCAAAGCAGCTCAGCTATTTTCTCCAATTTTCATAGCTAAGACAATCTGATACACATAAGAGATACTGTGTTACAGGACATTTGAACTACTTCCCTTTGTGCCTTTTTAAATAAATAGCAAAAATTTTAAGAAGAAACACAAAAATATTATTAAAATGCTAAAAATAGAATCCAGAGCAATCCAAATACAAGAGCATCTGCTGCAGCATTTCATTCAGATATACTGAAATTACAATGACAGACCAAAGTTATCTATGTCTTTTTGAGGAGGTCTTTGCTTAAGGAAAAGAAGGAAGCCAGAAGAGGGGACAGCAGACATATTTACTGTTGTCACATTATTCACTTTACTTGTATGGTAAATCTCTATCTCTTGCTATGTATCTTTCTCTTTCAATTACGAACTGGTTTGTGCAGGGATTTTCTGCTAATTTGCATCTAGAAAAACTTAATTCCGTTCTTAGACAATCTGTAGGCATTACTGCAATAGATAAGACAATTCACAACATCAGAATGTATGTTTTAAAAAAATTGTTATTTTTGGTTAGTTTTCCCCCATCTTTAAAACCATAGTGGTTATGTTACAGATGTGTTTTGGAAACCTAAGTACAAAAGCAGCTTGTCTTGCAGGTTACAGGCTATCAATCAGAGTGCTTCCCAAATCACTAGATATACAATGTCAAACACGCACTTCATGAAACTGCAGTACCAGATTTATTTTAGAAAACAAAAAATAGATAACATGCAAGTATCATCTTGATTTCAAGTCCAATAATCTTAGCACTTTCCAGCAATGTATGTGGTACATTAAAGAAAAATTCTCCTTCTGTATTTAAATTAATTGAAATAATGAAAAGTAGAATCTAAATGGACTGAAGAAAGAAATCAAACCTATGAAGTGCTTAGTCATAAAAAGGTCAAGGAATTCCAGGCTCATGACTAAACTTTTCTGGGACTCAGAGATACAAGTTCATTTACTAAAACAGGCATGACCTAGTGTTAAGTATTAGAGCACAAGGATGAAGCTCCTTTAAAATGCTGCTGCTTTTCTTTCTGAAGCACTGGTGCTACTCGGGGTTTAGAAAACTTGCTGAGCCTGTAAGGGCCTCTGGATTTCCCAATCTCCTCTTGCCTACTCCTCCCTTTAAAGCACTTTTAAAAGGGATACTGTGAAATGTAAGCTTGACTCTCCTCAGCAAAGAAGCAAACTTGAGTCCACAGCCCCCGGTAAGTGTTCAAGCTCTAATTCTCATTATCAGGCATTATGAGGAAGCCCCTCAACCTCACTGAGAGAGAAGGGTTGTAATGGAGAAATCAAGCAGCTGGATTTGCTTCTTGGATGCTGTTCTTAGTGTTTGCTGCTTACCAGCTGTAAGCAGGTGCAGTTCAGACCCTCCAACTTCACACGGCTCTAATGAACGTACCTGGCTGCGCTGGACTACATTATGAGGCACCTCAGTCCTCCCAGATACGTTTTAGGGAGTTTAGGTGTCTAAAAAGAGGCTCTGAATTAAATTCTACAGGTCACACCAGAAAGCTAGGCATTTCAGCATCTGTCTTCTAGATCCTTGAGTTGTTTTTATCTTGTCTACTGAAGGCCACAGATCATACGCAATTACAATAGGTGCTAACTTCCAAAGAAATAGTGGGAACTCCACCAGGATGAATAACAAAGCAAGATATCCTCCAGTACATATTCCAGCTCCATGGAAAAGTTTTCAGCACAGGCTAGCAACACTGAGATGTATTTTCTCAAGGTTGCAGATAATAGCAAAGAATCCTTGTTTTTATATATTTTAAAGATATTCCATTGTGTAACAATGCCCACTTGCTCTTTTACCATACAATATGATAAAAAGAGAAGCTCAGTATCTGGAGCATTAAAACAAAACAAATACAAATTCTTCACACAAATATTTGATAATCACTCATAAGATTGCTTAATTTTTAATATCCTCACAGGTGACACTTCAGTATAAATCAGTAGATAACCACATTGCACAGGTAGGACTTGAACCGAACAGCTTGCAGAACAGGGTCCTAGTATCAAAAGCATGTCTGTTGGAATTTGCTGTTACATAGCTACGCAAAATAGAATCATAGAATCATAGAATGCTTAAGGTTGGAAGGGACCTCTAGAGATCATCTAGTCCAACCCCCTGCACACGCAGGGTCACCTAGAGCAGGTGGCTCAGGGCTGCGTCCAAGTGGGTTTGGAAGATCTACAGGGAAGAAGACTCCACAACCTCTCTGGGCAGCCTGTTCCAGTGCTCTGTCACCCTCACTGTTAAGAAATTTTTCCTTAAATTCCTGTGGAACTTCCGGTGCTTCAGCTTGTGGCCGTTTCCTCTAGTCCTAAATACATTTTATGAAGTTCCAGTCGGGAATTATTCACCGTCACTCACTGTACATTTTCTCACTCTGCAGCTGTAGGCCTTATTGCTGCAGCTCAATACAGAAAGGTAGCTGTTCTGAGTTTTGTAACATCAAGCACATCCATAGGCAATGCAATTTCCAACCAGGAATTAGCAATATGGGCTGTGTAGGAGAACCACAAATTTTGTAGCTACTTTTGCTCTCCAGGATACCCCATACAAAGCACCATCAAGCACCGAAGGACCTGATTATTCAAAGATGTCCACTGTAGGATACTTACTTTTTGTGGTTTATAAAGCAAAAGTCAAATTCCTTTAAAATTTAAAACATATATTCCGTGTTACACAAGGGGCATCAGACTTCTTTTACATTTTGTATTGATTTGCAAAAATGTAAATGACTGTGTAGAGGGATAAGGCAATTAAAAAAAAAAAAAAAAGGACTCCACGGAACTACACACCTGCAATGAAATAACTGTTCTGCTTGCATTTTTTTTCAAGATTGGGTCTTAACTAGTAAGGTTTAGGCCCATCATTCTCCATTGATTATAGGTCAGTGACAGAAATGTCCTGGCTTTGTACACAGCAGTTTCCACTTTATTACGTCTAGTGAAGGTGTGGAATTATGGCTCCAGTGTTTTCCAATGTAAAAAACATTTGTGTGCAAAATCCCTGATTTATTATTGACTTAGATGGATTACCAAGCTCTGATTCCTTCTTTAGCCTTGAACACAGACTAAAGTTCATGCCTTCACTGAGTAGCAGATGTTCATGAAGTTTGACCTACTGGGAGAGGAACGTGAACATGAACTCTAACTTCAGCATATTTTGGATTCAGAAATGTGTCTGAAAAAGTCAGTTCCAAAACACCCACAAAAACAAAATCTTATTTCACATGAATATAATAGAAAAAAATGTATAATTCCCCATATATATACACAAAATAGAAAACCCTGTATTTCTGGTGCTCTTCTTTTTCTAATTCCTGTTTCAGCATAATAGATTTTAGTAGCTGTTTAGAGCTGACAGTATCAGCTTGCTTGAGAACAAAAAGAACAGTACATCTCTATGAGTATTTCAGATTTCAAATAAGCTAGATATAATGAAAGGCTGTTGCAAGATTAGCTCTACTATTCAACTTTGAAAAATGGCACCAGTCCCACCACTGTTGAAGACTTGAGGCAAGTAATTCAATAACAGAATAAAATAGTATAATTTTACACCAACGTTTCAGAGCTAAGCTAAGTTAGAGATAATTAGAAACTGTTATAAGATTAGCACTTACCATTTAACATCAGAAGATTGTCAGCCCCTGGATGTGGGTAACTCAAGCGACCTTAAAATAAAAAAAGAACAAAAACAAAACAAATGCAGAGGTTTTAGTTATTATGCTAGAATAATAATAATAAAAAAGTGAAATGAAAAAAAGCACAGTTAGAATTCAAATATATACTATATTTCCAGTTTGCCTAGGGGAAATAAAGAGCTAATATTTAACTCCAAACACATTAACCAACAATACCCTTGACCCAAGTTAAAGTCGACAGGAACAGACTTCTTAACCTTAATTCTCTGGTCATAAGATCTGCAATGTGCTTTGGGATCAGTCCAATAGGATAAAGCCACTTTTTGTTTCATGACACCCAGAAATAGTGCTGACTGCTTTAGTCTCCTCTTTCATGGTTGTTGTGAATAACTGTACTATGCACATTGCTTAACAGAGGGTAATTTTTACAGTCTGGTATTTATTGAATTAATGTTACAAGAATCATGTTAGTAGGAATTAATACAAAATCATCAAAAAATCTGTAACCAAACTGTAACTGTATCTTGGTGAATCACATACATGCACTGTATATAATAACGTATTTTAGGAAGTCTGACAAAGCTGGAGTACTAGTTTATTTACAGACTTTTTAAAAAATGTGGTAGGTTACACTTTCTTAAAGAAAAACACCTAGCTAGTGAATAAAAATTTCATGAAGCCCCATATCCTGGTATTAGTTTCAAGTACAGCATTTACTGAATTGATGGTATGTAATATTTCTAAGAGTTAAATGATCTCTCTAAAACACACAGCTGAAGTAGCTTCACTATAAATTCCTTTTCAGCAAAGGAGACATTTTCTGTTTACAGGAAGCTGAAACCATACCAGGACTGCATGCTGACCCAGACAGAAATTTACAATAGCTGCTGTGTTTGGAAGAAGTGTGTCTTAATGCGCAAAAACCCTGCATTTCCATATATCTTGCCATTAAAACTTACTTGTTTATAATCCTTGTACTTACTTGAAAAAAAAAACCCAAACCTCTAACTTAAACATTTAAATCTTTTGAAGGAAACTAGATGTTTGTTGAGACATAATGAAGAATCTAGTGAAGAAGCCATGGGTCTTTAGAACCAGATTTAAATAGGGATTTGTATGCAGATGTCTTGCAGATGCACGTAACTTAAATACTAGTAAGACATTGCAGAGAATTCATCTTTAAGAAAGGCGAACCCTTCCTAAAAACAAACGCAGGAAAAAAGAAAAAGAACACCAAAGCAGCAATCTATATATTAAGGCTGTCTTCACATTTCCCATTGTGTATCTCTTCCTTTTTCTTTTTCCCTAAGTTTTGGAAACTTGTGTGGTCAGCAGCAGGACTGGAAATTTCCTAGAAGAATAGTTCTGTGGCTAGACTCCTTTAGGGTTAAATAAAAAAAAATCTTTTTGATGACAATGTGTTATAGGGCTTACTTCTGCTCTTCTTCAAGAGAAATGAATGCAAACTCTCCACCAAGAAACTACATAAAAATAAAAATAGCTAATATGATGAACCCTTGCTCTCAAAACCCTGAGTAGGATTGAGATCCCTTAGGAAATTTTATTCTGACATTATGGTATACGACAAAACCAGGCTTTATACCCCCAGCATTATAACAAAAAGATTCTTCTACAATCACAGGCTATTTCTCTTCCTAGAGATTCTCTGGATAAAACAAGAATATATGAAGATTAGGTAGGAGCTCTGCCTATTTGCCTTAGAATTTTAAAGCATGGAGGACATTGTGAAGGAGAAGGACAGTGTCTGCATACAGGCAGGGGAGTGCCACCTCAAAGGACTCCACTGTATTCCCTAAATCTGTCAGTATTTATATCAGGTTTGGGCAAAAGATTAAGCAAAAATGCTTGCAGGTGCCTCTGTCTTTACGTTCCTTATCTTTGGGATGTCCAGTTTCACCAGACAACCCAATTTTTCTGTCATGCTGAGCATTTATGGCAACTCCTAATGCCTCTGAAATCTGGGAGCACTCTGCCCTTCCAGAAGCTCTGGCTGAGCCAGAAAAGAATGAGGAACAAGTCAGCCTGGAATTCCAGCCGTGGAGCTGCCACTGATTTATTCAACATGACCTTTAGCAAGTCACTTTGCTTTTCTCCTCTTTTTTTTTCCCGTAGGTCTATAAAAGTAATTCTCATTTGCCTAATGACAAGATTCCTACAAGATTATTACTGTCACCATTGTGCTCCACATATATGGAGTGCTACAGGAATACTTGTAGCAGTATGCGCCATTTCTTGCAAAACAGAACACTGTATCTAGAACAAGTAATTAGAGAATTAGAGCAACTGTGAGGAATAATTATCTGATATTGAGACTCCCTAAGTTCGTGGTGACAGTAACCTTCCGTGCCTGTGTACTTTTTTCTTTTGTCACTTAGCAAGGGAGACAGAGGATAAATATTTGAAAAGGAAAAAAAGGTAAGATTCAAAGTCAGGAAACAACTCCACCAAGTTCAATACCTAGAGACAAAAACTGTTTTAGAAGCTAGTATATTCTAGGTTTGCAACTCTGTTTTTCCATTCTTTTATCTTTTCTTCCTCTAGCTTCATGCAGAATCTACATCTGGAACACAAAATGTCCTGTTGAATAAAGCAGAAATGAAGGCCTTCTCCAAGAACGGGGAGAGTGCCAAGAAGGGCTCCTGCTCAGCGAGACCCTCTCCTGAACCTCACCCATTCATCACACACAGACACCTCCTCTTGCTGTGTTAGGCAGACAGATTCGCTAGGGCAGACTTTGTGTTCCAAGGGGTAGCAAAACAAAGGGAATAAAACAGTGTTCATTACAAACATAGTTGTATTGGTGCTTCTGTCTAGTCTTGCTCAAATGGTTATTTCAATGAATATATATCTACTTCATATTGCTACATTCTGGTGACCTTAAAAATCATATTGTCTATCTTTTCTTGTCCTAGGACTTTAAAATCTCAAAAAGATTTCAACATAGGTGGGATTTGCTTACTTTTTTTTTACTCCAAAATATACCTACTGCTACTTGATAATGTCAAATCAGATTCCTATCCCTCAGGTTAATCTGCTGAGGCATAATGCTGCGTTTCTACAAGTCTGAACTGCCTTTAATGAGATGTAAAAATTGAGAACACGTGAGGAACGAGGTGCAGGGTCAGTCTTATATAGAGCTCACATTATGTTCTATTTTTAAACAGATTATTCTTGTTAAATGGATGTATACAAACCTAGGCAAGATGTAAACAGGGGCTTTAAGATGGCTCCATTACCTTCCAGCAGTTTACTTAGCTTATATTTGTTTCTGTTCAGCTGCTTTCATTGCATGATGTTCTGTGCCTCTCAAAATGCATTTTAAGAAATGCCCACTCCCCAAATCCCATCCTACTTCCCTGTCAGTCATCTGGAAGAGTCCAAACAGTTCAGTATTTATTCTAGTGATTCCAAGAATCTCAGACTGCCTAAAAATAATTTTAGCAAATATGATGATGCTTCAGTAGTTTTAAAATCACAAGTAAACTACAAAATATCTATCATTGAAATAATGGATGCATTCAATTTCTGCTAAGTAAGACCTAAACACTGCATTGACTGTCTGCAGAATTTAGCTTTACATCACCCAAAATTAGCACCTATTTAGAATAAATACAATGCTATTTAGAATAAATTCAATGTCTAATATTGACACACTGTATCAGAAAGTATTATAGATTTTTTTTCTGTGCCTTCCTCAGTCCAGTGATTTCAGCACGTTACCAATTCTCATACGCCATGGCTAAACTCAAAATAAAAATGCTAATGAGAAGAATGTTTGATGATTTCTTATACAATTAAGAATCTGTTAAATTTAGTCTCCTCTTCCATCTCTGAGTCTGATTAATGTTACTGTTCCTACGTACTTCTCACATTATGTACAACAACAAAAAAACAAACTTTCACCTAAGTTTTATATACTAAATCCAGTCCTGCTAATTCCGAACAAGAGGACTGAGTAGCTCACTTAACAGTAGTGTAACAAAAGCTATCTCATGTAGCTAACGCGGGCCCTCGTACTAAAAATTTTGCAAGCTTCTTTTGAGTACCTATATGTAATTGTGCTTATTCACCTTCTATTTTCAGGTAAACTCATCCCTGCAATCTGTAAGAATCCCAATATTCAAACGTTCACAGTGATTTAAATATCCATGACTGCTTTAAAAGTTGCTGACTCACAGGTTCACAAGTTCAACATGCTACTATTTGCCCCAACACCTTTTTTAATGTCTCAAATATTTTTTCCTCTTAAAGCTTCTGTAAGAGAAATTTTCAGAAACCAATCTCTACGTGTAATTTCACAACCTTTGATGTGACAAAAAGTTAAGCTTCTCCTTCCTTTTGTTCAGCTTCAGAAACTCTCTTCCAAGCACATTCTGAATTACTCTATAATGTAACTGTACAGCTTTTAATCTTAGCTCTTTGCAATACAGAAAACATCAAACAAATTTATTCTAAAGCACAGTTTACCACAGCCTAAGAGAGATTTCTACTAGGCTGCTGAGTCACCACTGCCTTCCCTGAGCATGCTCCAGAAGGTTGCTTTGAAAAGCAACATGCAGAACTCCTGAAGAGCTTCATGAAAGCAACTGAAAAGGAAAATAAAAACAAGAGCGAGCAAGACAAAGGCTTCTAAAAGCACCATGTTATTTTTCCCCACAGCTAAGCCAAGTTTTATAGTGTTTTGCTTTCATTATTTTTCATTACTACATATACAAAAAGGACACTTCTTGTTTTCAGCAAAATCTATTCATTTTCTTCAGATTTCAGAAAAAGCATAAGGAAAATACAATTCTATTTTCCTGCAAATAAAGTCTTAATAATCCTTCTGGTTGCTCCTACTAAGGTGGTTATGACTAACTCAAGCTCAGTACTATTTTACAGCCAGTTTGCAGAGCTGCATAAAGGGTTGGTTAGGAAATAGAAAGCAACTGAAAACTGAGTGCAGTATCAATGATCCCACCTGACAAGAAACACATTGATATCAGTTCTGGCTAATAAATCCCCCTAAATCAGCTACTTCTCAATTCTAACACGCATTCTATGAAGAACTAGTCCTTTTACCCTTTTTCCACTATCCATCTAATCTTTACGTATTTACTTGTTTCTGAAATAGCTAGAATTCAATTTTCTACATGTTGATTTCAGGAGACACTGGTTCTTGGGGGAAGAGATGAGAAAAAAAACATGCACAAAAGTGGCGTTTCTATAGAAAGAGCTTCACTGCCAATATCTAGGTATATGAGATTCATGTCCACCCAATATTGCAACAATTGTCTCAAAACATTAAGAGTTAATAAAAGGATATATAAGAAAAGCATACTAAAAATGAAATATTTTATGTACTAAATTCAGTTTATATTGTCTTGATTGTAAAGGTTTATCCTTATCATAAAATGCATTTTGAGAAAAAGGCATAGAAAAATTAATTTCAATACAATTATGTCTACCACAACCAGCAAATTCAAACAAACAAAAATCTCTTAACCTTATTTTTACTGAAAGCTAAAAATACTTTTTTCTATTGATCGTGCCTATAATGCTGACTAAACTTTGTCTAACGAAAGCCAAAACTATGCATCTACAAGCAATGTTTTGGCAGGCATAAACTTAAGTTACAGTGAATCATATTTGACATAGGTTTTTCAAGTTCACGAAAGCAAAAGTGGCAAAGTTTGACTTCCTTGTTAAAATGGATTTTCAAATCCAAACTCCAAAGCTGTGAGCTAGTGCATGCAGTGTCTGGTCTGCGTTGTGAAGAGCCTGAGACAAGCTGCTTAGTCATACTCCAGATATTATAAGCAGCTAAATCTGAAACACGTGCTTAGCATTCCAGGGACTTTCATTTTACTGCTGTGGTCAGATATAAAAGATGCATTGTTTTAGTGCACCTTAGACTTTCTTAAAAACTTGTCGTAAGAATATTTTTGTAACTAAAGGGTATTTTTAGCTACAACCAAGTATGTTATCTATTAATAAAAATAAGATAATCAATAAAATTAAGCCTGCACTTTCTGCAAGCAAGACAGTTTTCTAAGTAAATGTCAGATTTGCTGTGGTGAAACGAAAATGCCATGGGGATCACAATAAAATTTGTATTAAATGGCTTCTGGGAAAAAAAAAAAAAAAGTTGCTAGGAAATTACAGAAAAGACAAATGCCAGCTAATTGTGACTGAGTAGAAAAGAGATAGGGTAGAACTAAAAAGCTATTCCAGGATGTGTTCTACCCTTCCCATTTTCAGTCAGTAAAATCACGAAGGAACATTTCTTTCATTTCACTGTTAATAATGTAGCTTTCTCAATTGAAATTGTATCTTCCAAAGAGAAATGATATCCTACCAACCTATTTAAATAATGGTACTCAATTATTCTATTTAAATTCAGATGCTGTGTGCATTGTTCTCTGGCAGCCAACCAACCAACCAACAAAAAATTTCCTTTGAATTCATCACTATCTATGGCTTCCATCTGTTTTAGTTCATCAAACATAAAACTTAGGGAATTTTCATTCCAAGTATATGACGGTGAAACTGTTTTATAAAAATTGTCTGCAGACCGAAACGTACACTCATAACTATGAAACCTTCTCTGAGGTTTTCAGAAGTTTATATATGTGGAAACAATTAACTTTCAAGTGTCAAAGCTTTGTCTTGCCTTTTTCTCACTAAAAACTATTATCGGGAAAAATATATTTTTTTCCATCTATCATAATGAAATGAACAAAAGTAAAACCAGGTCTTTTTTGTGTTCTCTGTGCTTCTGAAAACTCTTACGTATGATGAAAACAACAAAATGAAAACACGGAGATTGCTAGGGGAACAAAGCAACAACTTCCTGAAGTATTTGCCACGTTAGCCTGTACAGGAAAAATGCAAGAACTGATTGTTTTTTGTGAATGTGAGAAGTGCTAATGATTGTCAATGACGATAAAAGATCTGAATTCTCTAATTTCCTGCCTAACAGCAGCTTTACCTTTTAATTCTCTTGCTGATGGTAGGACCTTGGTTCAGATAATCTAAAATTATGAATCACCACCTGAATTTATTAAACTGAAGCAGCAGGGGTTTCAAAAATGAACGATCTAACTAGTTACTTTTTGTCTGATGACATACCATGTTTTTAGTCCGTAACAGTTACCACTAAGTTAACTGTTCAGACTGGAATTAATTCTCTGTAGCTATTATGAAATTGGAGATTATATTTAAAAACTTCTGAGAACAGTAATTTTAACTTCCACTCTAAATAAGTGGAATATTAATTGGCTAACTAAATTTGTTACCTATTTAGTGATGTTTTGTAGGCATTTTCAGCATTACAAAAAAAATCTTTGACCTTACACTGTAAATCTTAAAATATCATTATGTATTATCTGAATACAAGAGGTGTTCTGATTGACTATATATCTCGAGAGCAGCATGAACAGACCCTAGCAAAGAGTTTCTTAGTAGTAGAACAGAGGCCCTTATGTACTACTATAATGTACACTATATCTAAGGGCCTCTAGAAAGGGAGGTAAATAAGTATATGAAAATGAGAGTAATTTATCTGAACCAGTTCAATATTGAGATATACTTACTGCATAGCAAGAATAGTAAGTCTGAAGTCTTGGATAATTTTTAAGTCAGACTATGTTAGTCTAATACCACAAATCAAGCAGCATTTAATCAGGTCAAATGAATTGGCTTGGACTCCTGTCCCCCAAGTTCACAGGCAAAAATCCATCACAGAATAAGTATGGAAAAACATGAGTACTGCACAGCGAATACAAGAGTTAAAATTGAAGTCCACAAATGTTAGCTGTATGCTTACTGCTGTTGCCAAAACATTTCAACAAAGCACAAAAAATCAAAAGGAATCAGGATTCTAAAGCATACTTCTGGATTATCGTTAAGGACAATTTATACAAAATATATCCTCTAGGGTTTGAAAAATTATTTAAAGGACAAAGATGGGATTTCTCAGTGATCTTAACTTGCTTTTCAGCTTCCACTACAAAAATGGATAAATTATTGGGCTAACTAACACTGGTAGTTGTCTGGTTCCCATCTCAATCCCTTTTGCCTAGCTCCAACATATCAGTGTGTCTTCACAAACTGCAGCAAAACTTAGGCAGCAGATGAGTTGATTTCGGATAAACCTAACTGTGGATTTCAGTGGGAGTAAGAGGAAGGCAGGACCGGAGCCGGCTGGAGAATACACTAAGTTTTAAACAGTTAAACAAATATTTTCAATAACATACAGATTCAGAATAACCTTTCATATTGGTTGAGAAAATAATTCATTTGCTATTTTAATATGAACCTAGAGATCTAAATCAACAATCAAAACTAATGAAAATATGCAGAATGGGTGACCCTTTTTGCTTTATTTAGCATAATAACATACCTTTAAGTGGATCATGCTCTGCTCTCATAATGTCAATAAGGGAGTTTTCCAAAGAGTGCATATTCAGACTGTCATACATTCTATTTCGATCCTAAAAGAGAACAAAATCCTTAGTATTGGAATACAAAATCTGTACTTTGTAACAGGAAGCTTGATAGGAGACAAAGGTGCCTTCTAAAGGCTTTACACTCAGATACTGGAGAAGGACAGTGATAAAAAGCTTACAATATCTGAACTTATGAACAGTAAATTTAATAGCATCCAAATATAAAACTGGAGATGCACTGTGAAAACCCTTCTGTATATGCACTTTGATAGCCTGTGTCTACCTGTCTTCCTCAAAAGAATTGCCCACATCGGTGTGAGTGCTCCACTGCAGACCTAATGAGTAGGTTTTTTGATGAGGGAGACTAAAGCCTGCAGGAGTTTGTGGCTCTTGAAGAAGCTTGAGTGAGTGAGGTGGGGAACAGCAGAGAGCTGTGGTCACCCCAAAGGAGACAACTCATTTTCTTGGTGCTTGGGTAAGCAGCTTGCTTAGGATTTTAGACCTGCCTGTTCAGATTGTGCTGTTTTCTGGGTGATGCCTCCAAGACCCTCTGCTTATGGAGACTTCATTTACACATGGGCAACACCAAGCGGTTAAAAGTTGGAAAATGTAAGTTGGAAAATTTGAAGAAAATAAAAGCTTACTAATGGGTTATCAGCCTGTGACAATTTTTTGAAAGTATGAATAAAAGCTAAAATAATTTATAAATACTTAAACTCTTTTTTTATTCTCAACTAAGGCATCTTCTTCTGCATTTTCTAGTATCTTCAAGTCGAGGGAAGAGGAAAAAAAGACTATCTAACTTTGGTCTTTGTGGAATACCTTCAGAAACCCCAAGCAGTCAGCCCTACAGCCTTTTATCTCCTGTAGTTGCAGTGCTTTTTGGCTGGACTATATCCCCCTTAAAGGGATTTTGTAACCATGCACAAAGTGTCTGATTTTTGGTCCCCCTGATTTTCCCTGACAGCTTAGCAGGACACAGATTAATTTCAAACTACATCACTTGGCAAGCAGGTATTCTTCAGGATTTGGAAGGGAAATAAACTCTGAAATAGATCTCTTCTGAGTCAGAAACCATGACTTATGAACTTCTCTACAGAACAATCCATGATAAAACAAAGTCTTCACTACAATCTCATGTGGAAAGCTTAGTCAACCTGATACATTAGGATGAAGGCGGAAAAGTCCCCTTTTCAGCTATCTCTGCCCCACACAGCAAAAAAAAAAAAAAAAAAAAAAAAAAAAAAAAAAAAAAAAAAAAGCTGCTTCCTATGGAATACATTATCTATTATGTTTATTATTATTTCAAACCTTTGAATAATGTGAATGACAAGCTTGGAAGAGGAAGAAAAAAAAGCACTTAAATTTCCTTTCTATCCTAACATATCCCAGACTAGGTGCTGCAGAAGCCATTTTAGCTGATCTTCAGCCTGATTGGAGTGCCAACAAGGCTTCAATACTACTATAGTTCACAGCTACCTATTTTGGAACTACTTTCACTTCATTCAGTCATGTAGCTGTCCTGAGGAGCAGCAAAGTGAAACCGAAGTGCCTCTAAATGGCTTCCATGCCCTTGTAGATTGGTTTCCTAACAGTTTCTAAGAGAAGAGCCTGCCTGCCATATCAAATTTGCTTTCTATAAAAGGTGTGAGCAGCAGCAAAGCAGGATCTCTTATCTGATTGTAAAAGGCAATTCTGTCCCTTAGCATTCAGAACCTATCTCATCATAATTTTGAATGAAGTCTCAGATTCTGCTGAAGTCAGTACCTGGTGGTTAGGAGCCTCTCTACCAAAAAAAACAACAAAACAAAACAAAACACCCATTGCTGAGTAAACTGAAGGTGAAATACTCTGCTAACTCTTCCGTTGATGGGGAAAAGAACTACTATTGGTATAAACTGGGCAAACAAGATTAACTGCGTATGTGACACCTGATCTTTTTATACAGACTCTTTTAGTTTAACATTCTTATTTTTATTATTAGCCTTGCTACAGCCATATTTACTAAGATGACAAATGAACCTCTTATATGGAAAGGGATCATTATTCTGGTCTTCGCTCTGGAGAACAGAAGAGGTAAGAAAGGGTAATGCAGCAGAAAATCCAGCTCATTTGGTCACGTTCTGCAGAAATGCAGAAGTAAACTATATAATACATGCTTGTGAATGCTTTGTAAGCTGCCCTACTGACTAACATAGAGTAAAACTCATAACTTCGGCCTTACATCCTTCTATTTTGCAAATTTTGTGTTCTTGTCCAGAAAGATCTTGTGTTGCTGAAAGAAGAATGAACTTTTCCCATCCTCCTCTTTACAGTTAGCAGTTCATATCTATAAAGTTGAAAAAGCGTTGCCTCTCTGAACTATTAGTTCATTTCTGGCAGTGAAAAGATGTAACAGCCATGCACTATACAATATAAAAATGCTGTGAACACACTGAAACAAAGCAGGATTGAAATAAATCAGGGAATTGTATTCTGCCATCCAACCACCCAAATCTACGCTCTTCACTTACAAGTCCAACTAACATTTTAATGCTTCTAACTTTTAAAGTCAATTCCAGTTCACACAGAACTATCAAAAACATAATGAATAACATAAAGTTATCTAAAATTACACAAAATGCCAACACCACACCAACGGAGTGAGTGGTTCTTTGGGTAGAAGGTTCACTTCGAAACCTTTGGGCAAGTAGGCCAGTAAAGGTAGAACATTCCTCTGGGCTCCCTAAATATGTACATAATATCTTTAAAGAGCACACATACAGTCTGTGTGAATGCAAACACTGCCTGCCCTTCAAAGGAGAACTTGAAAATACTTCAGCAATGTAGGCCACATAAGCACAGACTTTCTGCATGTTCTTTGAAGGAATAAGCCCACAATGCTCTAAAAGAGGGCAGATTCATCAAAGCACGATTAACTCAAGTAACTTACACTGTCATTTTTTTCTTCTCCTCATCTTGGGACAAGCATGAGAAGTGCTACCACTCAACATGATGGTTTTGATGTCCAAAATCTGCTAAAGTTGTCAAACTTTCTGAAATAATGAGACTAAAGCTAATGGGTACTACAAAGAGACTGATACATGATGTAGAGTAATTCTTGTATCATCCTGACTCCAAGAAGCCTCTTTTGTCAAGGCTGAATTCTTGTAAAATGTTTTGCATTTTCCTCAGCTCTGTGGCTCATCAATCCTCTGTTAAGACTCACAAAAACCGTGGGTGTCTCAGAAGGTCGATTTCTCAGTGGAATGTCACAACATAATGTTAAAGTTTCGCCCAGAGCTGATGAAGCCAACTTCTCCCAAGCACTAAATATTCCTCTACTAAGTCTTCTTTGCTTTTGAACTGCAGAAATGTTTGAATCCTGCTTGACCTAACTCAGTACATATCTATAATAATGTATCACTGAAAGTGAAAGGAGGTTTTTCTTTTTTTTTTCTAGAGTCAGGGGTACATTACTTGCTTATAGTTGCCAGGACAACTTAAAAGTTGTAAGAAAGCTTACAGAGAGCAAGCTTATGTCTGTGTTTTTAGAAATACACCACACAAGAGGAAGCATCTAGGAGCCCAGGGTTTTTTTCTTTTTACAACCTCATACAATTTACATTTAGTATAATTCAGAAGACTTATCCCCTTCTCCCCAATCTAAATAATGTATATCGAATGGGAAGAGGAACAACTTTCTCTGAAGAGCCAATATCAGCACTATATTGTTGGGTAAATAATTGTTCTTGAATTAATGTATTTAGGATTTCTAAATATATCACATAATTTAGCAAAGGCTATGCTGTTTGTCCATCTGTAGATTCTCAGTGCAATCTCTGCTCTTAAACCTTTTGTATGGTCATTTATGTATAAAGCAAATGTATGGTTGGAAACTATTAATATATACAATTTTGCTAAGCTCTAACCACAAATGTTCAAAAATAACATTCATAGTTAAGTAGTTCAACACATTTTAGGCACATGCTTTGAAATGCCCATCTTTAAAAATACTTTAGGTAAATCAGAATTTTAACTTCTATATTAAATTCAGTAAACATCTTTATGCAAATATTTCTAACATGTTCCTTTACGTGTCCCTTGATATTGTGAAGAAATACACCATCATTTTATTAAATAAACCAGTTTAGGAGGGACAATGGTGGTGGAAAT
The DNA here is from genome assembly GCA_013398735.1 of Nothocercus julius. Taxonomy (NCBI): domain Eukaryota; kingdom Metazoa; phylum Chordata; class Aves; order Tinamiformes; family Tinamidae; genus Nothocercus; species Nothocercus julius. The sequence continues at coordinate 7,784,467 of VZSV01000009.1, read as the reverse complement.
GACTTACGGGCAAGCTATTTGCCACTCAGTCAGTATGTTTTTTGATGCCTGCAAGAAAGACTCTCCAACTGTCAACTTGTTGAATTGACAAAAACCTTTCAAAAGCACAATTAAAGAAATGTTTTTTTTCTAAAAGCTAAAATGTTAACAAATTGTTTTCTTCTCTCTTCAAAATGATCTGAATTGAAATGACTAGAATGCAATAGCTGTTTTAACAAAACCCAAAAGTTTTCAGAGCTGACAAGTACCTGAAGGCAGTATTCGCTAACAGTGTTGGCAATAATATCCTAACAATAGGTATATTATACATTCTAAAATATCATCTTCACTAGCATCTAAGCCTCGAGTTGTTCGTATTTTAGTGAATGATGCATATTTTAATCATAAGCACCTTGTTGTAACTAGTGTCAATGAGAAACTTGAGATTTATTGCAATTAAGGGCTATAATAAAAAACGAGAGAGCCTTACAGAGACACATGAAAACCTTTTGGGTACTTCACATGGCATCAGAGTAACTATAAACGGTAATATCTGGTAAATAACTGAGGACAGTCATTCTGACAGCAAAAATCTATTAAAATTAAGATGATACCATCAGCTATGTAAGCTAGACAAATTCAGTCTAAAATGGACCTAGAACAGGTGCTGTGGCAAAAGCCTATCTAGTTTCCTCCTGTATATGTGTAAAAAGGAAAAGAGAAAAAACACCTTCAACAGCTTTGCCTGCATCTATACTGGAGTACTTGGATTTAAGAATATGCATTCATAAACCGCACGCAAGCCAGAGACATTACAAAGATGATTAAAGGCTTGGCAGGACTGACTTAAGGGGCAAGTCTAGAAGGCCTATGGATGAATGGCTTAGATAAAATAATGAAAAGACTTAAGTTGGACATTTGAAGGAGAAGTTGCTATTCAAGATCTTTTTTTCAACTTTCTCCTGCCAGAAATTGAGAGGTGTCTATACAGTCTTGAGCATTCATCAGGCCATAGAGGAAGTGTCCTTTTGGATAAATCTTAAGTGAGAATGCATTCATTTTAACTTTAGAGAAAACTGCATGCGGCACAGGCAGCGTGCATGGAGGTAATGCTACTCAGTGTATGCAGTTGCTCTACCAGCCTGGCTGAAAATATTCTATTGAATATTTTTTCAGTCTGATCCTGGCTTGTGTTAATATCACAAGTGGCACATCCAAAGCACATTATAAGGCAAGGTAAGTCCCTGAGACATTTGTATTTTAAGACCAGCCCCCAACTTCCGGCCAATTCATTGTTTTAATCATATATAATCAGTCTCACATAATCCACATTAGACAACTTGAAGACACTCACCTGTTGCAGGTATTATATTAGTCAAACGAACTGGTAAAGCCTAGCTTAGAACCCAGTGTTTGGGCAACTAAATAAATCTCACGACTAAGAGCACTTAGCAACTAGATACCTCCAATCTTCAAGTTTAGCTGCCAAGCACTCAGCACTTCTGGAAAAAAAACAGGCCACCTATTTAGGTATCTAAATATGGCATTAAGAACCTAACTTTAGCAACTTACTCTCCTTCTAGTCTTGGCTGGTATGTTTATCAGCTAGATTAGTCATTTAAAATATTTAAAGACACGTTTATTAAACTGCATTTAAACTGATATCTTGAGAATCCAGAGTTCTCTGAATGGAAATGATTCTAACAACATGACAGCAGTTTAGATTAAATACTTAAAATTCTGCTTCACAACATGTGTTAGTTTTAAAAACTCATGTTTCATTTTGGAAGTGTTTTGTTTTAGTTGGAAGCTTTAGTGCATTTCAAAAATAAATAGAAAAAAAAAAAACATTTATAAGAGATTGTGCCTCCTGTACAAGTCACCAGCTGAGGCCTATGTTCCAATACAGAAAAATAAAACTCAGCTTTTAGAAGGGCAGACATTGTGCGTACTGTTTGTTTGAACAAACAGGAAGGACAAATCAAGGTGAAAAACACCCGGACATGCAGTGTATTTCCTGAACTCAAAGGAAACCTAGAAACAAAATTCATATTAGTTTTAGTAGAACGTAGTGTATTTCACTAGAATGAAAATACAGTTAAGCACTGAACCGTATTATTAAGGTGTTACAGTAGCTTTTAATACACTAGTTTGCAAGATAATACGAAACATTAAACTTGCAATCAAAATTCAAATAGGTTTAGCAGTCACTGCAATTTAAGAATATATTAGGAATGGTTAATTATTTTCCTCATTCGAAGAATGTTAATGAAAAAACATGAATATATAAAACAATGACTTCCACACTTAATTTTGGTCATGGAAATGCCTGAAGCAAGTATTTTGGAAATGAATGGAGAGATCTGTATCTAGGATTAGAAATATATTTTTATCCTTTTGCTGTATGCTATTTATTTATTCATTACTTTAGATCATGGAATAAAGGAGAACAATACACAGCTTGTCTGATTTCTTGATGTGTAATTTAAGTGCCTTGCTGGAATACTAGGAGCTGTATATGGCCAATTCTGACAGGTATGTTCTTCTAAAGTATTAGATTATCTAAATGAGAAGCCTAGATTCTCTCTAAGGACAGAGAAATAGGCTCATGTATTAAATTTGTAAGTTAGATGGTGCAAATGCCTGCCATGATTTAACTATTCCTTAATCATTTCAGTAAAAAGCAATACTTGCTTAAATTAAGCATCTACAAGAGTACAAATAGTGTGGCACAGATAAAACTTGTACATACAGTTTATGTACAAAACTTGTACTTATATAAAAGGGCTTTAATCAATATAATTTGTCTCTTAAAGACCTAAGGGGGAAAAAAAAAGTCTCTTACAGATATTCACACAAGTAAAATTTGACTATTGGCTTGTCTTTGCTCCTAATTAAATTGTTATTGCCATGATGTGCGTTTAACTTGATTTAAAAAAAAAAATCTCGAGCTCTGGAAGATTCCTCTGAAAGATGTCCTTCATAACTGATAAAAGCAAAAGCAATTTTACAGCAACTAACGGGGCCACTGTGAATACAACTTCACAGGGGACATGTTTCAGTTTTAACTGTAAAGAACAAAATCTGCTTTCATCCTTTCAAGCAACCCACATAACGACTTACTCTGTTATCAGCAATGGCATTTATTGTCACTGGTATATTAGTTTAATACCAAGCAATATTACTTTCATCAGAATTAATGTCAGCTCTATATTGCGGACCAGCCATCAATCCAAACATCACAAAGGCATAGGAAAGCTCTGAATTTAAGCATGATGCCTGTGTCTCTTGTTTGCAACAGGTACATGTTTTAGAGCATCTGGTTCGGCGGATGATTGTGCTAAATGTCCTTCAGGCTTTTTTGCAAAAAAATACATGAATTTCAAAACTGGTTAGCAGTGCATTAATGATCTGCAGAAAGCTAGTCAGTGAGGACACTGTATTGTCTCTGTTCTCTGAACTTGAGCCAGTTCATTTTCTAAACTTGAAGCAGTTATAGACTGGAGGACGAATGCTTTAGCTTATCCCGTAGAAAACAACTACTGCATTTTAAAACAATAATTAGTGATCACCTGGAAAAGAAATCTGCAAGTCTGTGAATGGTGCATACATGGTCAATAGGCATGCTAAGATGTAGTCATTTGGTGGAAGCCCTGAAATAAAAAGGTAATTTCTACGTATACGTAAATGCTTTAAAATAAGACTTCTAAACTGCACAAATGTAATGACTAGTATTCTTGAGTATCTTCTGAAATTGCTACTGTATCTTTAAGAATCCTCAATCTAAATACCTCAACCTTTTATGGAAGGAGAACGCACAGTATGAATTAACTAGATGGGTGTTTGACAGCATTGCAATTGCCAACATAAGTCCTGATGAAAAGAAGCATGAGCTCTAAACTCCATCTCAACTTCTTTGCTGTGACTCTTCAAGTTTAGCAGTCATAAGGAATTAACCATTTAATGATAGTATGGCAACTGAAAAATAAAAGCAAATTCCACGCAACAAAATAATTTAAGGAAATATCCTGTGTTTCCACAATGGCAGTAAATAATACTGCAAGTTCTTAAATCAGAATATTTTTACTATGTTCTGTAATTTGGCTTTACATATGCAGTGAAGATTTAAACATAGATCTACAACACAAATACTTCTAGACAAATAACTCTAACTGATTGCTCTGGTGCTCACAGACAAGTACAATAAAAAATGATGTATATTCATCATTTCTCTATGATACTAAAAAAAATAATTAAAAAAAAATGTAATTATTATAGGGTTGAATTTCAAGGATTTTTTTCTACCCTAATGCGTATGACTTAATAGTGAATGATTTAGATTGTATAGTATTCTAGCTAGAATGCAAAAGATTTGGCATAGATCCGGAAACAAATTCATCTACACTGGATGACAACTGGAGAAGCTTTTGAAAGTCCAAATAGTCATACTAACTTTTAAAGCATATTGAAGGAGTTTGGATATTTGAGACTTGTGCCTAGCTGTGTATGAGTTCCGAGGTATGAGTCACTGCAGCTTCAACGTATGATAGCATTTGTATCTTTAATTCAGGTCCTTAGGATAACGTGTTTGTACACTGCCTCAGTATTTACTTTAAAATGTTCCTACAGTCCCTTTCTGCAAAGCATTAGCTATTTGCAATCTCTTCTTTAATAGATCAAGTCAAATACATAAAGAATCGTCGTCTTTTTCTATTTTTTCGCCCAAGCAAAAATTACTCAATATTTCAATTAGCAAGGCTACTACATAGAAAAGGTGTATGCAGAATACGTGAAAGCCTGTAACTGTTTAGGTCTGGTGGATATACTGGCAGGAGAATTCAGGTGTGCCTGAAATCACCATTAGCCTTGTGAATATTGCAGCGCTCACAGGGATAAAACTGATATATGGTCACTTGTGCCAAAAACATTGAAAAAACGCTCCTAGAGAGCATTTTTTTGCCACTATTACAGCTTTCTTGACAAGGTACATTGGGATTAGCTTGCTTACTAATGCAAAGACAGCTGTTCAGAGTCTATGACAACTATGACAAACCAAACTCCTGGTTACTCAGTGCAAAACCTTACCAAAGCAGCTATAATACCATTTGTCGTGATAAAAAAAATCATTTTTGTTATTTTCCTTTTGTATTATCCTTTTCCTTTTTTTTTTTTTTTTTTTTTTTATTAACACAGTGCAAGACAAAAGAAGATGCCACAGAATAAGGAAAATTAAGCAATGTACAGAATTCAGGAAACAATCTGCTATCACCTTTAAAATACATAATTCCAAAAAAATAAGTTGTCTAGGATTTTTGGATTAAAACAAAACCATAGATAGAATAGTAATTGACTTGGGGATCCAAACCAAAAAGCTACCTGCTACCAAGAAATGATATAGCTAAACAAATACCGAGTAGGAAAAAAAAAAAAAATTACCAACAGGTACCTGAGGCCGGAGTTAAGAGCCTTGCCTAAAGACACATAGAAAGTCACTGGCAAAATTGAGGGAGTTCAACCCAGATCTTAAGCTTTCAGCCACACCTCCTCCTGTTTAACATTTTTAAATCACAGGGCCTCCAAAAAATAACATGCAAAAGCTGCTAGAGGGAGGAAAAAAAGAAAAATCTCACTAACATGTGAATGTCAGACTAGAATACTAATGAAAGACAACGATGACAAAGATTCGGAGCTGTCTATAGAAGTTTTAAGAACACCTCTGAACAAGGACACGTGAAAAACAAAATCCTGTGCTAAAAGGGCTTTAGAAGCATATGCGGACTTTCCTAGGGAGCTGAGAAAATACTTGCTAGATTAAGCATATTTAGCTCCTCTACATTGTGTCAGCAGCTAAGTTCCTATCTTTTTTGACAGTCAGTATTCTTTGTTAACTACAAGAATTGTGTATTGATGAGTATATTGAAAATGTTGTGGTTAGTTACAATTTAGGATTAAAAGATACAGAAATATACACTTTTCCAAAGTAACAATGGGACAGTACTGATTGCTTAATGTTTCTTTACGATGGATAAAGCCAAAATACTACGCAAGACTCTTTAAGAACACACTAGTTACAAACATCCTTACCTGTAAGGGAAGGAGAGTATTACTGTTGTTGTCAGTTCGGAAAACATTATCTTCAATCCATGATTTTGGTGTCAATGATGGAGTAGAGCGAGTGAATTTAGGAGGAGCTATGACATTACCAGAAAAGGGCTTCTTCAAGGGAGAGATCTGGTTCATAGTTCCTGGAATTCCCATGTTTCCAGTTCTGCGATGGTCTCTGCCATGCATTCCTCCCCAGGATATATTTCCTGTGCTCCAGCCACTACTCTGATTGCTCCAGGGCGACTGCTTCAGAAGAGGCTAAAAAGAAAGATTCATCCACATTATTTTCAAAATACTTGATTGCTTTTTTCTAGATAAAAAAAAAATGATGCCAGAAAACAAATGTTCAGATTTCTATAAATGAGACTTTGCTAATAATGTATAAATTTATTACTGAGTCAAGAAAGAAAACACGATACAGAATCATGCATACATACCTCCCCCACACACCATAAAATAAACCAGTATTTGCTTTTACATCTTCACCATTTCAAATTCACATAAATTTAGATCTTCATTTTAATAGTAAGTTGGACTATTTTTTACTTATAATGTAAAATATTTCCACAGTTTAAAAACTGTTATGAAAAGGCTCAGGACATTTAATCAAACTGATATGATACTGCATTATAGAGACAGGTTACTGGAAAAAAAAAATCCAGGATTTTCAAGGAGGTTGGTCACTTTTATTTATTTTTTTTTTTTGAAATTAGGAAGACAGAATGGTGAGAGGAAATTTAGAAAATTACCCTTCAGATATCAAATTTTTCTCCTGACAGTATTTTGAGTATCACTGTCTCAGTATTAACATATAAGAGAAAAAAAAAAAAACACCAAATTGATTAGTACAAAGAGAATCTGTTTGAAGAAATCGCTTTAGTATTCCCACATTATAATGCATTATTCTGGAGCTATTGCTCAAATATTTCATCAGTAATGAAAAAGACTGTCTGTGGAAATCTTCAGGGGTAGAATCTGTTCTTTTGTTACTGTCGGAGGATTTCTTTCCCATTTAGGAGGAGTGTGAAGTATTTCTGTGTCTAACAAGCTCACTATCACGCTTTCCAATCTGAAAACATAAGATCTCCTCAGAGCAAAGATTTTATAGGATTAAGAGTTTTTATTCCTACAACACAACTTGTGCTAAATAAAGTAACCTATAGTGACTGACATACTACCAAGAGGTGGACCCACTGAGCCTGGCTGACAGCAAAGAACAATATTTGTCTTTGCTGTCCTAAAACCTGGCTGCTCTCGGAAATGATTTTCCTTTAAACGTACAAAAAGGGTGCAGAGGGAGGCTCTAAGTTCAGCCCTATTGTACAGGCAAAGCGCAATACACCCCAGAGCTCAGCTGCAAGTGCCCTCCGTTTTTAACTTCAATGACTTAAAAATCTGAAGCATGTCAATATGCTGCGTATAAGATAAAGCAGAACTCCGAAAACAGAAAGATAAAAATATAACTTCCCCACCAATGCAAACAAACAAAAAACCCACTGTGGCCATTTTTGGCCAAGTAATCGGCAAGCATCCCATTCTATATAATTATAGATAATTATGTTGTAAAACTTGAATACTTGGGTAGGAATTTTGGGAGAGGCAGGCACCCTGTTGTGAAACAAACCTTAGAGATAATGCCAAAGCTTCCCAAGTCTCTAATGCTGCTCGCACTGCTGTCATGGCACTGTTTGAGTTCACCTGCAACTCGCAACCCGGAGGAAATTCCCGTCGCCTGGTGCCAGCGCTGCCTGGAGCTGCTGCACAGCGGGGACGGGTGCTAAGGACAACTAGGGAGCCCCTACGCACCCGCGCCAGCTCCACAGCAAGCTGTGGAATAATCAAAACAGGTGCTTTATAAAAATGCGGCATTTATTAAAAATGCCAGACTTTACTACTAGAATAAAAGAAATAAATTAGGAAGAGGCCTGAGTGACGCAGGCCTTCCTGAGCGGACGATCCGAGGAAGATGCGGCAGGGACGCACTAGTCCGCGTTACGCGGACCTGCTCTTCCCCGGCAAGGGGCATTTTGGTGCCGGGAAGGTTAACAAACCTCCCCGCAGCGCGGGGCTCCCTCACGGCGGCGGCAGGCCGGGGCCACCCCGCGCGGCGCTGCTGCCGGCGGCCCTCCCC
>VZSV01000009.1:7751577-7774980 GCA_013398735.1 Nothocercus julius | reverse complement strand
TGTCAGTGGGGTGGCTGAACTGCTGCTGCTGCTGCGGGGGGTGGTGATGATAGTCTGGGGGGTGGTGGTTATTCAGGGGGTGGCTGCTGCCGAGCTGGGCTGGGCTGCTGAGCGGCGGCGGCTGCTGCTTAAACTCTTTCCTCTTCTGGCTCGGCTGAGGCGGCGGCTGCTGCGGTTGCTGCTTGTTTAAATCCTGGTGGGGGCTGAGACTGGGTTTAAAGTCAGAGGAGGGGTGGCCGGGAGGGGGGTGTCCCGCGGCGGGGCTGCTGCCCAGCCTCTCGCCGCCTGCCCGCTGCTGTGTCACCCCCAGCAGCAGCTCATCCTGCATGTTTGGGTGATGCGCAGCAGCGGCCGCCGGCAGGAACAGGGAGGGCGGCGGCGACGCACCGGACACGCCGTCGCTGCCGGAGGAACCGGTTGCAGCGGGCGAGAAGGGGCAGGAGGAGGAGTGCGAGGCGGCAGCGGCCGCTGCCAGGCAGGGCAAGGAGCGGGCGTAGCCGCTGCCGCCTGCCCCCAACGGCGGCCCGGGGCCGGCCGTCGCCGTCCCTGGGGGCTCGCGCCCCTGGTCCCCCATGAACGGAGGGGGCTCTCCGGCCGCGGGGCTGCCTCCCCGCAGCGCTGAGGGGACAAAGGCCGCGGGTGCGCGGCGAGGCCGGAACAGACGTTGCTGTCTCCGCCTAGAATAGAGCGCTGCTTCGTGCAGCCATCTCCGCTAGGCTCTCGGCAATAAATAACGCTCTTTTCAGCGTTTTTTCCCCCAAAGGACATTTACGCCCCGCTCCCCCCTCCCGGGTCGGGCAGGCCTCGCTAGATGAGCGCAGGCGGCGCCGCACGGCTCCCGCCCGCCGCCATGGCGGCCGCTCGCTACACAACCGGACCGGGCCTCGGCAGGACGGTTCGCAGACCGGCACCACGGGGCCGCCGCGCCTCAGCACAGCGCCGCCTCCCCGCCCCCACTACCGGCGCAGCGCCCGCCGCCGCCCGATTTAAGAACGGCGGAACGTTCGTCACTGCTGCGTCACAGTCCCCGCCCCCCTGCCCGCCCGACCTTGGAAATGAGCCGCGGTGCCACGCCCCCTCATGAATAATGCATCAACCGAGCCCCGCCTCGTCGCTCCTGCGCAACGCCGCCGACTGCGGCGGGCGCGACTACTCGCTGCAGGGGGGGAGCTGGGAGCCTTTGAGTACCGCCCTGCCCGGGCGCCCCGCGGGGACGGCGCTAACCGGCGCTGCGCGGCGTTAGTCTGTCAGCACAGGGAACAAAACGATGTGGCCGCCACGCGCCCTCCTTCCTCAGGACGCCGGCAGCGGGGGCGGCCCGCGCAGTGGTTCCTCCCGCCGCACGACCCGCGGGGACGTCGCTCGGCTGCGCCCTCAGGGGGGCGGCGGGTGGAGGGGTGGTCGCGCCGCTCATTTGCATTGACGCAGGCGGTTGGGGGCGGGGCCGCGGGGCGGGCGGAGGGCGTGGGCGGTGGCGCTGTGAGGGCCCGGGTGGCTGCTCTTGTTTCGGCTGCTGGGACTGGGGCTGCCTGTGTAGCAGCTCCTCTACCTGCTGCTTGTTGTGTGCACAAAATGTACCAAACAAGTTTGATTCACGGCCCACCGCCATCTCTGGTGATAATGATTTTGTATTTAGGGGTAAACTTGTGTGGGTGCAGGTGTGTATCCATGTGGTTAGTATGGCAATATATTTGCATCATAGAAGAGTAGTTCCCATGTTTATCTTTGCTGTATTTTTGCCTAATTGTTGCAGACAATGCATTATATTTGAGGCCATTCTGTTCCTTTGCTTCGTAGCCATCTAGACAGTGCTAAAATGCAGACCAAGGCCTGCTGATGATCACATGCTGAGTAAGCGTTGCCAGCCAAGTGCGCCCTGAATAGTCAGTCAGCTGCTTCAAGGCCGCTGTCCTCCTCATAAACTTCCCTTGCGAGCTGCGGAGCTGGTAGCATCTGCCTTCCCTGGGCGCGTGTGTCATGCGCCAGGTACCCAGGTGCAGGCCTGAACAGAGGCTGTCCTTCACCCGGGGCGCTCGGGGAGCTGCTTCCCAGGCTGCCTTCTCCGGCCTCTAATGATGGGTGTAGCTACAGCTGCTTCCATACAGGGTGTAGGAACTCATCTGACTGCTGTTATTTAACTGGCCAGCTCCTCTGCCCCTTTCTGCGGAACTGAGTCCCTTTTCCAGTGATTCTTCCCTCAAAAAAGCTACTGTGTTGCCCACATCCAAGACAGTCTTTTCAAATTGGCTCCAGTACAAGAACACTCAGGGCTTCCATGTGGGTTTATCTCTACTGTGGTATCTTCCTACCACAGTTACAGCTGTAATTTCCAAGTTTATTAAAACAACTTTCAAGGGATGAATCTCATCTAATTTTAACCATGTAAAAATTAAGCATCCACCCTGAATCTTCCTCTATAAACACAAAAGACAGGTGCTACCAAAGGATGATTCATCTTACCCTAATATAGTCACCTTTAGAGAGAGAAATTTAATCTTCTCCCTCTGTTGGATTATGAGAAAAGCTTATGGCTTACTGCAGGATCCACATGTTCTTTGATGCTTCTTGGTCTGGTGACATATGCTCACTGTTTCCTAACTCTAATGAAAAATATGATCAATTTTACAGAGTCAAGAGACCTCATAGCCTGTGATGGGAGACCCCTATAGTTCTTAGCTCTTGGTGTATGTCAGGAGCTTCCAGTTTAATTTAACAAGTTTAATCTATTTAATTTACTTTTGTCCTGTGTGATCACTTGATTCCTTCCTGATTTCCTTTTTTCCTTTTCCTTAGATGTATCCTTTCATTGGAGAAGTTTGAGAACTTTTTTTTTTTTTTTTTTTTTTTTTTTGAGGTGGGAGAGTAGGAAAGCAATAAAGAGAGTATCTGAGAAGAGATCCCAAATTTATGGCCATTTACAATTCCGGAACTTCTTAGATTTGTTTTTCCTGAACCTATGGAACAAGGTACTTTGGCTGCATATTCGCTGATTTTCATTGAACTGAAACCTGTGTGCATGAGCCCAAAGAAGAGGGCACTCTAGTTAATCCGAGTGAGTTGGGAAAGCAGGATGTTAATGTTTGTGGGCGAGACACATGCAATGACCAGCCTTGACTAGACAATTAACGCTTAGGAGAAATGAATGCCAAGCTGTATGTGATCTATACTACATATACAATGTAAAACTGAAAAAAAAAAAACAAAAAAAAACTAGTTGTTGCGAAACAAACTGTCAGTAATTAGGTAAAGCTGAATATATCTAACTTACAGTTTCTGCAACCATTAATGGAGCTGATTCTATGTATTTCTTGTAGCAAATGTGCCAGGCATCAGCTTCACCTAGGAGGCCTGTGGTGGAGCCAGGGCTGCAACCCCACGGGCTTTCAGTCAGGGACCCAAAGACAGTGAAAGACTTTTTGCATCTTGTGTTCTGCATAATCGTAATTCACGTCGCGTGCTCAATTCTTTGTGCCATATTGAACCGGCAGTGCTATAGAAAAGAAAATAGACAGACAAATTGCAATAAAGGACACGGTAATGATTCCAAAGCAGATGGACCTGGAATGCAGGCGACATGAAAGGGATCATCAAGGCGGTGAGTTCTGAATGTTGCCCCTGAGCGGTTATCGCCTTTTTCAGGCACTGCCACATACAACCTCAGGTCTTTTCTTTTTATAAAACAAGGAGAGTGACATCAGCTACCTGCCAGTGCTGCAGAGAGGGTTGTGCGTGAGAGGATTTTGGTCTGGCATGGTGTATTGTTTTATTTTTTATTTATTTATTTTTTTGCTTGAGCAGAGAACTCCTTTTAGCAGTTAGAAGAGATGAAAAGGACCGTGCCAAGATGCTGTCTGTCTCTGAACAGTCTGTGGGCTTAGTTTCTTTAGAAGGTGTAAATTTTTGAGGGCAGAATCTGTATATTTTTCTAATTAGACACCACCAAATGCCTGTTACCATGAAACTGATAAGAATATAACTATGGTATGTAGACTCTTACATGAATGCGGAATTGCTTTACTGCTTCCTCATTATGAAAGTTAATACTGAAATACCAGAGTATCAGGAACCTAGCATATAAAAGAGAAATTAACACTGTGACTGCTGCCAGAATCTGCTTTTACCTCCCATACCTTAGTTGAAAAATCACAGTGGCTGGGGTTTTAAATATGGGCTGCAAATAACACGTTAACATGAAAATTATCTTTGTACTCGTATCACTACTAAAAGCTGCTTTTCTGGCAAATCTGTGCATGTTACAAGTAAAACATGGCTACAGCTTTGAAAACCTTTGTGGAGTGGTTCGGCACAGAGAATCAGATCACTCTTTCCACAGCTCACAGTATTTGAAGTTTCCCGTGATTTACCAGTCCATGTGACCCCTTTTCCAAGTTTTTAAAGCTCCAAGAAAACCAGGGTTTTAATATCAGCTGCTGTCCCCCCCCCCCCAGCCCTGCCCTTTTTTTTCCCTCTTCTCTTTGCTAATTTCCTCCTTCATTTCCCCATTCTCATCTCGGGTTTGTTCCCGGGCTCATTTTTCCAAATTCTCTGTCTAGGTAGCTCGGTTCCCCACTAGTCCCAAGGGCTGTAAAGAGATCTATTTACTTTATTATCTATTTACATCTTACCTATAATCAGGCTGCTTTAGGGAAGTAAACCCTGGTGTCCTGTGGTCTGTGACATATATCTGCTTCATTCCTCTGTTTAAGCTTTGAAATGGGCCTGCATGTGCATTCCAGGAACTGCACATTGTTGTAACTGGAAACAAAAATACATGACTAACTGCACTTTTGATAGAGCGGCTTCCTCTGAACCTTAAAGTTGGTTTTCGTTAATGGCTTTTTTTCCCCCCTAAAGTGGAAAATGGTCTGGGGCTGCAGATAATTCATATAGCAAAGTAGATGATGTGGTTTTATATTTTACAGGCAGAAAAAAAAAAAGAGGTCTGCAGTTTTGTATCAGTGTGTTTTATTTACTATTTTTCTGTTCTTGATTTTTATAAACTCTGGAAATAATGACCTCTGTACATTCCCATGAAGGAGGCAGGCGAGTTTTTTTCCTTTAGATAGTGAGCACTCTGTTGATTCACAGTAGCTTACATATTTTCCTCATGCTTTTTTCATTAAAAGAAAAATTAACGATCCAGATGTAACAAAATTGGGAAGGAAACCTTTGTTTGATCGCTCTATGTCCGACTGAAATTAAAAGCAGAGAGTGTTCTGGATTGACACAGTTTGCTCTATTCTGTTCTCCCCCAGCTCACATTATGGTGTTTTTTCCTTAAAAATCTAGACCCCAATCTTAAAATTTGCAGTAGATTCGCACCCTTATGTCCTTTATTCAAAGGCCTGCTTATATCAGGAGGGCTGTTCTGCCTGCTCAACTTCAAGGATAAGGGTTCTGGTCAGAAGAATGTAAGCCACTGATTGACTGTTTTTTTCTCCCTTTTTGCCCTGCAGTTTAACCAGCACATTAGACTAATATTTTCTTGCTCGCTAGTGGCTGTTTCTGTTTGTTTTTTGTTTGGGGTTTTTTTGGTTGTGGAAGTCATTAGAGTTTCTCCCAAGAGAATCACTGCCAAAGTAAACAAACATCTTCATGAAAGAGAAATAATGTCTGTGGAGTATTCAAAATTCCATGTTTTACAGAAAAGTATTTATGGCAACCAACTAGTGAATTAAAGTGAATGAAGCCCTATTTCCAGTGTGCTGCTTCTGCTGCACTAATTGAATGTGGCAATTTCAGCTAGTTCCTCAGCTACACAGCACCAGTTCTTGCTATTAATTGTAGGTTAGGATGAAGGAAAATACAAGATGAAACTGAGTTTAGAGGGAGGATTTTTTGTTGTTGCCACATGTAAAACCCAAGGGAATTGCTATTGTCTCTAAACTGTTCTGCATGTGGTTGGCAGGAATAACAAGGACAGAAGAAAGTTCAGCTAAAATATTCATAAAGGCTCACTGGTGAAATGCATTACAAGAGCCTTCGGTGCTCTTATCCAGGAAGACTGATAGTGTTTAGCCGAGGTGTAACATTCTGAGGAACAGGAGGCTGGCAGATTTGCAGCATAGATTGTTTAAAGGTTTAAATACTGGGTCTATCTCATCTTATTGAAAGTCTGTAGAGATAATATAAGCCTGAGTTACTGAAAAGTGTTAAATGTGTCCATGTGCACAACCTAAAAAATGGTGAAGAGCTTATTTTTCTATATGCTGCAGAATTCTGTGATCTCACTGTGTTTTGTCCCGGCTAGGAATAGGTCTGCAATACAGCAACTACCTCAAATTTGGTGAGGTTGAGACCATCTCTAGTTCTTTGTTTCGGCAGTGGTTTTCACAACGGGGACCAGTGCTAGCTGGAAGCTGTTGCCAACACTATCATACCTTCCATGACAAATGCAAAGTGTTCAGAAAGTTGGCATTACAAAATAGAGATACTGTCACTCTCTTTAAAGTTCCCAAAATGATTTGTAGGATTTTACAGCCTGTTTTGTTGATAACGGACTCACATATCAGATAGCATCTGTAAATTACAGTCTTTATAACGTGACTGGTTAATTTGACGATATTACCAGTACGTAAGACTAAAGTATTTCTATAGTAGAGAATACTAAGGTTTTGCTGTTGTTTTTTTCTGGTCTGTCACGTGCAGAAGAACGGTTTGCCCAGCAGTGCCTTCTGCTGTAGTAAGAACACAAGAGTTTCAAGTCGTCCTTTCTATGTACAGCTCAGGCACAGCTGCCACTATTTACCAAGCACGAAGGCGATGTTCACAGCTCTTGAGGGTAAATTTGGGCTCTGTTGTAGAGAATGTAAAGGACATCTCTATTAATTGCATGGATGTTCAGTGTATATTTCCGTATCTAGCTACTGAGGTGTGGGAGGCTCCCTGAAATTTCTGTCTCCAGAAACTTGTGCTAAGAACTGTATTAAGGTTCCAGTCTTGGGATAAGCCATTCTGGAGGCTTGCACACCGCAGCGTGACCAGCTTTGGGAGACCAGCTAAAAGGCCTGAGGAGATCTCTGAGTGGAAATTTTTGAGCAGGGCAACTTTGCATTGGAGCTCACTTATGCTGAAGGGAGAGCTGCAGCCCTCACAGGAGATGCAGTGGGAGGAAACAGGCTGTGTCTGAAGCTAGAGCTCCTCTCTGAAGTGTACAGACCTTGTAGCAAGCTAAACAGGAGCATGTGTTTGCACCCCAGCAGACTGTTAAGGTTGGTGCTTTCAGTTGCTATGAAGCTTTATTCAAAGTTTACTTACTGAAGCACTAAGAGATGATGGAGGAGCAGGTTCCTGCTCTGAGCCGTAGCATTTGTCTTGTGCTACAAGCAAGGATGACCCAACTGATGTGTATATATATGCAAAATGTATTCTCTTGACCTTATTTCATCTTTGAGTATAAGATGGATGTTCTGTAGCTTTAGAGGAGCATCCATCGTTTCAGGGAAATTATTTTTAATGGCTTCTGTAAAAAAAAATGTGGTTTTAATTAGCCTGGATGGAATTTTCTTAGAGACTAACGATACAGATTCACCATATAACTAGCTTCAGATTCACCATATAACTCAAACCAAACTTTTATGCAAAGGCTAGAATTAGGGAAATCTTGCTTGAAATTAAGAAAACTCATTAACCTTGTAACTGTAACTAATGATGACTATATATGCAGTAACCAAGGTGAGGTCAACAACTGCAAGGCTGCCTGTTGCAACATCCCAGAGCTCAGATAAGCATGAAGCCCTCAGTCTGTTGCGGGTAGGATGTTCCCACTCTCACTTAGCAAGAACTTGCAGTATTTTTAAAAAACAGTTGAATGTTCATGATACTAATGATGCAAATCACTAGCTTAACCCAAGTCTCCTGTACAGCAAGCGAACACACTCGATTACCATAGCGACTTGAATTCCCAAGGCTGATTTTCTGAATAGGCAGCAGGGTAACCGATCCTGCAGCTTTCAGGACTGTCACCGCTTCCTTCATCTAAATCTGCCCCACTCTAGTTGGGACTCAGAAGAAGGACCTCATTATATAAGGAAGTCCTCATTATATGAGGACTCCAGTCCTCTTATATAATGTAAATTTCTGATCTAATAATTCTAAATTAATAAGCTTCTTTGCTTTTGACCATTTGTGGTATTATGATGGTAAAAAGATACTACAAAGCAATGTAACTGCTTCAGTGTGGATATTTTGATTACTAAAAACGTATCTGTGTGATTCTTTCTCAGTGCTCATGTGTGACATTTTGAAAAATTAAAAAATCTAAAGAAAAGAAATCCAGGAAAATGTCCTGCCAAGAAGCTCTGTAAAAATCTGAATGAACATATTAGAATATTTTTATTAAAACATTTTAGAAATGCATTAGCTGTGCAAAAAATCACTGAAACCTAGAAAAGGTAATTAAAATATTGCACTTCAATAAAATGAACTATATTAAGAAAGAAAATATGCAGTTGAAGTCATGCAGACAACCTTAGTTTTCTTTCATAATGAGAACCTGAGGGAAATGCAGAGTTCAAATTAGTTTATTTCAGCAGACTTTTTTTTTAACCCATTATATATATGATTGGATATCTTAATCATTAACTCCTGTGCAGATATATTTTTAGCTTTTGAATAAGTTTAAACAAGTTCTGAGAACTGGAATCATACTAGTTATGCTTTCTAAACACATAGCTACAAAGAAAGGAACTAGGATAAGATCAGACCTATTATTTTCATCTTTATATAGAGAACACAGAAACTACTGTAATTATGTCATTTCCTCTCTCATTATGGTATGGAGACCCTGGATCCATTCTTAACGCAGCAGCACAAAACAATCTAGTACTAAAGTACAGCTTGCAGAAGCGTCTTTGCTGAAGCGATGATCACATATGCCACAAATCAGTTGTACCAACAGTATTAAAAGGGGAAATGACCTAGATCTTTAAAAAATTCCCAAGCCTTGGTGAATGTCCTTGAGTTACTGTGATTATCATTTTGGCTCAATGTACTTTGACAGGAGGTCAGTAAAGTGACTCATTTGAGGAACCTTTGTTTTCATATTGGTGATCTTTTTTTGTGCATACTTGTGCAGTGTTACAACTGAGGAGAATACTTCATAAAATTTCTACTTTAGGAAATAAAAGTTTTTTTTTTTTTTTTTTTTCTCCCAGATAGGTAGCTCTGCCAACTTTAAAACGTCTTTTCTATATGAGGAAATATACCAGAGACTATAGTAGTATAATTATGTCTTGTGGACACTTTTTAATCTTGTATGAATGCCTTTATAATACAAGTGTCCACAGGGGAATTTATACCATCATAACTATAGTAGCATAATTATGCTGGAAGATTTTGTATAAGGAGAAGTTCTTTATAAGGGGTTTTGTCTGGGAATTTTATTTTGACTCTTCACTCTTCAGCTTATTCATGTGCTGAACTAAAAAGAATCGATCAAATCAATGAAAGTAATGAAAAATCAATGGTTATCAAGTAGTTTGTCAAGTGCTGAGGAAATTGGAAAGCAATAAACATATATGTTTTGTTATAATAGTCGTGCGCATTGTTGTCCTGCAGTATTTGAGTTTGTGAAAGGTTTAATGAAAAGGTAATAAATTCTATTTTCACTCAGTCTCATAAACTAATATACTCAATAGTTAAAAAACGATAGAACACTAGAGGTTCTTAATTCTCAAAAAACAACTGGGGTTTCAGGCTAATATGTCAGTGGGGAATTATGTGAATTCTTTTTAGTCTCTTTATCAGATCCTCTGCTGCTTGTACTGAGCCAATCAGCTATTGAATTTCTGTATTTCCTTAATCCCGTTAAAATTGTAATGCCTTAAATATGTGAGTCCAAGGACCGTGGTCAAAATGCTCTTACAACAATAGTCATTTACATGCAAGTAACACTTACTATGGCAGTACTGGTCTACTAACATTTAAGTAATTATTTACAAACTGTGCTTAGAGTAAACTTTGGCATGTTTTAAAGTCAATGTTTCATAGACTTTAAGACAAAAAGAGCCCAATCATTTCCGGTGACCTAACCCAGTGCAATGTTAGTACTGATCATAGAGCATCCTCTTGTAAGTGCTTGAAGGGCATTTTATCGAAATGACTTTCATTAGAAAGACACCTGATTTGTTCTTAAAGAGTTCAGAGAATGGAGAGTCCACCACATCTGTAACAACCCCCCCCCCCCCAGTTCGAGTGAAATGTTTTAATTGTGGTCTGAATTTGGCTCTGACTTCTCTTGTTAAATCTTTGCTGGATTAAAAGCCTTTAGCGCTGGACATGGTTCAATGAAAGTGCTTAAAGAGGGGAATCAAAGTTCCTCATCCCTGTTTTGTTGTTAAGCGAATCTCATTGAGCTTCTTGGTTTCTAACCGTAAGGCAGGATTGCGGTATCAGTTGTTCGTGAAGTTTCTTTCAAGTTTACAAACATCCTTGTTGCTCTCGCCTCTTGAAGTGTGTGAAGCAAATATGAGCAAATATATTGCTACTACCAACATTTTCATTTTCTTATACGTTTTGCCATGAGTCTCTAAGGCCTGAGTGTTTCCTCATAAGATTAGATATCATGTTTTTCCAATACTGGCTTACTAGAGGGAAGCACCGTGCTGGTATCGTGCTGTAATTTCCAAAATATTTGGGTTTGCATTGGATGGAGCTGAAAGCAATGATAGTGCTTCTTTCCTGCTCCATGTTCAATGTTTCTGCAAAGATTTCTTTTAGAGATAAAAATACACTCTCCAAACTTGTAAATATAGCTTACTTTCTGTATGGCTTGCTTTTTTATGTTTCTAAACATACATAAACTCTTATTTATTATTAGTGGAGTGTACATTTGTCAAGTGGGCATAAATTATAAAGTGATTTGGTTATAATGCAGCATGGCTCTGCCATTTTTTTAATTTCCCACCAAATTTTTACCTGTAAAACTTCACAGTGATGACTTTTTGTTTTCATCTAAATCCTAGCCAAATATGGTGAATACAATTATTCCAAAAAGTCGTTCTAGTCAGTTTATTCTTGAAATAATACAAGTGGAAGATGAGTCTGGTTTTGATTATCTCCTAAGTTGCCTATTTTGCAATTAATTTTGAATACAGAGCTTTTTGCACAGTGCTGATACTTCAGTCACTGTCATGCAATGGTCAGGTTAGTGGTTTGCAAGCATATAATACATGATTTTGCAGTTGTACCCATCAATCGGAAGGTGTTTAGTGTAATATCAGGCCTGTTGTGCAAAGAGAAGCAAACAAACAATCAAAAATCCTTTTTTGTTGTTTTTGTTTGTATGTTTGTTTGCTTTTAGTAATAGTAACCAGTCTTCACCTTTTCTTTCCAGAGCACAACGTATGCTAGTCATGGTAATGTCTGAGCTACCTGACTTCTTCATGTCCTGAAAATAAAGGCATCAATCTTACTGCAAGTGGGTGGATCTGTGTGAGGGGCAGGAGCATTTCAGAAATGCACAGAAAGGGGAAAAGGAAATCTGCCAGCCTGAAGGCCACTTGCAACAAGACCTGAAAAAAAAAATAAGGGTGGTGCTTGGAACTGAGAGTAAAGAAACCATCTCCTACAGTTGCCCTCCTGTTGTGTTCAGAGAAACAGTGCGCAGTGTGCATGGTTTGTAAGTAGAGTGCAACAAATAAATGCCTGACTCCATCACCAGTTCCTCCTTATGACAGACACAATGTACAAGACATCAAAAATAGCTAGTTGTTTCTAACTATGTTTACTGACAAAGTTTATAACTGTGTTTTAAAATTCTCCGTGAAGGTGCATTGGGAGATAATACATTGAGTAAGCCTAACTAAAACTACATGGATAGTCTGTTTTTCGAGTTCTAATTAAAAATGATATATTTCTAGTAGCACTGAATTTTGTTTGTTTTGTGTTTTCTAGCCAGAACAAAAAACCCTGAACAAAAACAAAAGCCTGAACAAAACCCCAGAACAAAACCAAGGCCTTTTCGGCAGGGCTTTTGGCCAGCCACTCAGACCCCTGCCCGTCCTGCTGCCTGGGATTGTTCTGTCCAACTACAAGACTTTACACTTTTCTTTGGTAAATCTCATACTCATTTTGGGTCAAAATGACACTTCAATTTACCCCAGATAACACTATTTCATTTTTTATTACATATAATAAAAGAAGCTGACAAAGCTTCAGGGACAAAAAGGGAGGTGCTCTCCTTACTTTGCCCTAAAGCCCAATGACTTAACCCTCACCCACAGTGTGGGAGATCTGGGTTCAGCTCTTTCCTTCTTTTGAAGACAGTTGGACCCATATTGCTCACAACCCAGGAAAGTGCCCTCAGGAACGGGTTGTAACAAGCCATAACGTGTTGTGGGTTCCTTCAAGCTCTCCTGTTGCCGCTGCAATACTTCAGTGGAATATACTTGGGACACTTCTTAGCCCAAGAACTACAGGTGTCAAATTTCCTAAGTTATTATTTTCACCTCTGGTTATTTGTCATTTGTACTCTCCTCTCCTTGCTTAGTTTGGAAAGGCAAAAGTCTAGAGAAATTCCCTGAAGCTTTCAAGAAAGAGCTGTGTTTGCCCTGCTCCAGTGGGATCTTTATGACATGCTCTGTATTTGGTTTCTTTCCTTTGATGTGAGTGAGCTTGCCTGGAGTTAAAAGATTAGTCATGACTTGAATGCTTCCATCTTGGTTGTGCTGGTGAGTAAGTAGGGGCTACCTTAGTTTAATTTTAAAAGATAGGTACTGTAATGTTTTTTGCTTTGAACTTAGTGGTCCTTAGACCCCCTTCCTTCTTTTTGTACATCTCATAGCTTTATATACAGTATAGTACTGTGAAATTAGAAATTTATTTTGTTTTGTTTCAGGAAAGTCAGAAGAAGTCAGGAAATATCTAAAAATATTTTCAAGTATTGCCATTTTTTAACAGAAGTAGCCCCAATATAATATTTGATGTACTGGGTAATAAAAAATTGATCGATATTCCTTGCTACTTTTATTTTAGAATGCAAGTGCCAGAATGAAAAAAAAAAACATTAACACTGTCAGTTTCCTCGTGCAATAAAGATTGTGAGGTTGACTTCTCCGTATTACATGGCAGCTGCAGATATAAAAGTACTACAAGCAAAGAAAACTTTAATATAATTAGTATGTCAAAGAGAAATAATAGGTTCATGGTATTTTTTTTTTAAGATCATTTTAAAATTTCAAATGAAGACCATTAATTTGGAATTTTTAGCTTAGCGTAAAAGTGGCATAAACGTTTCCTGCCTATTTTACTAATAGCAAAACAAAACATGTGACTACTGGACATGGATTACAGACATATGGAGCACAAGGTCTACTGGAGTGGATGCTTTTTAGGACTTGCCCACAAGGTATGAGGAAAAAATGCATTGTCATCAGTAAATACAAAATGAGGACCTTTTCTGAACATCATAAGGAAAAAGGACAGATTGAATTTTCTAAAAATCTAATCTTAGGAAAATCTGAAGGATTTTGTAAAATGGAAATTTCTGCATCCAGCATGAGATAAATCAATATTGGACTGCTTCCTGAGGCACAAGTCAGCATCAGGCACTGAACCAAAACCTCACAGGAACCTCAGTACTCTTCACTTTGTGCAAACAGATTTTGGCACTAGCTGTAATATGTGAAACACAAACAGTTCTTCAAAACAATTTGCAACTTGTTTCCATACCTGACTGCTAAAAGGGGAAGTTTGAATGGAAAAAAACAACAACAAAAAAGACTTCTCAAGGAAATCCTGTTGGGTATTCTAAGTATTCTAAAGACTACAATTTAATGAGCAAGCAAGTCAGTCACCTTGGAGAGGAAACCTGCCCTGGTAAATAAGGCACAAAAGTGAAAATTAAACAAGTTACCAATATTGATAATAGGGAAATATCAATTTCCCTATAAATAGGGAAAGAGGGGCATAACTGGCAATCAAAATACATTGAATTCATAAAATGTAAATAACTTTTAAGAGAAGATTAAGAAAATAAGGAATTATTAGTGGCCAGTAGCACTAAGGACAGTAAGAAGGTGTTACATATGTAGTAGAAGCAAAAGAACAACTAAATCAAGTGAAGACTTCAGTCTCGCAGAAAAAGACATGACAAGTTCAATGGATGGAAATCGAAGCTTGAAAAACTCAATCACTGTAAAGATGCAGTGAGGGTGATTAGACATTAAAATAGTTTACCAGGGTAAGTAGGTGGTAAGCTTGCCATTGCTAGGAATTTAATGCAATTGGATACATTTTAACTCTGGGAAAAGATCTGTGAGTGTTGTCTATCGCTGTGGACGGCTGCAGAGGTCATTTCCACAGTGCAAGCTGAACGTCTCTGAATCTGTATTTGTTCTTCATCACTCCTTTCTTTGACAGGCTGTGGAAGAGAACAAAAAGCCCTCTTTGCCCTCAACATGCTCCTCACACTTCCAGCTCTGTATCAAGACAATGACTAAGATAAAGCCTGGTGCTTTAGGGCTACAGCTGGCTGCCTGCAAAAAAAAAACAAACCAAACCAAAAAAAATAGAGAACGATTTCCTAGATGAATTCTGGATTTTTTGATTTCATTTTCTGAAGCATTAGGGACAGGCATAGCTGGTCATCCAGCCTTGGCAGGATTGGTCCAGTTCTTTGAGCCGAAGAAGAGTCTGCTACTTTAGATAGCCACTATCTCCCAGCAGGCTGGGATCAGACAAGTTCTCCCTGGATCAGGCTAACATGGAGTTTGAGGGCTTTTTGCTTTTCTTTTCACTATGAAATCTAGCCTAAGATTGTAATTATGATCATTTGGGTATATCTCATATAATCAGTTTACCATAATTCTTACAGACTAGGGCAGAGGGGATAGCACCGTCTCTTTTTGGTGTTCACATTAGCTTAATATCTCAAAGATTTATTTATTTATTTATTTATCAATCATAACCCAAGTCATCATGGAATATAGTGGTAAATGGGCACAGCATACAATAGAGCAGATTGCCTCTTCTGGTGTTAAAATTCTACTGATTTATAAAGATGCTGGAAGCTTAATTTTGCTGCACCATTTTGTATGTGATGAATTCTTTTTTTTTTTTTTTTTATGGCTATTTCCAGTCTTGATGCTGCATGGAGTTTCAGAGCTGTTATACGCACTACTCAAATGTCTATTTACTGTCTGTGTGCACAACTGCTAAGAAAGGGTTTGCTGCATTTTCAGCAGAATTGCTTGTGTGTTCTGATTTCTTTCTGCAGTGTTCTCCACCTTTTATTTTTAAAAAGCACCCCTGCAAATAGAAAATAATAATCCTTACTAATATCACAATTCTTAAGCTATATAGAAGAGGGAGGATGCAGTTGTTTTCCTTATTACTTTTATTCTGTTAAAGAAATGAAAATAAGCAGGAGGAGGGATTTCAGGGAGTTACTGGAAGGCAGGCCACATATCATCATCTCCTCAAAGACAAACTGGTCTGTCAGCATTTTGCCTAGTGAATGTGCTGGCACGTCGCCCTCGTCTTACACTGGTCTCTGTTGCACAGGTGCAAAAATTCTTCTTTGCTTCACCATGATCTTACTTTCTGTAAGGGAAGCTGAGGCTGTCAACAGGCACCTATTATGATCCTGGTGAGTAATGAAGAGAGGCCTGCTCAACACCAACACATTTTCTTCTCAGGAGTGAACATGTTTTCTTCATGTGAAGAAACAGCAGCCTCCACCTTATGTTAGCCATTCCATGCTCTTCTGGCATTTGCAGGTTCAACAGAGGGGCACATTTGCAATTGCTATTTGTTGTGTGCAAATGAAATTGGTACTTGCATATGTATGTATATACATGTTGCCTTATTATGTAAGTCACCTTATGTATCATATATCATACAGGTTATGTCACTGGTTTATGTCACATGTAAAATTGGCTCATGATGGTTAATCACATATCATTGTCTTATACTAAATTCGTCTTCTGAAAGGTGACTGAATACCTCCTGTTGCTTTGTGCTTGCACAGTGCTTTACATGCAGAAGCTGCATGGGTTGAGATAGATGAAGGGAAAACAAAACACAATAAACCTAGATCATTCCTTGAATGCAGAACTAATAGGGAGCACCTTGTCCTTGCTTTACATCTCCCGACCTGTAACTCACTCATGTTCCTCACATGTCAGTGCCCTGCACCCTGGCACCTTCTGGTCTTCTTGTGCCTACGAGATTCCCCAGCTCCCATCGTTGCTCCATCTCTGTGTAATGAGTGCGTGTGTTCACAGCGCTCGGCAGCTGCTGCCAGGGGAGCGTTAAGGGCTGCCCTTGCCCTCCACTAGCGACAAGAATTAACAGCTTTGGGAGCTGAGCTGCAGGATGTGCTAAATGATGCACAGGTCTGGTGTAAGATCTTGCTGTTTTAAAGATGCCTACTCTACTCAATTCGGATGAAGTTGAACAGATATGACAGGGAGACAGTATAATGCATGCAAGCTTCATTTCCTCAGCAAGCCAAGCTAAAAAAGAATCTAACTAGGAAAATTTTTAGCAAACATCTGAGAAGCTTGCTGTTAATTATCAAACTGAAGAAACAGTGTGGTAACAATTTGTTGATTTCAAGAGCTACAATTGGTCTCTCAAGGAATAAAGCAGCTGAACAAAAGAATAAAACTCGTCAGATTTGTGTTCTGAATAACATTCTTTTTTAACTTGCTCTATGTGACCTTGTAATAAGTCTCCAGCTTTAAAAAGCACTGTGCCTTACCCAGAATCTGCAGGGTATACAAAAGTTAAAAGGAGCATTTATTCTTGAAGTGTCAGAGATTCTCTGTTTTTGAGGTTGTTTATTGAGAGGGAATAAATTGAACCAGGTCAGCCTCAATTAGAGTCATGCAGTCCGTAGAGTGTCAGTGTCCTTGGAGGGAGATCCAGCATCTCTTGTGGACTGATACAGTAGAAGGCTTCCCGCTAAGCATTCCTCCTGTCCTTTAGAGCTTGCAAAGCTTCTGCCTTGTGACATACATCTCTACGTTACTTTTGCAGAGTAGTTTTTGATTCTTATACAAAAAGATGAAGTAAAATGCACATTTCCTCTTTATTGATTTTATATTGGCTATAAACCTAGTATTTTAAAGGCTCTAAAGTTTCTGAAAATGGAGCTTTGTTTTTTGAGAACCAGCCTTCTTCACTTGACATCTGCATACTTATTCACTTGACATCTGCATTCTAAAGGCCAGTCAGGAACAGCAACGTTTACAAATTATCCCCAGTATTTTTGGATAATCCAGGTCTTTCCTCGCTCTGCTCAGTTGTTGCAAATGCATTTTATAATTTATACAGAATGTAGTTCGTCTACAGTGTGACTAGGAAACATTAAAAGAAAGCATTCGCTCATAATTTATGCATCTGGTGATACAGACTGGGATTTGTAAAAGAGCCCAGAAGAATTAGGCATCTAAATTTCATTAAAATGTGGTGGAAGTGAAGCATATAAGCTCTGTTAAAAAGCATAGTCGTTATCTGTAACTTTTTTTGTTTTGTTTTTTTTCTTCTAGTTTTATTTGTACATAAGTTTGTTTAGGGGAAGGAAGCGGGCTAAGCTGGCTTTGCACACCTTGCGTTCTCATTAGCACGAGGGCATGACCATCCCCTGGAGCTTGTGCATTCTACAGTGTTCTTCTTTTGCTTCTAAACTGCAGCTCCACATACCCTTCTAACTGCTGGATTTGTAATGAAACCTTATTTTCATAACCATAAAATATCGTTATAAATATTAGATCAATAAAACTGTTCTTACAAATGATGTGATGAAAATTATTTTGAAAGATTTGTACCTCTTGATACTCTTATTGCAGCTCATTAAACTTGTTGCTTTGGAGTCTAAATAATAGAATAAGAATGCTATAATAATAGCATAAGAATGGCCATACTAAGTCAGACCTAGTCTATCTAGAGCAACATACGGTCTCTTTGTTGTTTCTCAGGGATGAGAGGAGGAACTGGGTAAACAGTTTTTCCCAGTTTCCAGCTGTGTGCTTACTACTTACTACTCGAACTGTTGATCTAACATTATACATGCATATGTGTGGATGTATGTGCATTAGACATTTAATAGTCCATGCTGAGCCTTTCTTCTAGAGTTTTTTTCTACTTATTTATTAATCCACTTATACTTTTGGTAGCCACAACATTCTTGCAGCAGTAAGATATATCATGTAGTTATGACTTGTGTGAAAATTGTTTGATTTAAATCTCATTACTTGGTGCCTTCTAATTCTTCTGATATGTGACATGGGGAACAATTGTTCCTTATTTGCTATCTCTATTCTCAATTTTGTATAGTTATCCTATTTTCTCTGAGCCATCTCTTTCCCAAGATGAAAAAGTACTTTAATCCATCCTTGTACAGTGTTATACTGCCATTCATCTTTGATGTCCAGCGTAGACCTTTCCTACTTCTAATAAAAATTTGGACATGGATCAATCAGAAGAACATGCAATATTTAAGATGTGGATGCATTCTGGGTTTTATACAGTGATGTTATATTTTCCTTTTTGCTTTTCCTTCCTTGCATAATGTATTTGTAAATGATGTAATGTCTAAAGATCTTTTTTTTGCGAATTTTCAGAGGTCTTAACAATGACTCCAGAACTTTTTCTTGAGTGATAATAGCTAATTTATTTAGAAGCTATCACTATGTATGTGCAAATATATTTTTCTATGTATTATTTTGCATTTATTGATATAAAATGATGTCTGCTTGTTTGTTCTGTGTTCAGCATAGCAACACCTTTTGCAGTAATGACCATTATATGTAAATCATCAGCAGCAAATTTTGTCATTTTATTAGTTCCATTTTCTAAATCTTTTGGGAAAATACTGAAGAGAATAAGTTCAAATAGAGATTCCTGATCACTTCTCTCCCATTGTGAAAACGATTTATTACTACACTTCAGCAAGTCATTAATCTACAAAAGAATGTTCATCCTTATGATAACTTAGTTTCTTTAAGAGCCTTTAGAGAGATCTTGTCAAAATACTGTGACTTCTGGAAACCCAAGAACATTATAGCAATCTGTATTCACGAGCTTTGTGACTTTAAAGAACTATTAATAATTTCAGTTTCATGAATCAAGAGTAAATTGGAAACCCCAAATCAATCAAATACTGCAAATGCTACATAATTTATGTGCTAAAATATCTGCAAGTATTTTAATTGTTTGTATAGAAGTTCAAGCAGTTAGTGACAATTTCAGCAGAAAAGACAAGTATTACTATGCTGCCAGAAACTCCGGAGACTAAGGTGTGGATTTTCATCAACCCTGAATGTGGTGTGCTTTCTTTGTGATAGAAGACTTCTATTTATTTTCTGTAAATCAGACATCCCTGAAGCAACAGTGAGGGAATGAAAGTTATTTTTTATCATTGTAACATTTGCAGAAAAGTGAACTGCTAAACTCCCTATTCATAATGAAACTTGGACCAGCCATGCCTTCTTAAGAAACTTACCTGCAGGTGCTTAATTTTTTTTTTATTTAAAAATTTATATCTGAGCTTTATGAATTTCTGATTAAACTTTTAAAATAAATTAAGGGTGAGAGGATTAGACAGGGAATTGGAAATGAACTGTGGTATCTTTTGCCTCTAGCTCAGCATATTGAAGACAACCCAAATGAGATGTGACCAAGTGTAGCACTCTTTTTTTTTTTTTTTTTTTTTTTTTCTGTGTGTAAGTGGAGTTTGGTCTCTGTCAAGCTTGTGAATGGTCACGTCACCATCCTTACTACTGTAATTAGCACTAATTAGCCCTTTATTGGAATTTAAAATAAATAGGCTATGATTTAGATATCTAGAGTCTAAATTATTCACTTAGGTGTTCTACCCGTATTGGGTGTAAAGCCTGTTGCCCCTGCTCTTTTTTTCATGTAACTTAAGAATATGTGTTTTAAGTGACTATGTTTTAAGTGACTAATATGCCCAACTCCTGTGTTTTGCTGAAAGTCATGCCATTTAAACTATAAAATCCTGTTGAAGGACAGTTTCTAAGTATGAACTGAATAAAACCATGTTTTTGTCTGTTACGGGTCTCAGCTGTCATTGGTATTTTTTTCCTGTTTTTGTTGAAAATGTGAAGTATTTCAGAGGAAATTCTTGGCAGTAAATGTGCAGAGAGGTGTTCCTATTTATACAACCCCCAATTAAACAATCCCCAATTAAACAACCCCCAATTAAAACTCCCAGTGCTCCACCTCAGGTGCAGATAGTGAATCTAGTCTGAGCCTTTCTCATCAGGACTCTGCTGGACACTTCTGTTTCTGCTGTCTTTTGCACTGTCCTAATGACAGAATATCTTCAGATCCCTTAGTATTCCCCCTTGATTTCTCCTGGTCTTCCCTCACTTATAATAGGATGCCAGACACTAATGGATCTCCTTGGAAGGGGAGACTGTGCTCTTTCAGAGGGCCGCTGGATGCAGCAAGGCTTTTGTACCCGTGTTGCCTACAGGCTCCTCGATGACCACCCTACCCCTTCCTCTTCACTCTGACTGTAAACCCCCCAGGGACTTCTGCAGTCCACAGAGGGTCTATATGTGGTCACACAAGAATCTCTCATTGCTCATCTGGGGTGGTCGTCGTTACCCTAATGGCTTCCACATTAAGGTAGTAGGAAAAATGCTGCCTGCTTAGATGACTGTTTCATTTGGGTACTTCAGAAGCAGTCAGCCTTGGCACTGCTGGCAGTGGCATGAGATAGACTGTCATACAGCCTTAAAAATCCTACATGGCATGCCAGCTGTTTACAGGTCTTCAGATATGCACATGTCTTCAAAAACAAACAGCAAATGTTCTTCCGGAGTTGAAGAGAAGCAGGATGAATCTGCTTTTTCACATGATTTCTGTGAATTATTGGATATTTTCAGTCTTTAATTGACTAATTGAAATAAGTATTTGGACGTAGGTTAAGAACAGCAGAAACCCACATGTCTTCTCAATGCAGGCAAAACATAAGGTGTCAGTATATAATTCAACTGGAGTTTCAGCAATCAAGCAAGAGCCATTTCTTGTTTCCCACGCTAGGGCAGCACTTTCTTGTAAAGCTAGTTCATATCATAATGATCCGCTCTATGGAAGTGACTCATTTGTGCATTTTGGAGTTTGGACAAAGCCCTTCTGTTAGCTCTCTCTTCTCCATTACCTTCCCCGTGTTTTTCATGCATTCATAACAGAATAATTCTGCCTGCTATCTGCTAGCAAAACAGTTTCTTCTTTCTGGTTTCCTCACATAGGAAAGTATCAAGCTTTGGCTAGGAAAGCTAGATTGCACGTCGCCAGAAAAGTATCACTGCTTGTTCCAAAATGATTTTGCTTAATCAACAAACAGGATTTCTTTTGTTTCTGTGTTTTTGTGCTGGTCCAACTATTTTGACAACTGCGGCAGCTCATATAAATGTGGATGTAACTGCACAGGGCTAAAGATGCCTAATAATGACATTGTATTCCCTTTTCACATAGAGGTAGCTGTGCCAGCGTAGCTGTGCTGATATCAGCACAACTGCAAGACCAGTTGTACAATCTTGAGTATCTCTGCATAGTTAAAGTGCGCAGGATAACATTTATGTGTATATAAAGCCTTGGAGAGGAGAAATGCTAAACACACTCTTCTTTTTAGAAGTGTATTTGTTGCCTTAAGAAGACTGTAGCCTTCTTGACAATGCGAAACTTTGTTCAGACTGTACCAGTTCAATCCTGTCCGTGTAGTCAGACATAAAATTGAGTTACAGTGGCTTAATGGGTTACCACATGTCAGTAGTAAAGAATCCATGTGCGTTCCAGAAGCCCATCACAAATACAAGGCAAAATTTATTAGATCAAACAGCTCCATTTCACAGAGGTTTAAATGAATTAATTTTATCTCATGTTTGCTTGTAGTCTACGAATATGCACGCACAGTCTGTTACTATGCTCAGCTGAAGCACAGTAGTCATTAAATAGTAGTTAGCTGACTGTGTGACTGATCTCCAAATTAGGATTTTGAAACAATTTAAATAGGCCACTTCTAAATAGGTGACTGGGGACTGAAAACCTCTATAAAAAAAATGAGTCTGTCCCATATGCCAGTAAAATAAGACCTTTAGCAACTTCATTCGGCTTGTTTGTATATCGACTGGATATTTTCTGAGGTGTTTAGAATACTCATCTTCTGCCTAAAATGTTTTCAGATGTATAACGTTTGTCATTTATCCCTAGAATTTCATATGTCTGCCTGTCTCCAGAAAATTGCAAGATTTTTTGGACTGCAGGCAATTTTATCTTCATGATAAAGCCTTTTTATTTCTCTTCTTTTTTATTTTTGTCAGAATGTCCCCTATTTACCAACATATAAGGAAACCATTTCAGAGACCCAAAACATGACACTATGAAACAATATAGTATGAAACAGTATAGTATGAAACTGTATTTGGGTTTGATTCTGAACAAAACATTACTCTTCTTTTCATAAGTTTAATTAAAAGAGATAAAAGAATTATTATGGTAAATTTCTATGCCATCACTCAATGACAAATACTTGTGGCAAGAACATGACCACCGATTGTAATGTCTCAAAGTGTAAAAAATCCAAGAAAACAAGATCTAACTACACATCATCAGTAGTGTCTCAGGGATAATGTGTGGAATTAAAACAGGATTCAGCTCTTTCAGAATTGAGTGAAAATATAGGCATATATGAATTTATGTTAGTTTTGTTTTAGCTAATACAGAAGACCAGCATTATTTGCAAGACAAACCTGACTGCAAATATTGGCAGCATTTTTTTTTCACACTTTTTCATTGTGAAACAGAAACCATTGAATGTAATGAGAAGGAAGAAACACCCTGTCAGTGTACCATGAGTTCCTTGCCTATTGCCCCACCCTGTCAGCAATAAACAGATGCCTTAATTGCAGCTTATCTGAATCTCTTTAGATATTATACAGTAAGCACTAGGCCCAAATCTGTTTTTGCTGGGGCTACTTGAAGCCAAAAACTCCTGAGGTCAGAATTTTGTACTCAATTCTTTAGCTTAATACCAGATTTTCCTCCTCAATTTTGAGGGATTTTTTTTTTCTTTACTGTAAAAGAAGTGAGAGGAGGGAAGGGGAGAGGAGAGGTGAATAAATAACAGCTTTAAACGCTGAGGCATTATCTATAAAACTGACTTGCAGTAGAATTTCCCCTATACTTCACTCCTTGAAGGGAGCAGCACATAGGGAAAAGGTGGGGTAAGAATACTTCCATCACTGTGCCCTTGCTCTTTGGTCTCTAATGAACAAAAAATGCTGCTACTCTTTCTGAGTACTTCAGACTAACTTCCCATGGCCATCTATGTAACCTGTCATTATTAACTTACTGCTGGTTTACCTGAATTGGAGTAGGATGGACAACCTAGATGTAAAAGGTTTTGTGGGAAATTTGGCTCCCCTT
>VZSV01000009.1:7740049-7751462 GCA_013398735.1 Nothocercus julius | reverse complement strand
AAAAATGTACTGAATTGTTCTTTGTATTAATTCTTATTTGTAAAACATTTGTTTTTATAAGTCATTCTTTAGAGTAAATAAATGTTTTTATTCTATTATTTATTCTATTATTCTATTTATTCTAGCACCTGCATGACTTTTGTAACTACTGTGAATGAATTGTTCCTTGCTGTTTCACTTTTTTTCTGTGCATCATGGGCACAACTGCCTGCTATCTTATAAGTAAAACATAGAGTATAAAGCATAAAACAGTTAAATTCTGACACCTTTCAGAGTCAATCAAAGAAAATGGGCTATTTTCAGACCATCTTACTTTTTTGGATGACAAATCCATCAAGGGAAAAATCAATATGTAAAAGAAAGCTCATTCACAATCCCTGTTCTGCCATATAGTTCATAAATTAACAGATTTAGGTGACTTTTCTTTTTTTTTTTTTTTTGTAAAGACTTTAGAAGAGTGTTATCTGTTGGAAATTATACTTATGTGGGTGTAGTGGAATATTTTATGTTGGCTGTACACACTGAATTTGCCTATCTAGGAGTCTAGAATCCTTTTGAGGAAGGATGAAAGAGCCATTAAATAAACGTATGTTGCTTAGAGCCCAAATGTTATGGAAGACTAGCACAAAATGAGCAGACCGTAAATCTGATCTTTGGCAATGTATATATTTAACAGTCATGAAATCTTCTTTGTCTAAAATTTGCTGGTACTAGACTTCTCTTTTAGATGCTGCATGCCATATATTGGAATAACTTAGAGCACAGAGTAAAAGTAATTTTTGTCCCAGAACCAAAAGTATGATATTAAGGTGATAGGAAATCTGCCATAGAAATTGTAGAATAATAGAATGAAACAAATGCACGTACCACCATAGTATCTGAAAACCTTATTGTAGGACGATATTCAAAGCATGATTACTAATCTGTCTTCTTTTTTTCTTTCATCCACTCTACAGAGGAAGAAATGTGCATGTTATAATATGATGAGGTTTTTTTTATGAGCATTTTCTGATATCATATGTTGTGATATACAAATATATATGTAAATGAAACATGCTTTGCATTTGGGATGAAAGGGAGTGAAGCATTTCTCAGATTTTTTATAGACCTTCAGGACTAGTCCTCAGGAAAGACCTAAAACTCTTTTGCTCACAGTGACTTTTAATTTTATAGTGGTAAATTTGACTGTGTAATTGTTGGCCATAGTCTTTACTCTGGAAGTGTATTGATCTTGGTCACAGGCCACAGATGCCCTACAGAGCAAGACGCAGAACATTCATCATCGGGTGAGAAGCTGGTGCAGAAATCAAAAGCAGCTGGTCGTGCCTGTGACAGTTTCCCTTGTGGAGGACAGCGGTGTGGTGTCCACCATGAGCTGGGTCCCCAAAGTGCTACAGGCCTCTTGGCCAGGGCTGTCACATAGCTGTGGTCAAGGTAGGAGCTGGCAAAGGCAGGAATAACTGAGGTTATATGAGAACATACGTTGTTGTTAAGCTGCTTCTACAGGCCTATTTTGTTCTTCCTAACTTCTTTTCAGATCAATTTTGGAGAATTTTTCCTCTTCCTTTTGGGCTATACACGTAGATTCCAATTTCTCTGTCCTCTTACCCATGTACGAACAGGATCGACATCCGGTAAGGAAGCATGAGTTAGTTACAGTGATTTTGTTGTGCTGATGCATCCTTCCCTCCTTCCTCCCTCCTGATGGAACTGATAGTGCTGGACAACTGAGGTAAGTTCCAGGTGTCACAGAGTGCACGGCCGAATTGCTGTTGACTTCACTGCAGGCCAAGATGCTACTTCAAACCCATCTGCTGTTTAGTAGAAGCTCTTTCTACACTGTGGCATGGCCTACCTGTTGGTTCTGACCTGTATAGCCCCGGATTATTAATAGTTTACTGGAGAAGGTGCTTTTCTCTCCTTGTGTAAAGTATGTTCAAGCCCAGAACTTTTAATATCATACGTAGAAGCTTCATGGCTTAGGGGCTTTCATTTCTTTTACCAAGCCTGAAATAATGTGGGCTAGCTGATTACCAGGAAAAACTTTGGTTGTTGTCTATTGTCATGGGCTGTAACGTGTACACAATCTGAAAATAGGGTGTTTTATTTCATTAGTACAAATTTTGTCATATGATATGGAAAAAAGGAACTATGGACATCTTTTCCAATACGTGTTTTTTTTTAATGGTGAAAGGGCCTAGAGCACCATATTATTGCACCTGTGTTGGTATAAACTCAAATAGATGAAATGTAAGTGCTCTATTTATTATGTGTAGGTTTAAAGATCATCTGTGTTGGCATCAGGTAGGTAGAACTTGCATCAAGATAAGTTCTAAAATAGAAATTCACATCTGGATGCATATTCCACAGCATCATTTTCAGTTTGTAATTAATGCCTAACGCATTTAATACTTCTGTGCCCTTCAACTGTGTAACACTGTCTCATGGGAAGTAAATGATTAATTCATTTACTTCATCTGAAAAGGCAAAGGTAATTTTATGTCAACCTAAATTGCACACTCATACATCTAATAGAAAAAAAAATGTAATACTTTACTGTCTGCTGCATATAGTATTATTCAGAAGAATGTGAGAAGCACTCACAAATCTGGAATCTCACTCAAAATAGTTTACAAGTTGTTTCCTATCCTGCATAAAACCTTCCAACAGCCACAACAGCCACATTCCAAGTCATTCCAAGCTAACAAGCAGTCCAATAAACCTTAATTTCACAACAACATGAATTTTATCTCTACAAGCCGATTGAGTATCTTTTGAAGGAAGAGTATTCTAGCTTGCTTTTCAAACAAACCAACTCCTCTGTCACTTTGGACAAAAAGCTGTCTGGCTTTGTGTAGACTCTTTCTGCAATGTAGGGATCAGCATGCTTTTTTTATACAAATTCATTGTATACTTTCAGTGAGACTTTTTTTTTTTTTTGTGCTACTAGACATGTGCCACTCTGTGACCGTCCTTAGGATTCCTGAAATGTAAAGAATATGCAACGTTAGTATCTTGACAGCCCTGATTCCACATTTCTCTCCACCTAGCATTGCTGCTCATATTTATGGCCACATATTAAGGACACAATAACCAAGTTTCTTTTACATCTTCAGAGCTGTTGTATGTTTTATCTCGATCAGAGACAGTACCATTCCAACTTTCCTGCTAGTTATTAATTTTTTTTTTGCATCTTCAGTATAAGCCTGAGACTTACAGATAAAGTTTGGGCTTTATTTTGATCACTGGCCATCTGTAATGTTTACATACGGAAGTGATTCAGGCAAAATGTGAAGCAACTGAAGCTTCTGCCAACAGCCAATGTGAAAACAGGTATTTGAAGCTTTACGCATCCAAGCTTCTTCTGTTTCTCAGTTTCAAATACTTAAGGTATTGGGTGGCTTTTGGAAGGGTTAGAAAGCACCAAAAAAAAAAAAAAAAAAAAAAAAAAAAAAAAAAAAAAAAAAAAGCCCATTTCAGTTACAATTATCATTTTCCTAAGACTGGAAATCTCAAAACAACCTGTGCTAATTGTGACAGGAAATAGCTGAGAACTTAGTATGACTTTACGTACACTAGTAATGGTGGTGTTATTTAGGGGAGGGCCAAAGTAATAATTGCACAGAACAGGGGTATGGAAAACAGTTCTGTAAATGATGCATGCTGTATTTTGCCTGGATGTTGATAGTGTTTTATGAGCAGGCCACAGAAGCAGTGGGTAGCAGGATAAAACAAGAGTGACAAGTGGAGTAGCTGGGGCAAAGTAAAATCACATTTACACCCTAAAATAATCTAGAAAACACCCAACAATGAAACAGTTAATGAAAAATTTACAACACCTAGTTTCAGGTTGACTTGCTAAAGATATTTTTGACAAGTAAGGTAGTTGCAGAAATCATTTAACACATCTCCGCATGTTAGTGTTTAAACAGCACAGAAGAAACAGGACAGGATTCTTGGGGTGGGGCAGTTACGTTTTTCTCCCACAGAGAGTCTCACCAAAACAAGACTTCAGTGTGACAATAACGGGCAGGTTACAGGTTGTCTAGCAGGCATATCCCATGGCATGAGAAAGATGGGTGGTATTTGCCTTGGCTAATTTGTCTAGTTCTAAAGCTCAGTGTTCATCTCAAAATAAAAGACCCAAAATACAGATTCCCGTGTTTGTATTGGATAAAGTCCTGTCCAACGTTTATGGTGTAGTACGTGAATGCTGGATGGAAGTAAGATGATTTACATTTATTGTATGGTATGTAGTGTAATGATCACCTAGAAAAGCTTTCCTTTGTCATAATTTAAAAGTAGATCATAGAGTGCCAAGGAAAATATGAAAATAACAGATTTTGTGGATAAGTCTAAGTATTTGTGCATATATATTAGATTATAATGCTTACAGTTTCTGGCAAGGTGGAAGAGGAGATATTTGTTCTCAAGATAACTTTAAAGCATTTATTTTGTTGGAATGCTGCTTAAGAAAATTGATACTTCCAAGGAATTGGAACTAGAAAATTAAGAGTTTTCTATAACACCCACCCATCATTTTTTTTGAGCTTTTTTTTTCAGCCAACTATATGCACTTAAATTACAGGGGAACTTGCTCTCAAAATTGTTAAATGTATGCATGTTTTTGCATAGTCAATAATTTCTAACTGCATCCATAAATCATAGTATTTACATTCCCAGTCTCTCTATATATTTGCTCATTCATCTGACTATATTAAAAAAAAAGAGAATAAAGATGTTACAAAGTCCAAGCATAATCTCTATCTGTGTACATAGTATAAACATTTTATATACATGGTGATTTTTCCCTAATACTTTTCTTTCGTGCTTTGGTTTTCTAAATCAGAGTGCTTCTGATCCAGCTTAGGGTGTTTGATGGTAGAAGAGCTCTGTGAAGACAGATTGTAAGTAAGGCTTTCTTGAACAGTCAACATGGGGCAGAACGCTCATTTGGGTAATGAGATAATATCGTGATCAGATCTTACACAGAAATCACCAATATCAGAGAAACAACCGCACTACTTGTTATTAAATCTTTGTGGTCTGTTTGGTGCTATCCTGGACTTGATAAGTCTTTTCTCAGCAAGATGTTTTCAAGAACTAGTATGGTCTTGATGATATGATTCATTTGACAGCATTTCCTGTTTCATAACCAGATACATAAAAAAAGGAAACAATTCCTGATGAATTCTAGGCTGTTGTTCCTATAATATATCACACAGTGTCATGCTAAATAAATATGATAGAATGTAAATATATGTAAGGACCTTGTGCCAGTTAGTTAAAAAAATTTGTTTCAATAACCATGAAATAGGCTTAAAATGGATTTGAAAATAATACATCTGCCTACTGTTTTTTGTGACCATGTAGTTGTATCACATTTTAAAACTTTATCTTTTGTACCTGTGAAGGCTTGACGTGTACTTGATTTTGTTATTGGAAAGTGGGATTTTCTTCTGCTCCCTTGTCTCTAGGAATTTTTACTCTAAGATAGCGTGATGACTTATGTTGATATTATGGGACATAGTGATATTGTTCAAAATAAACTGATCTCAAGTGATGCATAGAGGTCTTGATGCTACATTGTTCTTGTGTCACTGGTGGGAAATTCTTCAGTGAAATAAAATCAAATGGATATTTCTTAAAATACAGGAATTTTTATTTTTGATTTTTTGGATATTTTTATTTATTATATTGGTGGACTTCATTTTTAAAATGTGCTGCAAATTTTAGTATCACCAGTTCAATGTAGGTAAGTGAAAGTGATGTCCCTGGAAAAAAGCAATTTTAAATCTACATGTAGAATGATAGGCTCTGAATTGAATGTTACCATGAAGGAAAGAGATCTTGGAATTATAATGAATAGTTCTTATGAAAGCATCATTTTAATGCTCAGTGGCAATAAAAATGTAAATTGAATGTTAGGAATTACTACAAAAGAAACAGAGAACAAAAGAGACTGTGTAAATCCCTACTGGGTTCATGTCTCCCATCTCGCAAAAGGGTAGTGTAGAACTGCAAAAAGTTCAAAGAAAGAAACATCAGAAATATGGAAGAGAATTGGCACAAAAAAATGGCTAGTAGAACTCTTCAGTTTTGAGAAAAGAAATAAAGAATGATTGCTCTTTGCCTCTATTCAAGATCTAGGTACCGTGAAGCTAGTAAAGTTTTAAAACATTTTGTTTAGAATGAACTCAAGGTGTTTTTCTTTATGCAGTGTGTTTAAACCGTCAAACTCTTTGTTGCAGTTCCTTATGGATGCTAAGAGGTTACACAGGCTAGAAAAAGCAAGACAAATTCATGGAAGAAAATCACACTGTGGTTTAGTACATGCACCCTACTTAACAGCACAGGAGATCCCAAATGCAAATTTTTGGGGGCTGAGGGAGCTTCTAGGAAAACTATCACTGTATTTTCTCACACCCTTCCCTATCTGTTGCTGATGGATCCTGGATCCATGAGGAGCCAGGATCCTGGGCCAGGTCGACCTTTGGTCTGATAGCAGGACCACTCTCATATTCACACAATACGTAGCTTGTCAGTGGAGTTGATGGAGGTTTTAGATAGTTTGACTAAGAGAAGCAGCTGCTTCTTTAGTTTCAGAAATTTGTGACTGTAAGATTCATATTCAGGTTTTTTCAGATGTCAGTTCTTGATACGAACAAAATCTAAGGAACTGAAGATAAGCAAATGATGAAAAGATTGTCCTGTGCTTCTTAGAGCTAGTGTTGCCAGCTGTCTGAATAGGGAACATATTGGGGGCACGGGCAAAACAATGACATGAGGAAACTTCTCCAAGGTAACTGCTAGGTTCTTACTGTCTTGTATCAGGGATGAATGGACAGGATTTTATCTCCTCTGCTCTTAACTTAATGATCAGGGGCTCTGAAAAAGTGCATGGAAAGTAATCTCAACCTCGCAGTATAAACAAGGGAAGTCTTTTACTTGCTGTCTAATAAAGCTTGAGCAGGTAGATGTGTGTTTCTCAAGGCACTCTGTTTTGGTGGGTAGGAATGCTTAATAATACAGACATAGTCATGCTGTGATAGTGAGCTTCGAAGCCAAAGGGTGTGCTCAGGCCGATCATTTATCACTACAGATGAACCCTATTTCCCAGTTGGTATATGTGGGAAGAAGTGTGTATCTAGACTCGCATATTTTAAAGAGAAACACTAGCAGGGCCTCTGGATGATCTTAGCTTGTAACAGCTTGTAAAGCTCCCTGTACCTTGCCCTGGCAGTTCTGCAAATCCAGTATCCAAAATCATATCACATATAACTGTATAGATGGTTGTTCACTTCAGGTCAACCCCTGGGCTGCTGTGTATAATTATATCAGTATTTGTCTAAGTTCAACATTTCTATTCCTTGAGAAGTCCCAAATCTTAAAACTTCCCTTTTTCCTAGATTGAAATAAAAAGTGGAAATTTCAAAAATTACTCAGAAATGACAATTGGGAATTGCTTTAGTTGAGCCATCAAAACAACTGTTATCAAAGATTTAGTTTCAGTGAAGTCAAAACAGTTTGCTTAGGCTCTGTTGTTCTAATTTTCTAACTACAATATATTTGAAACAGTAACTTTTATATTATTGGACATTTGAAACAATAAAGTTGAAACGATTTGACCTTTTAGAAATGAAACAATTTTCTTTAATTTTTTTAATGAAGTCTATACATTTCTGCAAAGTGTTGAGACAGCACTTGCTAATGAAAAACAGTCCTTCTGGAACTGCTTCAAACAGCCTTTACAGGACGTAAGACATTTAAATTCCAGCCTGCAGTTAAAAGCCCCGTCTGAAAAACCTTATACTCTAAATAACAAAATAGCACAAACTAAACAAATGTTTATGTTTTGTGCCTGCATATCACATATGAGGGCTTGTGAATTTAGTCTAACACATTTGACAGTTCTGCTGGTCTGACTTAGATCTGAATTCTGCTTTTTTTTTTCCCCTCATTTTTTGCACAGTATCGTCTTTCATCCTCACTGATTAACGCTGGCTATAAGCTGTGCTTATATCCCATCCCACACAAAATGCTCGCAGAAGCATTTTGAAGTCAAAATAATCTTCAAGTATTGATTTTATACTCTGCCGTATTATAATAACACTTTCATCTTTGTTTTTAAATGGAATTTTGAAAACCACAGAGCCTCCAAACCTCCTACCTTGCTAGCAGAAAGAACAAAGGCTGAGCGCTATTTAGCTCCAAGTGTCAATCAGGAGGTAACAAGTTAAATAGCAGCCCACACGAGGGCTGATGAGTAATGCAGAATGGTTACCAAGCAGTGCTGAGTGCTGTTTGTCCTAGTCCACCTCAGCAGCTTAATGTGTTTACTTATTCATCTGCATCTGTTAGGGTGTAGCCATTGTCAGTAATGGGTAGTTTTCCCAGAAGAAACAAGGTTTTGGGGCATGTCTTACAAACCCATCCGGACCTGGAGGATATTACTGTGATTAAACTAATTGATTTCAATAGGTGCTAATCATGCAGGCTCTGCCAATGCACAGCGATGAAAAACTTGACCATCCTGTGTCCTTTAGACAGCAAATGTTTATTGTTATCCAGCCAGACTGTCATGTAAAGATGAGATTTTTGCCATCCCGATTTGGATATCTACTTTGGCATTTCTGTAGCTGTACCCCATGCTAAGCCCATTCACTTTATCGGCCTGGATTTCCTACTAGGAAATAGTCTGTGGATAAGGAGATGTTGAAGGAGACATTGCTACTTAACTCCTATAGCAGGATTTGGTTAAGCAAATAGAAATTATCTGACAAGTTACCCCACGTATCTGTTTAAACTTTTGCTTCAGCAGTAATACTCATTGTGCCCTAACTCGCACCACTGTCCATGGCGGGGGCAGCTTGCTGCTTTCCTCAAGGTTGAAGCAACACGGGAAGATGTCTCACCAGAGCCACACGGAAAAGAGGGGGCACAAACCTCCACCTGCCCCACGTCCTGCCCCTGAGTTTTGTCATCTCTGAGATACAGCGTCAGCAGCCCCGGGAGCCAGCGATCCCGCCGAGCGTCTCGCGAGGGTCCCACAGCTTTCCTGCCCTCCCTTCTGTCGTGCAAACAAACCACCTGCAGTTGTCAGCCTGCGCCTGTCCCTCATTATGTTGAATGTAACTTCTAAATGCATGACTTAGTCTGAGCGCAAACCCGCACCGGGGTGCGCGCAAGGAAACCGTCCCCCAGAGATGCTTTAGCTGAGACCACGTTCAGGAACAGAATGGTGCACATTTGGAATAGCCTTTATTTCACTGCGCCTTTCCTTTCGGTCTGCGCTGGCAGATGAAGGATGCAATAAGCTTGATTAAATTTCCCATGATTTATGTATCTGCGGCACAGAGAGTCCACAATTAAGACAGTGGGGGACAAAGGTCTGAACTGCGATGTGCAAACACAGAACTTAACATATCTGACAGAAGAAAGATGTGTGAGTGAGAGGAAAAACCGAGACAATGTTGATCAGAAGTCTTAGCGTATCTGCGTCCCCTAACTACTTTCGTAACCATCTCGGAAGACAAGTGAATTAAGGTCAGCTGTTCAGCAAGTTAAATTAGGTTACTTTACTGAGTAACAGGGAGAGGTTAAACAACAGACTGCTAGGAGAAAGAGGATTGAAATATAAGCGCTCGTGGTGGAGACAGCATGGTGGGTCTGGGAACAGAAAATGGGCTGAAGGTGAGAGGCTGCTGATACCTCTGTGGAAAAGTGGAGAAGGGATCAGGAAGATCCTCTGGCTGACCCACTTTAAAGAGAGGGAGGAGAAAATGGCCAAGTAGGGTAATTGAGGGCAAGATTGCAAGATGAAGAACAGAGTTAATAGTGTCAAATTGAGCTGATGAAACAGGGAAGCTGGAGAAATAGCAATACTGAGTTTTGGTTCAAAACAGATGTGGAAAGAATAATTTAAAAGGGGTAAAAGCAGGAAACTTATATTTTAGATATAACAGATTTACAGCATATTGCAAATAAAACAAATGAGTATCTATAAAGTGGATTTGTACATGGTATAAGGTGTATTTGCCCACACCATGTAGGCTCTGTGTTACTTTGGGTTAGGCCGAAGAAAGGGAATCCACAAGTTTGGTGGCTATACTACAC
Source organism: Nothocercus julius (assembly GCA_013398735.1). NCBI lineage: Eukaryota > Metazoa > Chordata > Aves > Tinamiformes > Tinamidae > Nothocercus > Nothocercus julius. The sequence continues at coordinate 7,741,346 of VZSV01000009.1, read as the reverse complement.
TGCTAGTGTGAAAACAATTCACAAAGTGGCCACACAGCCCTTTGGCAGCAGCAGCTGAAGCTGTCAAGGCAGCACAAAGCCAGTCAGGCCCAGGCACAGAATCATGGACATCTTAATTTCTACTCCCTCCTGCAACCCGTGGCTGTGGCTGTCACATCCGCCTGACATCCCTTGCTCCTCTCTCTGTTTGCCTTTTCGGATGTGGATACTGAGGGGTGATTCCATTATCGTTGGATAATGAGATCCTCATTAATTGGAAATAAATGGGGAAGGCAGATAGAGATATAAAAATCAAATGAAGATAGGTGGAAGATGAATACTGCTCCTTAGCAGTCGAGGAGGAGCGTGGACTGATCAGGCAGTGGTGTGCTGAGAAATGGGGGAATTTGGAATTTCCTCTGAGTTTTAAAAAGGGGAGTCTCTCCAAAGTAAGGCACTCCAATTTTTCCACTGGTATATGACCTGCTGGGCACATTTTGGGGTACAAAACAAGCAGCAGCCAGGCGGTTTTCCGCTCTACCTGCAATATTAAGCAGGGCTGCTCCCTTGCCCCCTTGCATTGCGCTTTCCTGGCAAGCCGTGCAGGAAGACACAGCTCTGCCTGCCTGCAGGGCTCGTGGACCTCGGGCCTTACACCACCGGAAAGGGCAGATGGCCAGACTCGTTGGCACGAGGCGAGTGACAGCCCACTGCAGACCCCGGCAGGCCCATTCTGCTCATCTCCCCTCTCTTCCAGGAGATGCCTCCTCTTGCTTTGGAGGTGTCGCGACGCACCCCTGCTTTCCTGGGGCGCTGGCGTGCCCCGGCCAGGCGGGAGGCAGCAGCAGCCCCGAGTCCTGCTCTCGGTGTCCTGTGCCTGGGGCGAGCGGCCCTCCTGCCTCCCTCGGGGCCAGCTGGGGAAGGGCAGCTGGCACTGAGCGTCCTCTAGGGTGTTCAGAGGTGGAGCGGCCTCGCCTCGCTCTCCATCTCTCCCAAACCGCTCCAGCCACTACGGGGCAGGACAAGAAGGTCACAGCAGCTTCACCCCTCTTGCCTGGCAGAACGTGCAAAATCCAGTGAATTCATCGCCCCGTCGCTGTGCAGTGACGCAGGAGGAGGCTCTTCCCCGAGCTCTTTATTCATTAACATTTTCTTACCTCCACACCTGTTTAATGTTACACGTTCCATGCTGAAATACCAGCCTTTTTGTCCCCCCCTGCACCATCTGTTGACAGGACCCCGCGCGCGCCCGGCTGAGGCCCAGCTGGCACCCGCCAAAGGTGGGGGCGCCCGCGCGCCCCCACGGACGCGCCGATCC
>VZSV01000009.1:7721985-7739809 GCA_013398735.1 Nothocercus julius | reverse complement strand
GCTCGCGGCTCAGGCGTCGCGCGCCCGCCCCACAATGGCCCTGTGTAACCCCGTCCCCGCGCCGAGCTCTTCGTTTACGGACGCAGCATCTCTTTCGGGGCTCCGTTTGAGGACGCCTTTTCATAAGCGCATGGAAATTGAAATTATTCTCTGCTTCTACCCGCCCCGTGCCCCACAAAGATTAAGGTGTCTGCTCTGTGCAGATAAATAGTGTAATTTGGTAGGGGAAGGGGGAGAAAGGCGATTGGAACACACCCGATGAAAGATGAGGAGAAGTTGATTCATTGTTATGGGCACCTTTTTTTTTGTTAATTAAATTTATTTAATTATTAATGGCTTTGTAATAATGGACACATGCTTAAAAATAGGAAAAAATATTGAAATAGGAAAAGAAACACTCCAAGGCAACGAATGCCAGCCTTTCTTCTGCAAGAGATGACTGGATGCCTCTTTGGTAATAAAACCTCTTTCACCCAAACAAACTATAAGCACGAGCATCTGCTCAGCACAGAGAATTTTCTAACATGTAGGAGACCATGAGTCATCTCTCACATGAAAATTTGGTCAGTTTAGCTTGTTGCTTAGTTCTCAGAAACACAATGTGAGCAGCTTAACATGGTCTAAGTGTGTACTGTGACACAAAATCAGAAACGAGGAAGGTGGCTTAGCTCCACAAAAAGAAGCTAAACCGATAAAAATGCCTCTTTCCGTAACTTCCCAATGCCAATAATTCCATTATCCACCGTCATTTTTCTTCCCCCAAAATAGCTCTTTAATTAGAATTAATTTAGTTTAGGTTTTCCTCTACTTTCATTACAGCTAAGTTCATTTTATTTTTCCATATCCTGCTCTGTAAATGCAGATACCAGTAGCTTAGTGATATTACTTTCCTGAGGCAAAACAGGACCGCAGGGCGCCTTTCCGTGCACCCATGAACACATGTGCGTAAGAATCACGCAACAAGATGGTCTTCAAGTGTGGAAGTGCTGAACCAAAAATTCTCCACCGGGTTTATTAACAAGCTGAAACCTCCCATTCGCCTGTATAACGTGAAATACTCTTTATCAGTCATTCTGAAGCAAACAAACAAAAAAGGCATTTTCATCTTAGAGAAGATCATGTATAACACGCTCAGCGGCTCCGCGGAGAGTCGGTGGGGAACGCGTGGGCTCTTTCCGTCCCCCGCCTTGCAGGAGAGGTCTCATGACTGGCAGCTGCTGGGCTGCCCCATTATCCCGGCCTGGGTCCAGCCTGGCTAATTACAGCCACTGATTACTAAACACTGCACAGCACTGTCACCTGCCCGCGCCTGACAGGATTATGCCATCTGTGCCACATGGCCGGGATATGGAGCACTGGTGAAAGGTCACACAGAGGGGCAAATAGCCCTTAATGGGAGGTAAATGTATGTTTTCAGACGGGACAGCTGACTGTCATTAGCGTGTATATATATATATATATTTGCAGCTGAAGACACTTCCCAGGGAGAAATAAGCAGCATAGGAAATATGGCTTAGTTTACCTCTTTTTTTTTTTTTTTTAATTTAACCTCAGTATCAACCACTGCAAAGAGACTAAATATGATCGTATCAGAAACAGTGAAGTAACACAAGGTCAGACATTTTTCCTCCTTGCCGCTTTAGATCTTGTCAACGCAGCTGCAGTAGTTTAACTCAGATGTTTAGGAGAAAAACTACCTGGCTTAGCTTGTGCAAACCTCTGGGTAGACAGAATTGCCTCACTTAAAGGAACTGGTTGGAGCTGTTCAATTTGTGCTTGCAAGTACCAAAAGTGACTGCGTGATGTAAATGCGGACGAGGCCTTTTAGGGAGAGCGGGATGGGAGCCCACGTGCCGTGGTCCCGGCTGCTGCGGAGGTCATGCTCCTTCTCACCGTCAGCGCGTGCAGGGACTCGTCTCCTCCCGCGCCGCTTCTCTGTCATCTCCTCCCACACCCGCCACCCTGCTCCACCCGAGCTTCGCTTCTCACTGCTGCTTTCTAGCCTTCTCAGGCTAGAGAAGGTCTCCTCCTCTTTTTGCAAACATCTGTGAAAGTTCAGCACTTTCCCACAAGACCTTATATTTCCCCTTGTTTGCTTTACCTCCACACGTATTTAAGTTTTGAGTCTCTAAAGGGAATTTTGCGGGTTTTTCTACAGAGCAGAGTTGAGCCCTGCTGAGGTCAACGAGGCATAGCGTGTACACACGGTCTTGCTGGATCACCTCAGCTCAAATCCCCTTTCATCTGTGCTGCCTACCTTTTGCCTTGGAGCTCCTTATCCTGAAATGACCCTAATTTGTAGGCCCTGAGGGGGACTTTTCCTAATGCTCACAACGGTCTCTGGTTCATTTTTGTAGGCAATATGCACTTAAGAACATTCATAAGGAGTGCCTGAGTCTGACAGTATGTAGCTGTAGGCCCCAGAGTGTCACTCTGCTCACTTTTGCGTTTCCCTCCCCACTTGCTATTCTGTGCTCACTACTTTTCAAACCCGCTAGGATGTAAAGTTGGATGCACAGCTCTCCTATACTTAAGAATGCCTGAGCTGCTACCCCGGGAGCTGGATTGCCTCTTATTCCTCTTGAGAGCAGACCTGCGTTGTCCTGTTCATACAGAAGGCTACAGATGGCACCTCTGCTTTGCCAGGGCCTTCTGAAATGGATCCCGAATGGGTTTGTTGCGCGTCAGATTAAGCTGCAGCTGCCAGTCAGTACTGTGTAAATCAACGGGAGCTCGAAGCAAGCGAAACTCCTGCTTGGCACAAGATGCCTCCAGGACGATGCAAACAGCAAAGCTGCCATGGCACCCCTGTTCCTTCGTGAATGTGTTTGGGACTATCACAAAACGTCTGGCATGGCCACACGACTGCCGGTGTCCCTTCGTCAGCACCCCAGTGGGGACCATGCCACCATGCTCCGAGCGCGCTCTGCTGGCACTGGTGGCTTTTGAGTTGATTTCTCCTCCTCCCCTGGGTAGTTCTGCTGCCCGGCCCTGGGTAGGCAACTTCTTCCTCCTTGCTGTGGCTGGAATATGGGGAGTTTGCAGCCAGAAAAACAAATGGTCCATGCAAGTAATGGATGATTTATTTCACCTCCGTCATGCTGCCACACACTACCTTGCTTTTATTCTCCTAGAATTTCTTGTCTAAGCTCTCTCTTTTACTGTAAAATTTGTATTATGTTTTATTCAGTTGAATTCAGTTTGCATGGTCATTATTCACCATTTTTTTAAGGCATGAATGTATGCTAGATGCTTTACAAAAAAAGATGATTGTAAATACAGCAAACACAGTTTGAAGAAAAAACAGCAAATCACAGTTTAAAGAAAAACACAAGAACCCCCCAAGATCCAGTCATAACTGAAGCGGTCTTACTTTTAATGATGAGTATAATCCTCCCAAAAAAACCCAAAAAACAAAATACATTTTTTTCCATGTCAAATAGGGGACCAACATTTGACAGCCAGTGAGTACAGTATTTTTTCAAAACCAAATCAAGGTGTCTGATATTCTGAGCTTTCATATCTGTGCTTTCCTAACACTTGCTCTGGTAGCTCCTTCAAAACTGATCTCAGATATAGACATATCCAGAAAGCTACTTCATATCCATGTGCACTTATACATGCTCATTAGTTTGATAATTGCTGATGACATGGTGTTGGCAGGATCATCATAACTGTTGTGGTCTGCGATCCTGGAGGACCAGAAGAATGTGATGATCTGAAGGTCTAAGATGAGAGTCAGAAGGAGAAATTCAGTGATACAAAGTGCGCATATTTTTCAACTAATAGTGAAAATTTCTACTAGAAACTAAAAATGAGCAAAATTTGGAAGCACCAGTAGTTTACAACCACTCAGGTGTTAGTGATGTGTTGTCCTTGTGAAAATCAGAGAGAGAATCCTAAAACAGGTATTTTCCAAGACAGATAGATAAACACGAGTTACTGTGGTAACTCCTTCAGTTACCTTCTCACTGCTTGAACCTCATCTAAGATATTGCACAAAAGGTCTTGTACTGCATGCAAGTCTGATCAGCCTTGCTCAAAATAGCTAAGTGCAAACTGGAGCAGGTATAGACAACGGTTACTAAGATGAGCTGGGGACCTGGCAGCTTAATCTGTGAGAGACAGCTTAGGGAGTTTAGCTCCTTGAGACAAATGCTGAGAGAGAGAGAGGACAAAAATTAAAAAAAAAAAGAAAAAAGAAACGTGATTGCTCTCTCTAAATTTATCGGCAGAGGCAAATGCCAGAGAGGGAGAGGAACTATTTAAGGTGAAGGAAAATGTTGGCATAAGAACAAATGAGTGTAATCTGGCTATGAATAAATTTAGGCTGAAAATTAGAAAATGGTTTCTAACTATCAGAGGAGTGAGTTCTCGGCTTTTTAAGAAACCCAAGAAACTCAAGAAACCCAATTCCTATTCAGTCCAATTTGATAAGATTATTAAAAAGCTGCCTGTGATAGGAGGGGACTAGTCTACGGCTCAGAAGGTCTTCTCTATCTCTGAACACTGACAGGTGCAGGTTAATTCAATGGGAATCCTGCCTTGAATATTCAGTAGTGCATTAAATGAAGAACATTTGAAAGTCAGGACCCAAATTGTCAAAGGAGGTGCCCAAAATGTGTGATTCTTTGGTCTTGAATATCTCTGCCTCTGACACACCTGCAAAATAAGGAGAAGAATTCCCCCCATCTCTCTATTTAATCACATTAGGGGAAAACACTCTCACTGTGGTGATATGAAAATATAATATTTACTGTTTGTGTAACACTCAGGAGTGCTGTGAGGATGAGTACCAAAGGAAAAAAGCTCTGCTAAAATTAATAATTTTGGCTGCACAGCCAGGTTTGAATTACATTTAGTAAATCATGCCTAGGGCAACACACTGAGTGAGAAGAAAATAAAATATTGAATAACTACTCATTAAGTGAACACCATCTATTCTGTGAACTGAATGAGGCAGGGTCCAATGGAAAAAATAGCGTATGATTTTGTAATTAAAGATTAGAAGTGAGCTGAACTGAGGTCACACTAGCCTTTCCTTATTTTCTAGTCTATGCCTTTTCAGCATGAAGGATGTATTTTTTATTTGCAACGGACCAATTAGCTATTTGCATCTGCATGCAGCATAATTTACACCTGATTTACAACCCCAGGGGACCTGGTTTGCAAGCGGGATGGAGGTAGTTGTCAAACTGTGCAGGTTCTGACATGATTCTCCTCCTTGGATATGGGAGGGACTGCCTAAGCACATTTGAATAACTGCCCGTAGGACTCTACAGTCTCTGTGCAAGGAGATGCTCCAGAGCATGTGGTATTGCGTGAATAACACCCACAGTTTCCTGCCGTTGGCGCAAGCAGCTGGAGAAGACCGGGATGATTGCACAGACTTTCCCACAACAAGCTTCTCAGACCTGAACAGGGCACAAGCCTGTTGTTTTGTGGAGAAGCTGAAAATGTATGTCATTCCAGACTGGGCCCAAAACTGTTTCTTGAAATTCTCTACAAGAGCAAGGTGAAGGGTGATAAAAATGTTGACTGCTGAATCAAGAAGTTTGGGTAGCCAAGGCATGCATTTGGAGGTATAGATGGATTCAGATGGGTTGCTGAGGGGGCCACAGAGACCCACTCAAGAACCCATGCTGATTTCAAATCTTACAGCTTATTTGAAAGCATTTATTTGAAACAAAAGAAGATACCAATGATGCAGCAAGTATTTTGTCAGCATTTTTCAATCTGTTTACAGAACTTTGGGTTACACATGAAATAAGTATGAAGACTGAAATGCTTAGTTTGAGCTAGGATTGTGCCAGGGAAAGCAGCAGCTGAATAGATGGCCTGAACCAACTTACCTATGACCACACCAAAGCCCAGTTACAACATATACATGTTTAGGTACATATACATACAGATACACATGCACACACAGCCGTCTAACTGAAGTGTTTGATCATACCATCACCAAATGCTGAGAGCACAAAATCTTGCCATTTTTAAATTTTATATTTTTCCACATCTTTTCTAGAGTGATTAGCAAGTTTGAGCACCACTGTTTCTCGACACGTCCCTTCTCATTCAGTCCAAGTCTGATGTTGAGAGTGTGGTGCTCAGCTCTTTCTGAGCATCTTGCATTTTCTAAGTGGACCCTTCCAAATCTTGACTCCAACTCTTCAAAGGTTGCCCAAGAAGCATGTATTTCTCAGCTTTGGGAAACAAGAATTATAGGCTTGCCCAGAATATGGAGTGCTTGGCTGGATAGTTTTTGTGTGAGTAGGTACATAGGAGTCTGGTATGTGTGGCTGTACATACTGTACAAACAGAGACACACCCTGCTTTTGAAAAACTACTATTTTGTAGTGTAGTCAATCATATTTTCATGTTTGTGTGTCATCATATGTATGTCTCTAATAACTGAATATATATTGAAGGAACATTTGTACCAACCTAAAATATTTTGAAAAATACAGAGCTATCTCTAGGTGCAGACCTTGCTTTTGACAGCAATGTTTACAACTGAATCATAAACCACAGAAAACAGTGATTTGCACAAGAAAAGCTAATGCATAAGAAGCAGTATAGCAAACACTCCTTTTGCACAGGAAGAGGGAAGGAAGAAAAACATATTTATCTCAGTAGTGGTTAAACGATAGTGCAAACCAGTAATTATGTGTAAATTATGACCTTGCCCCCTTGCAGTCGGCAGGCACACTCCACAGTAAACATGACTGTGTTTAATTTCCATGCGCTCAACAATCTGAAGTGAGATATAAAGACCATTGCTTTCAGCGCAAGTTCAGTGTTTCTCTTCATTTTTTTTTTTTTCAGTGAAAACACATGCTTTTAGAGATCAAAGCCTTAAGTGAAAAGCTGTGGTTTCTCTACCTTTTTTCAGATTATTATATTCATTGAAGTATAAAATTTTGATGTTAAAATATTAGTTTCATAGAATTTTTATCTCTTCTCTTACCCTCTTCTATCACTGAAAGCCAATAAATATATGCTTAATGTTTAAAATATTTTACATAGATATTTCTTTCATTTTCATTTGACATTCTGTAGCATTCCCAAAGTTGGAGAAATGTTGAAAAATTACAGAAAATGAGTTGATGAAAGATTCCCAGACTTGGGAATCATGCTATATAATACGTGTGTGAATAAAATCAAAAAAATGAAGAATCTATGAGAAAAATGGACAGAAAGACCACCAAGTTACAGAAAGAAATACAGGTTCTCCAAAAAGGGGCATTTAAAAAAAAATAATTGAACAACCTACTGAAGTGGAAGTGATTTATTGAAACTTATTTTTTGTTTATTTAAACAATAAGGGGCAAATAAAAATCGAGCCTCGATACTTACAAATTATCCTGCATTTCCGTGTGACAAAATGCAACTCTGTACAGTTATCCTGTCCTATCAGTTGTTGAAGAATTCATTACTTCCTGTCTTAAGCTGCCCTATAAATTTGCTCTGCACGGTTAAACAGAGATCAAGTTCTGCCTAGAGACAGAAGCACTTTGTTGGTGAGTAAAGGGAATCTTAATAACAAAGGTTGTGGGTGTTTATATCAAGCTTGAGTAACATTTTGAGCAAAAGCCACAAATACTCCCTCTTTGAACAGTTACATTGAATTTTTCAGCAAGTCCCCTCTAACATTCTCACGAAGTAAAAGAGCTTGTTCTTAATTCCAGCTTCCCAGTGTGGGTTGCTACAGAGCATCTCTCTGCAGCAGGACTGACTTTATCTCGTCCTCCGGAGCTGGGCAAGGCTGAGCGATGGTGGGTGAGCGCGTGAGCCAGGGTGTCCGCATCTGCCCTGCGCCCTCCCACGCGGCGCCCAGGCTTCCCGTGTCACATCCCAGCGCTGGCAGAGCAGTGGTAGCATCTCCCCCACGCTGGCTCTCCCCAGACAACTCTCCTGGACTCCCCCGGGGCTGGCGGGCACCAGGGGATGCACCAGAGCATGTGCGACGGCATTCCCGCCGAGCTGCTCCACATCCACGTACGTGATTATTGTAGCTGGTTTCAGCGTAACTTCCCCTGTCAGACCAGCCAATTTGAGTTAAGAGCTCTACCACAGCAGAGTCAGAAGCTTTTGTGGGTAGATGGGATTTAAATAATTGGCAGGGCTCAGAATGAAACCTGGGCTTGATTAAAGAAGCAGACTGGCTTGACTTAGCATGTGTGAAATGCTACTCACTGTTATGTCTCCACTGGAATCATAAATCGGTTTGTTCACATTACCTAACTGCAGCTAGAACACACTTTTCTTTCCCACTGAAGACACACCTTTAAATGCTTTGCAAATATCAGCAAACTAAGTTTCACAACCTGAGTTTCTACTGGCAGGTAGGCTGTATCATCAATTTTTGGATGAGGAAACTGAATTAGGCAGGACTGGTGATTGGCTGCAGGCACCGTGAAGTGCAGGGTAGAGATACCAGCACCAGGACGGATATATCTCAGAGGGAGGATGCTCCACCCAGGCTAATTAGTCTGCTGGGGAGCAAGGTCTCTCAGTCTGGGCAAAGAGCTATGCTAATGCAATTCTTCTGCTTCCTTGTGGACACCGCCTGCCGAGATCCTGCGGCTGCCCTGCAAAGTGCTTCCACTCCCCACGGCCCCAGTTCAGCCACAGACAAGGTGCGCGAGTGTGTTTGGAGGCCTTGGAAGAGAGTTCCCAAGAACAGGTTTCTTACAGTTGGGCTCAGAGCTGAGAATCAGGCATTCCTTTCTTTAAAAAGTTTTCATTATTTAACCAAAAAGGAGGTTTTAATTAAAAGGGCGCAAACCCTAAAAATATGCTACTGTAGTCCACAAAATACTAAAGTCAGGAATTTGCTGTGACTCAGTTGCTGATTGTAAACGTCGACCTAGGGAGGGAGGGCCTGACTCAGCAGGTGCTGGAGCCTTCAAAGGGATTAGAATCCTTGCCAAGGAGCTCCACCTTTTTTTTTTTTTTTCCCCTTGTAAATGTGTTTCAAGTATCTTGGTCTTGCATGGCATTATATATAAAATGCATGTATGCTATTGCATTGGCACATCCAGAATAGAGCACACTTAAACATCAGATTGTCCTGAAGGATTATGATTATATCTGCATGTGCAGAGATTTCATCACTGGCTAAGCAGCAAAACCTTTCCATACAATTAAAACCCCTCACACTTTAGCTGCAAACGTTTAAACGCCTAAAATAAAACAACCTAAATCTTCATCAAAAAAGCTAGCCCAAAACATCCAGTCTCCCAGGATGCCTCTGCAGGTGATGTAAATCGTGGGCTTCCTTTGGGAAATAACCCTCCGAGGACATCTTCGTTCCAGGATTAGGTGCTTTCTAAGGGCCAAGACAGCTCTCCACACCTGTTGCCAACCTGTTTCGTAACTTCTGCCTGTGTGTAATCTAAAACTAAAAAAGATAAAAACACAGGGAGTTGGTCTATATTTAAAACATCTTTTTCTGATGTGACTATGATATAATTACAGTAGCAAAATCCTTGCAGTAGGTTCAGTTCTGCCATCGAAAGCCCTTTTTGTTGTTATTATAATGTAATCTGTTCAGCAAACTGGTTTAATTTATACCAGCAAAACAACTTTTCTTTTGCTGGTATAAGCTGTTTCTCCATTAAGAGTGTTGGCTCTTGCGGGACTAATGGCAAAGCTACATCCAAGCGTAGATGTGCCTAAAGGATGAACAGCTATTTTCCCCTTTGCACATTAGGGCTGAGGCACTCCGAATATAAAAAGCATTAAGAGGTGCATGTTGTGTGTGTATTGGGTCAAAAGAGAATTTCAGCGCACCTTTCAGTCTGGCTCCTTTGCCTAAGCCCTGCGCTTTTTACATCTGTGTCTTCGCTACAGAGATTTTTTGGCTTGCAGCTGCTGAGCTAGGGACCTGCACACCCCGGGACTTGCACTGCCATTTCTCACATTCAGGACATTTTGGGGGCTGGATATTCAGAGAAGAGCTGATCTTTTTCATAGAACTGTGTGTTAAAACCCTCAATCCTCACAGTAGCAACTCCTCCACAGTCCATCTTGTTTTGTATGCAAAGCTAGCTAGTTGTTTTAATCCAGCTGTAACTTTACATGTACATATGCTGAATTTCATGTGCTTTTTTGTTGTGACCTGGTGACTCCTGATGTGGGGGACGAGGCAGGGGGAGAGAAGCTGCCATCAGGGAAAGGCAGGTGTTCAAAATCAGCTCTCACCGCACTCTTTCCTTCATGCCTCAGCCCCTTCCCATTTCTTTTTCCAGCATTTTTTAAAAAGTGCTTTTCTCTTTGCCCTTTTTACAGGCATGGACGTGACCTCCCGCCCACGGAAATCTGCTCTGCTGAGGGGCTGCGCAGCCCTTTGGAGGGACGAGGGAGGCCAGCGAGAGCCGGGTGGTGCCTCTGGGGGCCAAGGGCCCCCCGCACGGGCCGTGAGGCCCTCCCGGCCCCAGCAGACGGGGGTTACGGCCGCGGCAAGAGCGGCGCCCGCTCTGCTGGCCACCAGCGCGTGGGCCGGTTTGCGCGCCCCGGAGCAGGTCTGCCAGGGAATGTTTTGTCTCGTGGCCATAGCTGAGAAGTCATTCCTGACTTGCTGAGCACGGACACTGCACCTCAGTCCGTGGGAGCATCCCCGAGTGCGGGCGCTCTCTGGGCGTCCTCAGCCGCAAGGCGCTGCGTACGTTATGCCCCAGGGCGCATGAGGAGACTTTACGCAGTGTGGCAGCTGAAGGCAACACTGGGCTCCGAAGCCCGTTTGGGTCCTTCGCTGCCCGTGCAGGTCCCTCACCGCCCTGTGGGGAAGGCGCTGGCGTTAGCGCTTGACAGAGTGAGGGCAGGTCAGGCCGTGCCACCAACGCCTGGGCAGGAAGCGGCCCGAGGCGAGAAGGCCGACAGCAACGGTAGCTGGGGCAGGGCCTCGCGGCAGGCCTGCTCGGTGAGCTGCACGCAGCGTGTCGGCCCAGGCTGCTGAAATTTCAGCTGCCTCCTGTATAATTTATCTCAAGGGCTGCTTTGTCTCCTGGAGCAACCCCCAAATCACCGCTAAGCGCCTGATGCAGCAGGCGGAGCGCTGCAGCTCCCACCTCGGAGTGGTGTAGGGCCCCACCGCCCCCTGGGCTCCCCTGGCACGGGAAGGCAGTTACAGACAGCCCAAACACTTTCGCAATGGCATGTTTTTTTCACGTGAGGCAACGATGGGACTGCCCCAGGGATGTGGGCTGGGGGAAGAGATTCCCTGCCATGGAGCAATGGCAGAGGTGGCCTCAGGTAATATCCCGCTGAAGGCGTCGTTTGTGCCATGAGGATGTGCCCTGGCATGCAGGATTTGTGTCTTTTTAATAAATACTTGTGATATATTGTTTTTTATGCACATGTCCTCGGTTTTCATGTTTAATCTAATTTCAGCATTCTGTGGCTTTCATACCAGAAATAATAAAATAGAATAATGAAAGGACAATTATACTCTCATAGCCACTGCCATAATTACCTATTCTTTTCCTTGAGAAAAAAATGCTTCAGCCTTTTTTAGGAAATCGAATACTCCCAGAGCAGATCCCAGGAGCCATTTTCAGGGCATGATATGCCAAAAAAACTCAGGGACAATCTGGAAGGAACAGGTGTACTGGCTCCCGTTGCTGCTTGAAGAGGTAAACACCTAATTTGCTGCTACTGCGAAGGAGGTAAACATTTAGTACACAGAAACTTTCCCTTGGAAAAAGACCCACTGGTGTTGACCCAAATAAATCTCAACAGTCAATCTTTTCTGAAAAAGTTTACTGCCCTCCAGGGAACTGACCCTGATTTTGCTTCACCGCTGCTTGTAAAGAGGAACTTTTTTATGAGGCCTCTCTTCAGTTTCCCTGGATAAAGTCCAAAAATGCCATAGGAAGACAGCAGAGATGGGATTCCTGAATCATTGTGAAACACGAGCGGAGCAAGCCTGGGCTTGTTTTATATCTCGTATTTCCAGGTTTCTGCATGAGAAGAAGAAGGTGGGCTTGGTCGTGCTCTCCATTCGCAAATGTTTTGGACATTTTATTCCATGTGAGTGTTTTGGCTTTGCTGCAATGTAACCACTGGAGCTGGCATTTTTGTGCTGGTGGGATGCTTCAGGCTGAGAGTTTCCATGTAGTGTGTTTATTCAGGAGATGGATTTCAGGCCAACCTGTTCCCAAAATCAGACAAGGTTAAAAAAAAATGGTAACTTGTGATGCTAATAATAATTAAAAAAAAAAAAAAATTGCAAAGATATCTTCTAAAACTCCATCCCCGCCAAAACCTCCCCATCTGTGGGCACATTAAAGAATTTGGGGAAACCTGAACATACTTGGTGGTGACTAAGTCAGATTTAGCAGGCCGACCCGCATGCGTTGGGCATGCCGGTGCCCGGGACAGAGGAGGCTGCTCCACGCGCAGCGTCGGCTGCTCCCGCCGCGGTGTGGCCGGGGCAGCATGCGGAGCCGGGGAGGCAGCCGCCCCTGTGCTGTCTGCCCCGCTCCTTCTGGGGATGACAACCCTATACTGAGACAACAGCAACTAATGTCCCATCAGCAAACGGCGCTTCTGCTCTACTTGTGTTGTGTGGTAGACTTGAACATCTTCCTCACGATACTCTGTCGCTCTTTTATTCCCAGGTTGTTGCATCCCTTATTTTTTTCCACAGTATTTTGCTATCAGGGCTAGCCAGCTTCATGCCTTTACACATAATCTAGTTTTCTTCAGGTTATGAATGTTTTACTTTAAATTGAAAATAGAGCCAATAACCCAGCCAAAGGGTTATACCTTTAGTGGTAGCTCTGAAAATCACAGTTCTTGTTAAATGTGACCTGCAGCACTTGTTGTTTTTGGTCAGGTGAACATCTACATCCTGTCTTTTTTTACTACCTTTTTCTAAATCTTTGCAGCGTGCCTACCACAACTGAATCTTTCAGAGGTTTGCATTCAGCTTGCAAATTGTACTTCTAAAGATGTCAGATAAGCTCCATGTTTTTGTGGTAAAGTGAGGTTTGCCAAACCCCTTCAGAAATGACAGAAATGTTTTGTGCCTTGTTTCGGTCAGGATGGGCTGTAGTCAGCGCACGAGCCTTTTGGCACCCTCCATGAGAGCATAACCTCCTCTTCTGTGTATCAGTGCCTTTAAAAATATATATATATACACACACACATATATATATATTTATGTATGTATATATATATATACATACACATATATATTTAATAACATCTGCAGTGGGGAACTCTGGTTTCTAGTTTTGGCTACATGGTTGTAAGACAACTGCATCAACACTGGTCTGCAAGACATCTGTGAACAACTGTTTTGCACTTACTTTTACAGCCACTCAGTTTAGGGCTCTATGTTGTCAATATCTCAAACTCTTAGAAGGCTGTTATTTCATATCCACTGAACATTTTTTCACAACACTGCTGCTTTAGACAAGCAGTTTGTATACGAGATTTTCTGTGCAGTCTGGGATCCCAAGGAACAGTTGTACCTGTCTCATGTGTGTTGGAGAAAACACAGTGCAGATGGCAACGTTATTGCTGTGGTCTGGCTGTGCACATTTTTGTGTTAAGTGTTTTTTTACTGAAGGACATTTTTTTCTTTTAAACTGAATTGACTTTTTTTTTTCTTTTTTTCTTTTTTTTAAAGTGTTAGCCCAGCAGCTCCTTCCAAAGCTGCTTAGAGGCTCTGCTTAATTTCTCTTCTGTTTCCTAAATCATGTACCTCTTTACACATTTACAATTTCTCATATTTTTCAAGTGAGATACTTGGATGCCGAATAATAGCTTGCAGAGCCAGGATACCCCTATGGGAATGCTGAGCAAGTACAAATGTTACTAGGTTTTCCTAGGAGCACCTGCCAGAACCCTGCTGATACCTCCAGGACCGAAAAGGATCTGGCATTGGACACGTCCCCAGAATTTTTTCCTTTGTAGGTGTTGGAATTTTTTTTTTAAATATATGTGTCTAGCTCTAAGAAGGTCTTTTGTTTCTCTTGCAGTGACCCCAGCTGAACTGCTGGTTTGTTTGCCTTGCTTTAGGAGGAAGGCTATTGAACACCTCCTCCTGCTCAGGCTTGGAAGCAGAAGTTCCCAGTTGCCCAAATTACCAAGGGCTGCTGTCCTCTAGTTTTGAGTCCTTGGCCCAGGAAGAGATTTTCTTAATTACCGTCTTACTTATTTTGATTATAAGTCTCTCCAGTGAAGACCAGCTCTTTGCTGAGCAAGTGACCTATACTTTCTCTCATTCTTACCCCATTGATAATTCCTTTTTCCTTTGGTACTGTATTTCCCAAATTGTTATTTATCAGTACCTTTATCTGCATAAGAACTGTTGCTTTAACCATGATGTCTCTATTACACAGTATTCTTCAAATACTTCTATCTTTTCTATAAAATAATTGTACCTTTATTTTTTTTTCAATAGCATAGAGCTATGTTCTAACTCTTGTGAAAAATCACTAGCAATGTATTTATGTCTCTGTTCCCAGTTACCTTTTGAAAACTATCAAAGAACTAACTTCCTATCTGATTTAGTGTGTATAAAGCTGAAGTTAGTATTGCTCCTGATTCTTAATAAAAAAGCCATGTATCTCAAACTTCTTAGAGAAATTCAGGATTATTATTTCAAAGCTGGGGCACCTTTATCATCAAAACCTGTATTTTACTTAAAAAAAAAAGTTATCAACATAGTTTGATATGATCTACTTTCCATAAACTTGTTGATTGGCATTACTTCCATTATTTGGCTTAATTCTGTATTGATCAGATCTCTTTGCTGCTGCTCTGTTGAGCTTCTGGGACATCTACCAGAGCGGCAGGCTGGGCCATTTGCCATTAACGCTCTTCCAGGTATCTGAAACTTAACTATTGCTTTAAGGTTATTGAAAACCAGTATTAAAGATCCGCTGACCTTCTCCACTAGTTCTTAAAATTACTACAAGCTGTCTGGACCGATTCATTTCCGTATTTCCACGTTTCCATATATTTAACTTTGAGTACCAAGATATGACTTCTTCTTGAGTATTTCTGCTTCTTTAACTGACCTTGTTACAGTTCTTAGCTATTAACTGATACTTATTTATTGTTCTCATCTTTCAGTCTTTTGAATTATTATCCATATTCTTGTGGTTATTTTCATCTCCTTTTTAAAGCAAGCTGGCATCTTAACCACAATTTTCTTTATTGTGGTGGCTGTTTATTATTATATCATCTAATATATAGTGTATAATAGTATATTGTATTTAAAAATAATATGATTTATTATGTTCTTTTTCAGCATCTAGGAAAATTTTCTTAATCATTTCCCAGCTATTACTGATAATTTTCTATTTAAACTCACAGGTGATTTTGTGCATAACTGTTTTTAGCTTTGTGAACTTGGAGCTTTCCTAGCACCAAGCGTATAATTCTGTTTGCACATAATTACATCTGTTAAATCACCTAAGCAACAGCTAATTTCTATTCTCTGATCAATTTTTCTATGGCAGAATGAGACGCAGCACAGATTTCCCTTTGTGGATATATGACACTTTCTTAGTTAGAAAACTGACACTTAGAGGCCTTCAGGGCAATCTGGTTTTGGCACCAAGAGACATCCAGCACCTTTCACTGCGGTTGAAGTCTGTGTGAGTGCAGCTCTTTGCACAGCATGGGCAATGCTTAAGGCAACAGGCACTCCGCACTCTTTTGTGATTGCACAGGTCATCTTTAACCTCTCCGTATGATTTTGCAGTTGGGACCCTTGAGGCATTTGTGTTGTCCATGAATGGGCAATGCTCTTTTTGACAGAGAGCCATTTTATGACGTTGTTATTCCTTTAACCCTTCCTAAATTGGGAGTGAATCGTGATTTTGAAGTTCTCACTGTGAAGATCTTCTGAACAGGTTCCATCAGTATAAACTGGGGTGAGTTTGTGCTGCTATGTGAGTGGTCTCAATTCCTGGTGTCCATGAGCCAGGCTTACACCACTGCTACGCAGGCAATTACAGATTTTTTCCTCTTCATATCTCATAGCAATGCAATTAATTTTGTTCTGAACATCTTTATTTTGAATGGGACATTTATTTTTATTCCTCCTCTTTTTCCATTCTCTCTTTTTTACAAGCATAATATACTTTGGTTTAGTCAGCAAGTAACTTAGGAAACTGTTCTCTTGCTACTGAGATGGAGGTAGTCTGAACTCTACTGGTTCTTCTTACTGTCCAAGATAGACTGAAACTCAAAAAATACAATTTCAGTAGATACTCACTATGTAACTCCTGACTTTTTCAACAAAATATTAGAAATGTCCTATATATGACAGTTGGCACTCTTATATGCATTGAATTCATCCTGAAAGTTGCCTAATTCTATGTGATTTTAAAGCAGCAACTTTGTGGGAAAGGAAGTGATAATGTAAATAAAAGTTGTTTGATTCACACAAGAAGACTGAAGTAAGATGGCACATGCAACGTATTCTAGTACATCACGATTTTTGAATGCTAAATATGCAATTATTTTGCACAGTTTTTGTGCATAATATATTTCAAGGGTGTTCAGACCTTTGCGATCTATGTATCACAGTAAATTTTCATAGCAACAAATGAACACTTTTAGCTGGAACTTTACCCAGACATCATCTTAGACCCCTTAGAAAAAAATCCATGGACCCCAGCAGAGGTATGTGAACCACATTTTCTGAAAAACAGATATTTTATTTTTCCTAAAATAAAAAAGGATTTGTCTAGTCTCCTCCAGGAGCTTATTTTGCAGCTGGACTTTAAAATGAATACAGTTTGTCTCTGTTTGCTGGTGGGACATAGTTTGCCAGCAGGTATAGATGTGGTTTCTGTTCCAGTCTAACTTTGAAGATATTTTTCAGGTTTTTCAAATGGACCATAAATAACTGAGAAAACCATGAGTACTCCCACACAACACTCTGAAATCTTCTTGAGAAGGGGCTGTGACACTGAGGTAAAGCCAGAGCTTTGGCATGACTTCTACATGTAGTTCAATTGCAGTAACTCCATCTAGAGCTGTAGAACGTATTAATCACATTGCATCTTTTTGGCAGAAAGGGCAGAGGGGAAAACACAAAATATTTCACCAATAATAATGCCAACTGATACCTGAGTTTAGCTACAAGCTGAGTGAAGGTGAGAGAGAGTTGAAGCAGGCCACACTAGGCCACTGGTGCTGCTCGTGGAGCCCAGTGCACGAGTTTCTGCCACTGTGCGTTAGAGGAGGCAGAGGGATTCATTTCTCCTTGGCAGATGACTAACTCTGCGCTGCTTCCAAAAGAAGCTGCCCAAGGAGGCCAGGAACCTGTGGAAGGAGCTCAAGTACGCCAAGTACGTGCTGTGCGAGTAGGTAGATGTTGACTTCAAAAAAAGAGGCCTTTAAAGAGCGTGTGTGGGATATGCAGGCTCAGAGCTGATGGAGGGCTGTGGGAAGAGGCGCAGGGTAATAAGGTGCCGCTTTGAGCCATGAACTCTTGGATTTTAATCTGAAGGCTAATACCAGCTCTCTCCCAGATCCCAGGCAAGGTGAAATCAGTCCCAGTTGAAGCCACACTGATATTTCACATTCATTTCAGCAGGGCCAGAATGTCACTTTTCTGGAGAACAGAGTGATATTGACTCATTGACTAAACTGAGAAGAATGGTCTGAGAATAAAATATCTTTTACAGTGTTTCAACTGTAAGCTGTTATTACTTTTTTGAGCCACATCCTGCAATCTTTTGCATATAAACTTTGGGGAAAGAAAGAAAGAAAGAAAGAAAGAAAGAAAGAAAGAAAGAAAGAAAGAAAGAAAGAAAGAAAGAAAGAAAGAAAGAAAGAAAGAAAGAAAGAA
>VZSV01000009.1:7671338-7721795 GCA_013398735.1 Nothocercus julius | reverse complement strand
GGAAGGAAGGAAGGAAGGAAGGAAGGAAGGAAGGAAGGAAGGAAGGAAGGAAGGAAGGAAGGAAAATTTAAAAATGTATCTGGCCAAACCACCAGCTGATACCTGCATGGATGGAAGGGCTCTGCACAGCTGTAGGTGCAGTGTCTTACAGCCCTGTTACATTTCAGTGCCTTCCTATAGCTCCTGAGCTGTTAACTTGCTTGAAATGCTTTCAGTTTATTGTAACCAATATTTAATAAGTATTTAATATCTTTTACTCTGTTCTTTGTGTGGTTGGAGATACAGTTGTAGCTCTGCCCTAAAGTCAGAAATTTAGTTTTCACCATTGGCCTGGGAGCAGAGGAGGAGCTCCTCCTAAGGAGGAGGGTGACATACAGACCGGGCGGGGAGTGAGCAGCGAACTCTGCTTTTGATGCTGCCTGCGTTTCTATTTCCTCACTCAGGGCAAGGTTCCATTTCTGGTAACGAGGGAATGGCTGATCGTGTCCAAGGCTAGAGGAGGCCAGAAGTTCTTATAAAGAACAGTGACAGTTATAAACTGTCACAGGGTCACAAGCTGTTGTCGTAGTTCCTGTTTATTTGCGTTGCTGGAAAATTAAATGATTCCTCTTAAATTCAGGAAGTAACGCTAGTTTCAAAACAAGGTATATGAAAGAATTAGTTTCCTTATGTTAGGAGCTGTCAGGACTTTTTTTTTCTTTTTTTTTTTTTCTCCCCACATAAGCATTTTGCTTCAGAAAAGATGAGGCTGATTAGGTGAGTAAGATGGCTTACAGTATATAAGAATTAAAAGGCTTCTATTTGCATGGGACCATGAAAACTTGTTTTGTGGCTTTCATGTTACATTTATACTATTTTAGTTTCGTGTTAGCTTTTTGTATTTGACTGTGCTGTGCCCCAAAGTGAAAGCCACACACACCTACTTGGCCTGCAAGAGCAACAGTGTGAAACAGAAAGACTTGTGATGCAAAATCACAGCAAAGTCCCTGTGATCAGAGGAGAGCTGGCCAGGTTTTGAGAAAACTCAGACTACTGAACTACAAGTCCCACAGAGCAATGGGGCACTGTGCTACAAAAGCACTTCAGTGCTGAACAGCAACTGAAGAAGAATTGTTTATGAAGTTACTAATGAAGTTACTAATGGTTTGAGCTTCCCACAAGTTATGCTAGGAATTGTATTAAACATAGTCATAAATAATCAGGAAAGAGGAGCTGAATAGCAAGGTGAAAACATTTCCCGATAGTAGTTTAGGAGAGAGGAAACTGTAGCTTAGACAAAAGACCCATATTTGTAAGTGGACAGTGAGAAGCTTTATTTTAGTTATTATTACTCAGGCAAAAAATCTTGGAGACGACATGGACACTTTTTACAAAAACATATTAGCTCAGTGTTCAGAAGGGTTGTAGAGGTAATTAACTTCAGAAATTATTAGGAAAAGAATAGACAACAAAAGCAAATATAATAATTCCACTATACAAATTCATGTACCCATCTCAAATACTGGAAGTAGTTCTGGTCTGTCCATTTCAAAAATGATACACTAAAACTGAGAAAAAGTAAAAAGCTAAGAGCAGAAAGACAACCTAAGTGGACTAGCACTCTTTAATTTGGAAAACAGAAATGATCAAGAGCAGAATATTACAAATATTTCTAAGATCTTAGAGGTAGGGCAGAGCAGATTGCTTGTGGTTCTCTTAGCCCAACAAATCAGAGGCACCTACAGAAATTATTAAGACTGCAGTATAAACACAAGGAGAATCTTTCTCACACACCATATAATTATGTAGAATTTGTTGTTACTGAATGATGTGGAGATGAAAAAATATAAAGGGGCTCAAAGGCATGAAAGGCAGATTAGTCTGTCAGCAGCCACTCAACACAGTGTATCACTCAGGTCGGGAAGCCTCTAAGGCACAGACTGGCAGAGCGGGGACATCCGTGTTGGGAATGGATCGCCTGGGGCCCCTCGTCCGCTGCAGCCCCCTGCAAGCACCAGCTGCCGGCCCCTTGAGACAGGAACTGACCATGACAGCAGATCTTACGTTCTGCTTCCCTCATTTTGGGCACTCCCATTTTTTTCCTATTTACACATCCAAATTCTCCTTTGGGAATGTCAGTCTTGCTTGCTGGCTTAATGAAAACAGACCTGGACGAGTTAGAATTTGGGACAGGACATCCTAATTTTGCTTAATTGTTCTAACTATTACATGATTCAATCTTATTTGCATTGAACCAGCCTGTGTTATAAAGGATTTGTAATGTCTTACAGAGGAAGTTCATCCGTAGAAGTAAATGTTTTCTCTCTGAAGCCAGACAACTTTACATAATGTTTTTACCCTATATGAGATTTTTGTCCCCTTGAGAGCCCTTCTGCACCTGAGCATGACACTAGTTGTCAAGACACAGGCAATAAATAGTGTTTTCGTCCATGTGTTCAGCCTCCAAAGAGGCTAGGAACACTTGTAATTCCCACCAAAACGCATTGTGTGCGTTCGACACAGCCATGTTCACAGCGGAGCCCTGGCAGCGCCGCTCGGTGCCCGTGGAGGCAGAGCCCGGCGGGACCCACGGTGGCGAGAGCAGTGCAGGTGCTCTGCTTTGCACTGGAAATTACCCCGTGGCTCTTCCAGGAGCTTAACTAGGTCAGAGAGGGGTGTGATTGTTTACTCAGCACTGGCCCTGTGTGAAGCACCTCTTTGGTGGGGAAGGAGCCAGGAGGGCACCTTTACATGGGCAAAACGGAGTCCAAGCTCGACAGCTTATATCTCTTCAGCCTAGCGAAAAAACTCCTGTGTATAGAGAAAGCTCAGTAGCGGTTAAAGCTGGAGGAGGTGCCTTGTAGTTGAATTCACTTCCAAGTCCTGATATTACCACACAGCTCTGTGAGAAACTGAGGCATGAAAAACATCGTAAGCTCATTTCTAATGTGGTATAAGAAACCAGGTATCTGTTAAGATGAAGATCACTGGGTCTCAAAACCCCAAATATCAGCAGGAAGTAGTGAGTCACCATCTAGCCAGTGCATTAGCTTCTTGTGCCCCTTTCCAGTACAATATATCTCCTGAATGTGAAAATTAGTTTTTTTAATTTATCTTTTTTTTTTTTTTTTTTTTTTTTTTTTTTTTTTTTTTTTTTTTTTTTTTTTTTGCCTTTGGAGAAAGTATTAGTGCTGCTACGGAGACCACGCTGCTTTTATTGGCAGCACTGCTGGGTGCAATGGCATGTAGGGAGAGCATTTCCCTCCCGGTGCCATGGGTGAGCCTCTGCGGGCTCCGCGGCTTGTGGGAGCCAGACAGGCACTTCCCAATGGCATCCCCATCGAGAGTGGGCTGCACGAGGCCGGGCCATGCACGTGGTGGGACGCGGAACGGGCCCCGATCCAACTGTGGTCGAGCAGAGGTGGCTCTGCTGCCGTGTGGGTGTTGAGGGCTGCACTGGCAGCTCTGCTGGCAAGACAGGGCTTAAAAGGGCCCAAACAAGTTGCCCAACATATTTTTAACAGGTTATTGCCATAAATAAATGACAGGGAATCAGCGTTATTGCTGCAAGAAGGTCATGGAAATCGTTTGTGTTTTAAAACAGCTGGCTAGTGCACATTGTGGCATTGCTATTAAAGTAACCGGTTCGTCCTAATATAATACACCTAATTATATGACGTGAGCCTCATCTGACGACTTCTGCCAATTATGTCTGACAGGGATATTTTAGATGAGAGGCCATGTGTTACAGCAATTTCAAGGGATGAATATAACACAGCATGTTTTCAAAAATAAAATATCTACTATGTTATTTGCTGTGATTAAGTATCTACCAATGCAATTGTAAGGCAGGGAAGCAGGCCCTTCTGGTTTGTGAATTATGCCTGTGCTGAGTCATCGCTGTTTTTTTAAAGGTTTATTATGAATGAAGGTCTGGGTCAATGCCAAATTCATTGTTTCTGGCAGCTTCTTTTGCTCCCTTGCAAATTGCTCTAATCCCTGGAAACAAATGCCTTAATAAGAAAACTTCTAAACTTGCAGGAAAAAAAAATACTTTAAACTCAAAACTTGCAAGACAGGTATTGGAAGGAGTGAGTCTGTGGATATGAAGAGAGGAGGCCATCAAAATGAGGAATATGACATAGTAAAACACTCTAATTTAAATTAATATAAAAGTGAATTCTGGGGAAAAAAAAAAAGACAACAAAACAAGCTATTAACATCTTCCACAACAGAGCGGAGATGCAGCCTCATATAGAAATGCCTGGGCAGAGGATGAAAGGAAAATAAAGGCACCTCCAGTCCCTCTGAAGGTATCAAGGGATAAGAAGTGGGTAGAGATTAGAGGGCTATTCCTGGTGCCTCCTGTTGATGTTCAGCCAGACACTGAGCAAAAAGACCGTGAAACTTGTGGACCACGGAGAAGTAGGAGACAGCACAAGAAGGAGAAAAAGAAGTATGTTTTATGTGATGCTGTTTAATGTAAACGTGTAGACCTCACCACAGGGTTGGAATGACATCCCCCTCCCCTGGCAAACCAGGCACATGGTTCTCCTCGGTCTGTTAGAAGAGGAGGGAAAGCATCGCGGTGAGCTGCACCTGGCGGCCGTCGCGGTCCCAGCCCGCGCGGCTCTGCCGTTCCAGGCGCCGGGCCCGGGCCGCGCGCAGCCGGCCGGGCGGCCAGGCACCGGTTCGCGCTGCGCTGCGCCCCTCGCCCAGGCTGCCTTTGTACCAGTCAGACTGGCACGTGAGTCTGAAGCACTTGTGCGAGGTTCGAGAAACTCGCATCCGAATCCCTCCCCTGCCAGCGGGCGCTCAGACATGCCTGTTTGCCTCCCAGGGAAGGCTAATTGCTTGACTTTGGGGTATTCTGGGACAGATGTTCTCAGAATCTCTCATTTAGCTGCTTCAACTTTGGCTAAATATTTAGCTTGTTAAGCTGCCCATATCCTCACCTAAGTGTGTAAGCACTCAGCTATGCAGTGACTTTCTCTTTTCCTCTGCCCCAATAGATACCTAATTGTTTCAAGGAAAGTGGAACAGTATTAACGGAGAGACTCGGGGAGCCCTCCGAGTACCCCCCACTGCACCTTTGTAGCTGCAATACTGCTGGAAATTAGAAGCTCAGTGTTAAAAGCCTTCAGGCAGAAGAGTTCTTCCACCTCTCGAATGAAGTCTTTAATCACTAGATTATAGGATAAAAGGCAGTGTGGGTGAGGAGGGAGCATCCTGTTCTTGCTGTGTTTTGTGGGAAAAGCCTGTCTCAGGTGCTGAATGCCAAAGCGTGCTTGTGGTCGAGAGCAGCGTTAGCAGGAGATACTGTCCTCTGGCGTGGGCGCCTCTGTGACTCTTAAGCTCTGCATCTTTCCTTGGCATGTCCATGACAGTCTGGGTGGCTCCCTGCGAGGACAGGCACGGACAGACACACGCGTTCGGCCTGAGGTCGGAGGCAGCCCCATGGGAGCCAGCAGTGCCCCAGCAGCTGCACTGGTCCTATTAGTGCCTTGCTGTGCTTGAATGGATGCACCCAGATGAAAGGCGGGGGCTATTTGCTCCAGGCCAGCACAGTGATAACCTCCGAACCTGGACTGAGTTGTCTCCAGCCATCCAAGAGCACAGCCAGGAAGCCCAGGTCCGCGTACACCTACCTGTGCAAGCCTGGGTAGTCACTGGTGCCTCACTCTCCACTTGCCCCAGAGCCTGGGTGCCGAAGTGTTGGGTGCTGCAGCACCACGTTCTGTATATCCACATATTCACCTTCCCGGCTGACCTGGGCAGTCTGCTCTGAGCTGAAGATAAAAAATTGCACTGAGCTCCTGAGCACTGTACAAATACTCAGACACAGAGGACTGTGCCATGACTTCTGTTCAAATTTACTTATTATCTTCAAGTATGTTGTTCGCAGGAGCAAGTGTTCTTATTCAGAGTTTTTTCAACACGACTACAGCTCTAACAAGTTTAGTTTAGCTCAGGTGTTAAACTGAGGCATGAGCAACCTTCAAAAAAAATTGCTCCAACTTTTTTTTTTCTGGCACCCAGATGCAAGATATTTTACACTGGGGGAGAGTTATTTCCTGTTATGCTTAATGAATGTATCTTATACTATAATGGAAGTAGAATTTCTGGAGGTACCAGACATCTGTTCTTTGCAGTTTCTGGTGACTGGGCCTTCTGTGCTTCCTTTTTACCTTCCTTCAGCCAGTGGTATAGTGTTGTGTAATGGGTGAGAGACGCAGGTTAAAGACCTTGATAAATATATTAGAGAAAAGTAACAAATATCTAAGATTTTGTATTCATGTTGTACCTTTTTGTCTGAGATGCTGACTGTATAATGGCACTTGCCAAATTCTCCTAACTATGTGTGTGTATGTGGTTTAAAAATGCAGGCAACCCCATCAAAGGGCCTCCAGCTTTTTGATTCTCAGAGAAATGAATAATATTCAGCACATATTTTAGAAACCGCATTTAAGTCAACCCTGAAAGTGGCCCTGGACATTTAATATTCAGAGAATTTTAACAGCTTCAACATGAACTAGGAAAAAGTAGAGTTGCATTTGGTATCCTGCTGTCCGTCAAAATAATACCCTCGTGCTTTTCATCTTCACAGTGCTTTGCAGACAATAAATGGCCAGTTTTAGGCGCTTTAATCTTGAACTCTGAGCTTGGTAGTGCTTAATGTGTTTTACATCCAAAAAAAAGCCTACGGTTAAAGAATGTGGGGGTTGCAACATCAAGCACTCAGACATTTGGAGAATGTTGCTGTTAACTCTGCCTGTGGGTAGGGGTAGGTTGATGGTCTTCCTTGCTCCTGCTCCCTGACCTAACACAGTTTGGGTTATTTCTCAGCAGGGGCTTAGTGGCAAGAGCAGAGGCAGCGCCTTATTTTGCTCATGAGTTGTTTAGTGAATTTATAGAGCCACTTACCAATTTAGCAACACCGCATGCCCCTACCCTGATGTGGCCTAAGAGCTGGCCTAGGGTTTGAGTTACTCTGGGAGATGTTTCCATGCAGCGGGCCAGTGTCGCTGCTCACACGACCGCCGGTGACCGCCTAAATGCTGTGGGCAGCTGCCCTGGAGAGCTGATGTGTGACCAGTGGTCTGGGAAGCTGCTCTGCTGCATGCGCCTAGATGGAACTGGAGCCAAAGAAACCTCCTAGACATGAGACTGGGATTCTCTGGCTTTCCCGTAGGGATTGCTTGGTTGCGTACCACATTTTTTTTTCACAGTTCCCTTATTTCATTCAGTGAAGAGCTAGCTATTTGCTATGGGTTTGTATCCATCTGAGGGACCCTTAGCCCTGTTTCAAGGACAGTATTCAATCTCTAGTTTGATGTATTTGTCTGTATTTTCATTATTTGTTTTGGTATGGATGTTACCAAAAACCTTCTGGACATTATTTTGTTATCTTTGCAGCTTCCCTGAGAGTCTGGGTGATAGTATTATTTTCTTTTTGCAACTGAGAAAATAAGGATAAGCATGCCAAAAATATCTTCTGATGTTTATTGTCCTTCCTGAGATCCCAGATTTCATAGAACTTAGAATTAAGCCCAGTCATCTTCACCTGCAGGCCCAAGCACTGCTCACTGCTGCATGTCCGTCCCAGTTGGATCAGGTGTGACATGGGAAAACTAGGGGCACACAATAGGTGACCAGCCTTTCACGTGCGACTTGGTCTAAATGCATGGTCCTGTAACACAGAGGAAATTCTGGAGCATTCTGGAAAATG
The DNA here is from genome assembly GCA_013398735.1 of Nothocercus julius. Taxonomy (NCBI): domain Eukaryota; kingdom Metazoa; phylum Chordata; class Aves; order Tinamiformes; family Tinamidae; genus Nothocercus; species Nothocercus julius. The sequence continues at coordinate 7,714,087 of VZSV01000009.1, read as the reverse complement.
CTCAGAGAATCCACATCTTTAAATAGCCATTTTTTTTTCAAGCAATTAGACTACTTCCTGTAACCTTTTACACTGTCCCCCCATTACTTTTTGCAGCAAATGTGGTACTGTCTGTCTGCCACTGACAACATCTGAATTCGCTGCATGACCGAGGCTTTTTCAAGCATACTGACTCAAGCATCAACTGTGTTTGAAATAAAATATCATGTGACTGACCATCTTTAATTCTGCGTTTCCTCTCTCTGGAGAGCTTGACTTGTTGGTGTTAGCAGCTTTGTTGTGCAGTAATCTGTAAAGGTCTTAGTAGATTAGGTAGAGAATATTTGTGGGGGAAGAAGGTGGATGTATTTACCATCCTGCAACTAGTGGTCCAAACACCCCATCGTGCAAATAGCCTCTTTCTACAGAGGAGTAAAAGGGTGTGGGCTGCTCACGTAATTAGAAGTCAATAGCTGAATTCTCAGATGTGCTCAACTTCTGTTTCCAGTATTTAAAGCAAACACATTCATATTGCCTTGTTCTGGAGCTGCCAGGCATGCAGAAGCCTCTAAGCTGCTGTAGTTGGTGCCACAGAGCAGAGATTTTACTGCCAGAGAATAACAAGTTGGGTGTCCTATGCCATGCACTTACCTGTGGCTTGGCTGGTTCAGCTCATGGTACCTAGAGACTTTCTGTTGATGGGAATCCTCAGCAGGACTGAGAGTGTCTGATTAATGACCAGATCACAGAGTGAGGATCCGGCCCAAGAACTCTTGGTGTCAAGTCTATGCTAAGGTCAACAGATCACAGATTTACGCAAATGCTGGTAATGGTGAGAAAAAAAAAGTTTTTGTTTTTATCTTTTCTTTGTGTGTGTGTGCTAGCAGAAAAAAATGGAAAAGGGACGTAATCTTTTCTTCTTTAATTGTGTGGTTTTGCTCTATTGAACTTAATGGCAATTCCCATATACGGCTCAATGGGAACAGAATCAGCAATGACTGCTTACTATTAGAAATCACAGTTTGAGTGGATTTCCCTAGCTTTCTGCAGAAATATGTTCTGTCTTCTTGATGTGATCTTGCAGGCCAGGGGAAGACAGAGGCTGCTTGTGATATCGAAGAGAAAAAATAAGGGGGGGAGGAAAAAAAATAGCTCCCTTGCTGCCATTGGGAAAATGTAACTGTGGTCTGCAGGTCCCTGGTGCCAGTGGGGTGGCTTCTGGATCTGGTTTATTCCCTGAGGCTTCACAGAAGACTTGGAGAGGTTTAGATCACTCCTGTGAGCAGAGTTCGCAGCTGTGTGCAGCCCTTGAGGAGGCAAAAAGGTTCCTCTACTCAGAGAAATTTGCTACCTCCAGCCAATACAGCTTGAATCTTCAAATCTGTTCTACATTTTGTCCTTTGCTTCCACTTATACCAGCTCGATACAGCTGCAAAACAGCCTCTTGAAAAAACAGCATTAAACGCAACCTCTTTCTGCAGTCCTCAGGCTTCTTTCCTGCCCTCTTTGAACAGCTTATGCCCTGCTGCCCATGCACTGGCAGCATTTCTCAGTGTAACTTGGCAGGCATGACCAAAAAATCTATTCCTTTCCAAGGAACTTTTTTTCCTCATATTTTAATAGTGATATTGTATTGCCTGACTGTTGCTAATAGGAAAAAGATCATAGCTTGAAAAAATGCTCTCGAACCTCTGTTTTAAGTGTCCACAAACACACCAAACTCTTCACAGAAACAACTCGTAAGTCTGCTGGATGCAGAAAACCAGAGATTCGGCACTAGAGACAGATTTTATGGCTTAGGGCCTGCTAGTTGAATTCTCCCTGTTAGACTGGTCCTAACTCCTCGTTTCTGCTTTCCTCCCTACCTCGCTTCGCTAAAATGCTGTTCTGTTCAACAGACACTACATATTCTTTTCTTTCCAGTAAATAAATCAACTATTGTAACTACGTTGAATCAAGGAGAAATTCAACCTGACCTGAATTTAGTTTGGATTTGTGATTTCTTGTTAGACAGATGAAGAAAACAACCTTTTCCTTTTTCTCCTGCCCTTTCCAATTGGCCTAATAAAAGCTATCACTTCTCTCTGCAGCTTCACCTCCCTGTTAACCTGAGACCATCATTGCTACAGTGAATAATAATGCTATAATTCTTTAGCATAATAGCATGTTTAAATTTTCAACAAATACCAACTCTTTGGGTCATATTTTTTAAGGCTTAATTTATCTTTCTGGTAGCAGTCTACAACAAGAGGCTGTGGAGGCTCCTTCTCTGCAGATCTTCCAAACCCGCCTGGCTGCCGCCCTGTGCCCCGTGCTCTGGGTGTCCCTGCTGGAGCAGGGGGGTTGGACTAGATGAGCTCTAGAGGTCCCTGCCAACCTCAACCATCCTGTGACTCTGTGTGTGTGTGACCATGGCACATGATGTGCCAGTCTGTTTGTCTCGGGACACTTCGAGGGGGAAATATTTGAATGTCCTCCAGAGAAGCCCTGCAGGAGGCACAGAAATGCCCCAGGGCACCTCAAGGGCCGTAGGCCAGGAGAAAAGCCTGGGGTCATGAAGTGTCTTGGAGGCATCTGGGCACCTCTGGGGGAGGAGATGTCTTTGAGCCCCATGCCTGCCAGGCCTTGCTGGGCTTCCCGCTTGACCTCCTCTTCTCTGAAAGCCAAGGAGGAGTTGGGATCTGAGCTCGGGACTGGATACTGCTGTGTTTTCACCCAAGAAGTTAATGAAGGGCCCCGAGGTGAGATGAATCTGTGCAGATGCTTTCCTAGTGTTAAAGGGCTGGGATAGCCTATTGCATGCATTCATAGACTGTACTTTTGAGTAAAATTCATCTTGTCTCAGGCAGATCTGAGCACTTTATCCCAAGAATGCACTTGCCCCGTCAATTGCAAATGGATTCCAAGCTTCACCTCCCTGTGTTTTCTGTGGAATTTAGCTTACATTTGGTTTAATGGGGAGATATTTTTGAGAGACATTATTGTTAATTGTTACTATGGACCTTATTTACCTGTGCTTTTGATTTGTCTGCCTTTCCTTGCTGCAGGTGCTATCTTTGTACACTCATTTTCTTCATGGTGCCTGTGTTAGTGTCATATTTTCTCTGCAGATATATGTTTTGTTGTTTGATTTGTTCTTTGCTAAGGACCCTAGAGCTCTACATTAATTCTATTTACTTGACCACCAGATGGGGACACTGAACACTGAGAACTTGATTTCAAGTCCTCCACCAAGCCACTACTTGTGGACCTGAAGCTGTGCAAAGACCCCAGCTGTGAAAGACTCCAGACCTGGGTGGGAGCAGAAGATCAAAGTCATTTTGGGGAAGGAGTGAGGAAGTTTTGGCTTTAGGGGTACTCCAGCAAGTACGTCCAGACATGGGGCCAATTTGGCCTCCTTCTGTCAGGAAGAGCAAGCTGCTTGAATAGCAGGCACTGTGGAGCGGTGAGACAGTGGCCAGTGACAGAAGCTAGAGGTTTGAGCTCCTCTTTTCTCTGCCTCTCCTCTAATCTCATGCCTCCTTGCTGGCGATTACATCCGAAGAGCTGCTCTGATCCTTTGATCCTCCTTTGCAATAAGACTATCTCAAGAAGTGGCCCCCATCACTTCGAAGTTTCTAGTGTATCTGTGAACTGAGGCAGCAAGCTAAGTAGAATATCAACAGGTTTTTCGAACAGTTTAAGCTATTTTTAAAAAGCCAAGATCAATCTTCTGCTTCAAACAGAGTTTCTATAATTTATCTATTTACACTGTAAATGCAGATAGTATTTAAAGTGCCCTTTGTCTGCCTTAGCTCTTCTTGTCTTTCATCTCATCCCCCTTGGGAGGGTTTTGTTGCTGTGGTTTTCCTTCCTTTTGTGGACAGTGCTGAATGCTGAAGAGATGATACTTCCTCTAAATAGAGGCAGTGATGTTTCAACAATTCAGGTCATCGTCATAAATCAGAGAAAGCGTGGGATTGAAAACCAGACGTTTTAGCCAGAAAGAATCATGTATTTAAAATCCTGAGGCTAGTTCTAGCTTGTTAAAGCTCAGAGATAATGCTCGAGGGGCTAGTGATTTTTTTTAAACATAGAATATGCAAAATCAAGCCGTGATTGCACTTAATGATCAGGGACTTAAAACTACAGTTCTGCGATATGGCCAGATCTTTAGGGGGAATATGTCCACTGCCCACCAGAAAGAGGTGGGCAGTCTTTATGTAGATTAACTGATACTTGGTGTCAAGGCACTGCTGTAGAACAGCCGATTTCCCAGCACTAGTTCAGCCTCCGGATACTTTGTGGCTGTCCCCTATTAATGCCTAGCAGCCGTTTTGAGGGTGCGGAGGTCCCGTGGCGTGAGTTACTGCTGCCTCAAAAGCAGATCTGCAGCGAGGGCGAATGTGCCTGTGATCGGAATGAGAATCGTATGAGCATCAGGAGCACAGAGAGTCCCTGACAAATAGTAGTAACCTTTAAGGAAAGCTGTGTAAATGATCCTTGTCAATACTACCATTAGATTAGTGAGGGACGGTGACTACTCCAGGGCTATGAACTGCATTATAGGCACTTAATAGAGCTCATTGGTAGTAAACTGACTTGGTGATTTGCTTTTCATCAGCTCTACTGGCTGACTTTTGAGGCTTTTCTGTTCAAATGACATGTGAAATCTCTTGTGTTAGCTGGCTCCAGTGGGGTAATTTAGCAGAAGATAACACAAAAGAAAACAGATTGGTAACAGTTAGCTCAGTACCTGTGAATTGTAAGTAATGTTGGCAAGAGCTTCTGACTCTTCCCCCTTCGGTTTTCAGTTGCTTTCTGTACTTCTGTAGAAATCGAGTATCAATCCGATTTTTTGCCTGTCCTTTTGTTTATGCAGGTGTGCGTTTCAGACTGTGTGTGTGGTTTATAGCTGCACAGGTCCAGGCCCTGGGATTCCGAGTCCTTCCCCTGGCTTGCCCTGTGCCAAGAAGTGGGCTGCTGAGGTGGACCTGGATGCAGGGATGATGGGTGACTGAAAACCGCAGGCCCTGCACTCTGGCTCCTCCGTGCACCCTTGCAGCCAAAGACTTCTAGATAATTGTTGTCTCTAGTAAATCCTTGGTTTATATACCTATAGAGATGTACTAGATACAAGGTGGTTAAATGCTCAAGCATGCTGTAAAGCAACCATTAGCTTCAGCAATATTTAACCAGAAAACCATGTCAAGGACTTTTTGTATCCTTAGAGTCAGGATATCTGCAGATTTTTCTTGTCTTACGAAAGCAGGTGAATAGCAAGATCATACATAGTTGACACCTGTGTCGTGGTTCTTGCTCTGCCACCTACAGAGAGCACAGGGTGATGTGGTCAGACTACAGGATAATGAGCTTGGAGTTCCTTAGCTTTAATGGCAGCCCTTACTGGCAGGCTGCTTTGGTGGCCTCCAAAAGATCACTTAACTTTCCTGTCTCCATCATTCCCTTATCTTTCAGAGGTGTTGTGAAGACTGATTCATGTTTCAGCTGATCATGAGCTCTATTAAAAATGGTATGAGTATTATTATTGGCTGCAACAATATTGTACTTGGCAGCAAGGACGCGAGTTACAATTATCTCTCTCCAAAGAGGCTGCAAGACACATAATGCTTCCAATTCTCCCAGCAGGGAAGAAGGACTTTGATCTGGTCTGAACCGAAAGGTTTTGTCAATGGAAGTTGCATTCTGTTTGCAGACTTTCCTTCCCACCATGGGTCACTTGTTGGTGAGCAGAGGAAACCCGACCCTTGCATAATACTTCCTCCCTGGGCAGCATAAGCCTCTAGGCCCAGGACCCCTGCTGAAATACAAACGATGTAGATGTGTCATTGCTCCTATTGACTACAGCAGTCTTCCAGAAGTGGTTCACCCCAACTGCTCTGGCGCAGGCGCCGATGTTCAGGTCAGCGCTTGCCGTGCACTTGTGCGAGGGGCTCCCGGCGCCGCTGCAACGTGCAGCGGGCTGACCTGGCGTGATACAGCTCTGCAGGCAGGAGCTTTAAAGGTTGAAAGCCTCGCACAGCTGAACTACACTTCTGCGGTCACAGCTCGTTTCCCTCCGAAATGGTTTTGTTTTGCCACCTTGCTCCTAGTGGAACAGCTCAGTTCTTTTGTGCCCTAGAGAAAATATAGTCATATCCTAAGGTTGAGTGATAGCCCTGTTGAAAAACTGGATGGAAAAAATGGTTTCACTGAAATATGTTTCTTTTGATCCAAAGTGTAACTTTTTACTGCACTTGTGGTTTGTTCAGCCCTTTCAGAAATGGGTAGATGCCCATTTCTGGCAGAGTGGTTTTATAAATAAATGTTTCATTTTGAAGCATCTAAGAAAAGATTTGTGAAGTTTAGGATTTTTTTTTTTTTTTTCCCCAGGCATGTGAATTTGCTAAGTTCAGTTTGAAATCCAATTTCTCTGAATATCAACAAATGCTAGATTTAGGTTGAAAAACATACTGACCTTTTACTACAGAGTTATGGTCTGAGGTCAAAAGTAGAGAGTTTTTTTCTTAAAGAGATATAACAATGCAAAAAGAGAAGTTTCTTTTGACAAATACAGATTTCCTCAGGGTGTTGGAGTGATTGTTATCTTGTGGAACACCAGTCTTCTCGACAAGGACAATTTTGAAACTTTTCCCACGTAATATCCTAATTTGAATAGTTGATTCATAAGCACTGGCTCAAATGTTAGCAAATGCTGCGATTACTTGCTCTTAGGATCGCCCAACAGCTCTCTGACTGGCTTTGGCCATTAGTTGGAGGGTAGTCACGGGTTATTTTCCATCACTGTGACCAGGAAACTCCGAAGATGCATAGACAAGGTATTAGTGGACTTCGGTGGGGTTCCTGACTAGGACGGTTAGTCAACACAGCACGTCAACTATAACTAGTACACAGGCACTGTTGTCACTCTTGTGTTCTGGATTTTTCTGTTCCTTTGCCACTCTGTTTTGATAGTAAATCTATTTGGGGACAGAGATGCTATTGATATCATTTGTCTCCTCACTTCAGTAATCTGGAGACAGTGTACTCATCTAGAAGTAATAACTTAAGATGACTCATTAGCTGAATCCCTAATGCAGGGAGTCAGATGGAAATCAGTTGTTAGCCATTACACATCACAGAGCAGAGGTGTCACTCACTAGCTGGGAAGCTCTCCCTAACGAGATGGCTGACAGCTCTTTACTCCCCCCACAATTTCTACTTTGAGGGTGAATTGCAGTAATCCCACGTTTAGGTGACACAGGTGAGGTTTCATTTCCAAAACTACCTATTCCCTTTGGACTTCTCATTTTTAATTATTTTTTGACGGATGTCAGTGCAGAACCAGATTTAAATGCCAGTACTCCATGGATTAAAATTGTATTTCTAAAATATTTTCGTTGTTAATATCATTTTATGAGATGCTTTTGTTTCTTTTGAAGCTGTTATATTTTCAGAGTTAATTCTGAAGTATGTATTGGCTAGTTCCAAAGTAACTTTTCTCTACTCCAGGTATATAATGCCTGCTACCATTCGTTTTATAAAAATAGCTATGACCAGTTGTGAGAGATGCCAATGTATTCATGAGAGAGTTGTTGAAGCAGCTGGCTAGTATCTCCTACGTCTTTTCTCCTGTTAGTGTGAAAGTTTGTACTACTCAGATCTATGTTTTTGGAGAAACCTCCTACTTACAAGTTGTGGCAAGGAGTTCCACAAAATCACTGTTAGAAACCAGTTACCTTCATTTTGCTTTTGGTGAAAATTGTATGGCATTTTGAGAAGATAAACAAAAGATAAACAGCTGCCCTCATCCACCCATTTGCTACAGTTCCCTCACGGTGCCTGGTGTTCACCTCCTTGACCAACCATGCAGCCCATGGGACCACACTCTCTAGAGGTTTCTTCTGCTGACCCCATTTCTGACCTCTGTGCTCCTCTCTTTTTTCTGTCTTTTTCTTGTTAGATACTAAACATTTGCATGACTCACCATCTCTTTACATTTCTTGGGTGCTGTCAAGATTTGCTTTCACCTATAAACTGTTAATACACTATCTTTGAATTGTGAATGCCGTATGCACCGAGGAGCCATTTTTACATGTCCTGTAGCACTGAAATCAAGGATTCTAATGTCATTTTTTCCTCACTATGTGACCACCGGACTTTTAATTGAAATGAGTAGAGCAGCATTACAGTGCCTCCAATGGACCAGCTGTAGGCCACTTGACATGACTTTGCAGAGAATCATGACTCTTCTGTCCATGGGTTGGAAACACAAAGCACAAAGCATTAAACAGACCTGAGCGAACTCTTTTGGCAACATCGTTCCTTATCTCTGGAATGGTCACAAACTGCCATCTGTTCTCTCTGCTCCTGTTTCCTGCCAGACACCTTGGATGCTTAGCTCTGGCTGAACATGCTCTTTGCATTCAAAGTCCAAAGAAGAGACTGACTTACCAGCTGTTCCATGCAGCAGGTCAAGCCCCTGTTACCTACCTCTCAACCAGATTTCTTATAAGTATTTCTTATATTTTTGAAAAATGCATTTTTTTCAGTGCAAAATTTGTGAATGCAATTTTCTGTGAGAAATGTCCACACACACACTTTTTATTATTATTTTTTTTTTTTGTTAGCAAGTTCTAGTGAATGCTACTTTTAGAAAATATTTTGTCTATTTAGGATGAAAGATACTTTTCTTCAACACATATGGTGTGTTATTGGGACCATGTAGTTCTGACAGCTCATTTTAAATTACAGGCCAGGGCTGACATGTGGCTATGCCAGTCTAATAACTCCAAAACCATAATTTCCATGATGAGAGGAAAGTTTATAATACACATTACAGTGAGGCAGGAGACACCCATGTTTCTCTACACACGTTTTTATTCCAGCAAACATACAGCTGAGAAATATATATATGGAATAAGTGTATGAGGCAAATGCCAAGATTTATTGATGAGGGACAACCTCATTATCTCCTCAGCTAAGGACACTTACATGCATACAGCTTCTGGGTGAAGGCTGTTCTTGCTAAGGTTAATGGATTTGCCTGATCTGCAGACAAATCCATATATAAGAGAAAAAGAACCTTTGGCATTGCAGTCTGTATAAGAACATTCATTTTTAGGAGCAGTTTTCATACGCATATAAACCACAGCAGATAGGCAGCACTGGTGGGATTCACCCAAATACTCAGCTACTTTGGCTGTGAGTGGCATTCTCAGAAATGCCTTCCTTCAGCTTTATATCCTTTGTTCGGTGTAGCAAAGTGCCAGTGTATCCTGGCACTTCGGTAACTTCGGAGCTGGATACCTGCGATGTGGGAGCCCTCCCGTCCCTCAGCCGTGGTGGATGAGGGGTGGGTGAGGATGGGTCGCAGAGGTGAGGGCTTTGCTGGCGTGCAGGTGAGCAGGGCGTTAGCAGTGCTTACTGTCTATCTGCTTGTGCACCTTCAGAAGACACACAAGGTGCTGCTAGGAGTGGTGGCTCCTGCTGCAGAGTAGGGAAGAAAGCCGTGTCAAGCCTTGCTTTCCCACTCGCCTCTCCGGCTGCTAGAATTACTTTAGTGGCTGCTTCTGCAGGTTGGCCCGACAGAACTCCATGGAGGGATGCCCACCATAACCACGCTATTGTAGGACTGAAACAAAATCACCCTCAGATGTGGCAAAGGGCTGAACAGGTTGTGGGGGCACAAAGTTCTGTTGTCCCATGGAGAAATACGTTGGAGAGGGGTTAAGTGCAAACAAAGCAATGACGCTTCCACCTAGGCCTAAGGAAGGAGGGTACCTGCAGGCTGTCTTCAGTGCAAAGAAATGTCACACAGTTACAGCTATCACAGTTGCTTGAAAATAGCTCTTGTGCACAGCGTGCCATTTCCCTGATGTGTTTTTGCACTCATTTAGTGATGAAGTAAAGCTCCAGGTGTAACATTTTTAATGTTGTTGTTTTTATTATTCTTGTACCTTTAATCTCAAATGATTGTGTGGTGCTACATGAGCCATAGGATGCACAGACAAAATGGATTGTTTCCTCATTTGGAGATGTGTTATGGAAAGTTCTGGTGTCTTTTCGTTGTTTTACTTTTTAAAATAAATGCAAGAACTTCATAGCACAGCATTAAGGAAAAAAAATTAATTGAGCAAAAGTCAGCAAATGCAGAGTTATGGTTCCCCCAGCAACTGTAATGAAGGCAGAGAACACATATATACGATGGTGTTCGAGTTAACGCTGCACACTGTCTGGAATACAAATCCTAACTGTGTTCAAGAGGCTGAGTGATGATTACTGTGAGAACCATAACTTTACATTTCCTGACTTTTTGCAATTAAAATCTCAACCTGGATGATGCATTAGCATAGGCTTTGCATTTAATTTGCTATTTTCTTTAGAATGTATGTGTATGTTGATTACGTTTGAACATTTCTTACCTTTTCATCTCATTTATTCTTTTGTAAGGGAAAAATCAAGGGAAAAAGCATTTACCACATCAGCTCCCTTCTTCTCCCTCACCAGCGGGGGGGAAAGGGAAAGGAGAAGAACAAAAACCTTATTGAGAGCAAGGCAATTAATTATATTTTTAGCTTTTCTAAGAGGCATTTACTGGTGAATGTAAATTTATATCACTGCTGTTCTATGAATATTTGCATAGACTGACCAATCTCTACTGACATGGGTCTCCTTCAGATCTTTAATCCATATAGCATTGAGATAAACATAATTTGAACAGCCTTGGGGTCCACTTTTAACTAAATAGTGATTTAATGCATATAATGCTTCCAGTCTTGGGAAGCTCATGTGGTGTGAGGTGCAGCTTGAATCTCACACAAGCTCTCACCCAGAACAGTGTGCCTCACAGCTGGATAGAAGATCAGACTGAATCACTCAAATTCTGGTAGGATTTTTTTTTTTTTTTTTCACTTATCCAGAAGAAAAGACAAGTTCTCTCACAATTTACTGGAGAGGGGTCATGTAGTCATGTGGCAAGAGGCCATGGTGCCTCTGGAGTGCTGCCAATCTTGTGGCAGAGCCCCAGGACCCACCTGGCTACGTTTGTCCCTCCAGTGTGGGGAGATGTCACTCGGACCAGCTCTACGGGGGACTTTGTTTTCTCTCCATACCTCTCTGTCCAGGAGCAGTCACTTATGCCTGCATGGCTTGCAGTCTATGGACCTAGTGCTAAGTCAGCAAGAAATAACTGATGTATCATAAACAGCCCTGTTTGTGTTGTGATTTATACTTTTTTTTCTATTTGTTGTTAATGTGTTGATGCTTACATAATTTTGTTCAATCTTTGCTTTTATTCTTTTGCACTTTAACCTTTCTTCATGCCTTTTTTTTTCTTTTGCTTTGTGTTCATCCATTTCGTGTTTGTGACTTCTTCCTATATAACTAACTCTATTCCCTTTGTTCTAGACCCTGTGCTTTTATTTCCCCCTCCCTGCAGAGCCATCAAATTTCTTTTAACCTAAACGCCCTCTGCCACTGAGGGTAGATCAGCGTTGTCTAAGTTCATTCGCTTCAGCCCACCAAAGAGAGACTCCCCTCCCTTTCTGTCCGTCCTCATATGAGCTCATGTCCATGTAAAGATGTCAGGTATCAAAGTTTAAAGATAAAAAAGCTTAGCACACACTTTCCAGATGCTGTCAGACTGTTGCTTAAGCTCTAAAGGAATTAAATTATTTGGGTACCCATGATGCTGTCAGAGGTTTGATGCCTTCCGAGAACAAAACTGTTATCTTTGAACATATCTAGTATGCCTGAAAATCACAAAATTCTACCAGCTGATGAATTTACCAAAAGTGCAGCAAAATGTGAAAGAATGTGATATGTGACTCCAACCTATTTCTATTAGAAGCTGCAAAATTGTAGAAAAACAGAGCTGACTGAGAGCGATGTGAATAAAAACACTAAAAGGAAAGGCTTCTGTAAAGGGAACGTTTACACTTAGAGTGTCCTTTTCCAGGTGAGATTATTACTTTGCATTCTGACAGGGTGGATTTTGTAAAACTTCACACATCATTCGTAGGACAAATAGCAGAGAGACAATATTCATTTTGCTACAACCTATTCTACGTCCCATTGGCAAACTGCATTTTGTCAAACTCTTTTGTTCATAATGTTCACAAATGACATTTCATAACATTTTTTGTCAACAGAATGTAATTTTATTCCAATCATTCTGTCAACAAAGAGAAATACCATAAAATCACTTTGCTCACAAACATAAATTATATGTTGATTTTGTTTGAAGAAGAAATGGAAGTATCAAAACTCTTTTTCTGTGGGGACAATGAAGACAGATCACATTCATTTTGTGGACAAAATATTAACATTACAAGCAGCAATTCATAATTTTTAGGCTGTCTGCAAGGCAGAGAACATGTTAAATTCACAGTGAAACTCAGAAGGAATGTATAAATATGCTGATTCTAGCCGTAATCCGGGGCACTCTGGCATTGGGAAGGTGTTCCATTACCCTGAAGTCCTTTTCTTTTGCTGGGTTTTTGGACCCATTCTGTCTTACATGGAAGGAGGATCAAGTTTAATTCAGTTGCCATCACATAAATGTCTAATCACCTGAGAGCTCCTGGAGTGTACAAGATGTGCACGGAGTGAGCAGCTATGATAGCATCCTCTGGAAGGACCGTGCCTTTCTGGGACACAGCAGTGATCCCATAGGCGATACTGTAGGGTGTTTCCAATGGCACAAGGGAGCTGTGTTTAGGTGACCGAACTGAGTTCCCAGTGTGCTCTTTCACTTATGGTGTGATGTCAGAGTAAGTTTTCTTTCTTTTCCTTTCTTTTTCCCCCCTAAATAATGGCTCTCTTGCACAGCATAAGTAACACGTTCATTTCAACATACATCCTTGTAAAGTAACTATTTACAGCACAGCACCATTGCTTCAGAGCCTACAGACTCCAGCACTATACAAGAAAAGGGCCTGGGTGTTTTAGAGTGATTGTTCAGTCACTTTCAGTTTTCCCATTGCACTACATAAGCACCCTCCTCTTTGTGTTCATGTTTTAGCCTAATAATCGGAGCACAGCAAAATAGGCACCTCACGTACTTGTTTGGATTGTGTTCAGCTCACATCTTTATGTGCTTCTTGTTTACTGGTCCCAAGAACCTGTACAGAATATACATTTTGTTCAGATGGGTTTGGGGATGCTTTTTTTTTTTTTTTCAGATGCTACCTTTTCAAGAAACCAAGTCAGGAAAGGGAAATAATTGGCTCACACCACAAGTGATCAGTAGTGAACATACAGAAAGAACTGGAAAAGGCTCATCACGTAAAGATAATTGTATGGATAATTTTTAGACAATTGTAATCATATCACATTTTATTTAATCCAAAAATCTGACTGCAAATGGAGAATAAGGCTCACATCCTGGACTAGATTGGGATTTGGGATCTTTGGGTTGAGATCCCAGCTTGCCAATGACCTGCTGGCTAACTTAATTAACTGGGAAATTGCTTTGTTTTCCAATGCATGAAGGCCCTACCTGTAAAAAGGAGGTGACAGTTCATCATGGTTCTCTAGTGCTTAATCCGTGCGTGAGAAATGCTGCTGATAAACTTTATATTGAGCTGAATAACCAGCCACCTCCTTTCTGCCTTTCTCGCTCTAGCACTTTGCCTTCCTTCCTTGTGTGCTGGCGTGATGGCTGATGGGTTTTCTCCAAGCTGCCTCAGAAGCTCCTGCTCCTGGTGTCCTGAATACAGTAAATCACCCTTCGTGTGGCATTTCCAACTCCTCACACGTTATTCCTTGATCCTTGATCCAAACCTTGCCTGCATCCCAGCATCCCACCCATGACTCTGCTCTAACACTCCTATCTGGGCATCAGCTTCCAGCCGCCTGACGTGCTGTTTTCACATCTCTGTCTCTCCTCAGCTCCCCTTATCAGCAGTGGCAAATGTTCTGCCAACGTGGCTTATCAACTGGCTTATCACACGGCTCGCCACTCCCTTTGCCTCCAAGCTTGTCCTCACATTCCCAGCCGCTTCCAGCCTCCGTGGCTGCTGCGCTGGAGGAAGGAATGTGTTCATGCTTATCTGCTTCCTCAAGCCTGTCCTCTCTTTGCCCCGACTACCTCAGGCCCTTCAACTTTGAAACTACTGCATATTCAAATAAGCTGCTGGCTTATGGAGCTTTTGGAGCCATGCTGATTTGGAGGAAGCCTCTGTAATTCTAGCGCTTCTGTAGCTGGCATCAAGTAATACATTATAGAGGGGAAGAAAACTATCCCCTTGTAGTTCTGCGGGCAGCTTCTTGCACTAGAACAGCTCGTACTTCATTGTAACAGTCAGTAACTTTTCTGAATGCATAAGCACAAGTGTTGACTCAGTTGAAGTTTAAAAGGCTTTCTGCGTGTGGTTTAAAAGAGAATGGGAGGAAGTGATGAGCAACTATTTCTGAATACTCCACAGCACTGTAAAAGCAACTTGTTGAGACACACCAGGGAGCCTGACAACTTCTCAGGGCTCTTGAAACAGCAGGTGCTGGCTATTTGAATCTTGCTTGTAAAACAAAATTTTTAGAGAAATGGAAAAGGCAACTCTCATGATCTTTTCTGTGGAAAGTTTGTTAGCTATTAACAGTAGAAGAAAGTTTTAAGTTGTCAATAAGTAGCGATCATACACTAAATAAATTCAAGCACACAAAATCACAGTTCATTTTTTAAAGCTTCCAGTAAGATCATTTTTCATGACACTTTTTAAATAGTTAGAACCAGCTTTTGTCCCTGTGAAAGACTGGCCCAGAGAAAGATGTTATGCCATTAATGGCTTCTGTCACTGGGGATGTTTTTTAAAAGTAAGTACAACTGTACATTCAGTCATATGCTGTGATATTCCATATTACCGGCTTTCAGAAGTCAACTGGAAGGCAGAAAAGAGATAGTTTAATAATGAAAAATACAGCATAATTGCACATATAGTCCAGTAGCTAGCCTTCCACTAATTGAACATCCAGGCTCTCATGAGATCAATGGGAATTTGCTGTTGACCTTGTCAGGGATTTAAGCCTATGCATGCTCAGAACACCAGCTTGCTTGGCCAGGGTGGTGTTGGCTGTTGGACAGCTCCTAACTTTGCAAGGTGCTCACATTGCAGCGTATTGTCCCATTGTCCTTGAAGCAGAAGAGTGGATTTTATAGCCTCTCAAGCCTCTGGGTCTGTATTTTCCGCCCTTTCTGCTGATCATCCCCAGTGCACTAAAGCTGCGCAGTCTTTGGCCTTTAACCTTTCTTTCCACATGACCCGTCTCATTTCTGCAGTAATTGGTTCACCTCAGCCCTGGAGTACTAAATCAGTGTGCTGTGGGATGGCCAGATCTTGCAAAGGTGCCGACTAACCACCATCAGGACCATGATCCAGGGAACCCTCTGTCTGTCTGACAACACCCCGCAGAGTCAGAGATGAGGACTGTGTATTCAGCAGAGCAAACTCATTAAAAAGTTAGCAAGCACCTTCCATAAATCAAAGAATCAGGAGTGGCAGCCAGGCTGGCAACAACTTGATGCTGTGCCAAACTTGCCTGGGTGCTCACAGCCGCAGTGGTGGCAGTGTCCCCATGATGAATAACAGGTGTCTGAGCGAGGATGTCCTGATTCCCAGGCTGGCAAAGAGAAGGCGGATGATGGTGTAGGAGATCCCTGGTAGTAGAAATGCTACTCAGAACTGACCCTGCTACAGGTGAGGTTGCTGGAACAGGTTCTGTAACTAGGGCCATTGTGGGGCCATAGTTGAGGATGTGCCTGAGGAAGGAGGAACGGCTGGGTGACAGAGCAGCTCTGGAGGCTGGCAGCAGCCAGACTTAAGGTGTGTGTTTTTGTTGTCCTCATGGAGGAAATTACAGGGAAGGCAGGGGGGATTCTATGGTTATGACCAAGAAAGTAATTGTTATGGAGGCTACTGTGTGTGACAAACTGGCTTTTAACATCATCTGAGGAAGCTATGCAATCCCCTCAGCCCATCCTCTCTGATCGAAGTCTCTGATCAAAGATGGAAAACAAGCATAAGACAAAATTAAATGTGCAACTTCTGATTCATTCTGAGTTTGTGCTGATTACGTAAACAACAGCAACAACAACTAAAAATCAAAGCTGGGATTACAGGCTTAGCAAGGGGAGTGCATATTTCAGCACATACTGGGCTCTTTGTCATTCTGTCACACTGGCAGAATGAGACTATTAATGCATTGTCCCAGACAGGCTGTGTTATAAATACCAGTGGCTAAATTAATGAAAAAGTCCTTTAAGGAAAGCAGCATGCAGCTTGCTCTGTTTGTTGCAGGACTATCTAGGTGCGCTGGAGGAGATACAGATCTTCCCACTTCTGCGAGTGAAGCTGTAAGCGCTTTCCATACAGGAGAAGCTCATGACAGTCAATACGGTTCGTGGACAAAGCAAATTTCCGATGCCTGCTCACTGTCTTAACCAAGTCTCCTGGCTTCCTGAGGTGCTATGTGTCAGCAGGTGACACACAGAAGGAATTACTTCAATGGATGTGAGGCTTCCCTGGTTACCTGTTCTGTGCTAATGATGGCTATCTGGGGCATGCAGGGGCACTGGCACGCCACTTGCAAGTGTAATACTAGGAGAAAACAAAACTCTCACATTTGAAAGCAGATAAACTGCCGATCTTACAGCCGTCTGTACCACCCTGGCTTATGTGAGGGCTAAGGCCTGCCAGACTGCTACCTATATGCCGGTGACTAACAGTTTCAGGCATCCCTTGTGGGAGATACGTCCAGCAGTGACCCCAGTACGATTTGGGAAGCCCTGTCTCATAAAACCTATCATTAGTTCAGGTATGTTAGTTAAACTCACTGACAGCAGCCTAGCCCACAGTGTTTTCACCCCACGTACCTCCATTTCCGCAGCACTCGCGGGTGCCTGGTGCTGAGCAGCCAGCTAAAACCCAGTGGTTCCTGGTGGAGATCAGCTGCTAAATGATAGTAACAGCTTGCTGTGGACTCACGTTACCTCCCCGAGCTCGTCCATCCTGTCCGGCGATGCCTACGGGGCCTGTGCAGCGCAGCGGCGAGGGCAGAGGACGGGCGGACAAGACGTCGTGCCGAGCGAGCTCGGAGCACGGGCCGCCCTCCTTGTGTAACCCTGTGTCTCTAGCTCTGCTCTCCAGTCGGCTCGTCACTGCGCCCCAAACTAGTCGTGAACTTGCCCATGTCTCTGCTCTGGCTACGAGCGACTGTGTTGTGTAAATGTCTGAAAACCCAAAGCAAGGGTGAAGACCTTGAGTCTAAGGGAAGACAGGGTATGTCACAGGGAACCACTCTTTCAATGCCCAGAAATGCGTGGTAGCTTAATGAATGCTTGCAAAAGGCTTTGAACGGCAGGTGCGATAAAGGCAGAAGTGTTATTTTGCCGTGATGTTCCATAGCCGTTTGTCTTCCACTTGCTTTTTGCGGGAATCCCTCTCCTTTTTCATACCTGCAATGCTTTGCTCCCCTCCCGGCCCCTGCCGAAGGCACCGTCAGAAGCGGAGTTACTAAGGGAAGGCGAGCCGCCCCGTCTCGGCGCGCCGAGGAGGCCGCTGGGCTGCGCGTCCGAAGGGCCCCGCGAATCTGCATACAGCTGGGCAAGCGGAGCCGCCGGCCCGCTCCCCCTCCGCAGCCTCCCTCTCCCAGCCTGGCGAGATGGAGCAGCTCCTCGGGCGGCTTTTATGGCAGAGCTGGTGTTAAATATCTGTTGATCTGGCAGCCCTGTCTTCCTACTGCTTCATTCTGAGGGAAAATAAGGCTAAAATAAAAGGACCTTTTCCTCTTTTATTTGTCGTGCTACTAATTGCTATATTACAGCATTTTCCAAGACCAATTACATACTGTTTGGGGAGATTAGCAGAGTGCAAAACCTACCATGGTTTATTATGCAGTGGTGGCTCATGCAAGAAAACTGGCTGAATTCAAGCACTTACCATTTCGTGTATTTATCCCGATCCAGGTTTCATATATACATATATACAATAGGAGCTGCACAACAGTCAGCAATGTTTAAAACAGAATTTCTTCCCCATAAGGGAACGAATAAGAGTCATTTGTCATATGTTTCCTTTAATTCATGGCTACAGAACATTTTAGAATTGCTTGATGTAAATCTGTCTCATCCATTTGACAACCCTGATATTGAGTCATTCATTTTTATTCCATGACTTAGAAAAATTCTATATTGCAGCTGGAGATGGGTGGCTAAAGTGCTAGTTTTGGACTATGGCTTGAATGTAACAATAGCTTTTGACCCTCGCTCCAGTCCCAAGGAAAGTGAATTTGGCAATCTCATTTCAATTCATAGTGAATAGCTGTTCACATAAAAAAATCAGCACCTAGCATTTGTCATACTTGGCAGCTTCTGCTTAAGAATGGTCCAGAACTGCATTACCATGGAAACTAAATTACCTACTCCTACTCCTGGCTCAGAAGGTGATTTCAGACCGTTGTGGAGATTTCTTATCACTGACAGACCGTGGTGGGGGCAGGCTGGGGGGACTGCAACACATAGGACCCACAAGTATGCCTCTATCAGCCTAGTTTTGAATATTTCCATCTTCTGGTCACATGTCATTGGGTACAGGCCAAATGCTTTTCTTATACATCGTGATTTATTTACTGATTTTTATTGTGATAACAGCTACCAGCTCCAATCCAGCCCTGGGCTCAGTTGTGATTGGTGCCATCCAATACATACGTTTAGAGTCAGTTTCTACTCCAAAGAACAGACAAGCAAGGCAGATTCCTCTTATAGTAGAAAATTTAAAAGGTAAGTAAATTGCCTGAGATTACACAAGAAAGTGGTGGCAGAACAAGCAAATGAATGACCTTTCCTTTCTTCAGAATCAGCTCTATGTTCCTTCCCCAAATCACCTTGTCCTTCCTCACAATGATTCCTAATTTACACCAGGTGAGCTGGCAAAACCATATGATCTGCTATATTTTTGGTTCCTGCCAAAAAAAATCATAGAACTGTGTTTTATTTAACCTGCTCTGTCCTGGGATGAGCAAACGAAATGGATTAGAGAGAAGTGTTTACTGGACATTGGAAGTTTTTAAGGTTAATTACCTATTATATGTTGATTTTGTAAGTGTAAGCAACATTTCTGCAGTAACTGGTCTGTCCTTCAATAAGCAACTGAAGCAAAACACTGTACTGGTGAGCTGGGCTGCATATACCACCATTTTCCCTCTCAGATACTGCTTCTTAGCAGGGTAGGCACTAGCAGAAAGATATGAAAGCAAATACACAAAATGTGTGTCCAGATGGATCAGTGATAAACTCATAGAGCTAGAAACTCAGCATGGAGAAGCAAAAGGACCCCAGCAGTGGCTGAGAGGGGAGGGAGAGCCACGGGGTCCCGCAGCCCTGTGGCTCCGGGCTCGGCAGCTGGCCCTGGGATTGCAGCGCGAGCGGCACCACACGGCTGCGGGGATCCAGGCGCAGCCCTGCAATCCGGCCGGCTTTGCTTTTATGAGATAACAGCTCTACAGAGGTGATGATGTCTTACCAAAGGGCTGGTAAAGTTAGGTGGAAGGACACACTGGGGCACGGGCAGTTTGGTCGGTGCGTCATTACTGTTGCACCCGTGCTCAGAGTGGGCAGGGGTCACCAGGGTGCTGTTCGAGATGGGTTTTCGACCTTTTCCTGCCAAGTCAGGCCTTCAGCACACAGTACATAAAACAAAATGGAGTGGAATTGCTAAAACTTCCTAGCCTTCAGTGCTGAGTGACAGGGAGCCCTGTAAACCTAATACCTTCTTATTAAATGTAAGCCCTGATTCATAAAACAACACTGCATCCTTCCAAGAGACTTTCTTTGGAGGTTCTGGTCTCATTAAGCTGTTATTGGATTGTTGACCTTGCAGATTAAGGGCTGCTACAGTGGCTTTCCTTATTATTTGAAAGCTGGATTTTGAAATTTCCCTTGGAGAGTATTCCAAATGACCTCAGTATGGGAAGCTCCCTTCTCTCTTTCCCTGTGCAAGAGACCAAACCAAACCAGAAAGCTCCCTCACGGAAGAAGCTCTGGGCTCTGGGATGGGTGCTTCTGCTGAGCTTGGTGTGGGGAGAGTCCTCCTCTGTTCCCTGCTGAACCATGGACCCAAACTACCTACTTGCCTCTGTGGCTTCTTTGTCTGGGTGAGCATCTCAGACTGCTGCCTGAGTCCCTCCCGAGGTGGCCCAGAGGAAAACTGTGTGTAAAGGGGGGTCTTCATCCTTGGAGTCTGCATGCTTGGAGATACTGAAAACCATATGGTCAAGGTCCCGGGCAACCTGTTCTAAGTGACCCTGCTTAAGCAGGGGGTTGGGCTAGCTGATCTCCAGATCTCCAACCTCAACTGTTCTGCGATGCTGTGATTCTGTGGGTGTGCTGTCTGGCCTCGGCTGTAAGGACATGGCCTGTCGTGGTTCTCGTTCCCCTGTTGGCCCTACGAAGCATCCGCAGAGCCGGGGAGCAAGCCCTTGCACAAACACGCCATGGAGGTGGATCTGCGGGGGGACGGGGAAGGTCGGCAGGGCACAGCCACAATGGGACATCCAGGCACCCTCTGTGCTCTGGCCTCCTGCACGTGCTCCTCTCCATCCTGTGCTTGCGACCATCTGCGCCCAGGGACTGCTCTTTTCCTTGAGGGCAACGGCAGCAAAGCTGCTAGTGGGGACCTTGCATTTGTCCCTCTGCAGCACCTCGCTCCGAGGGCTGCCGAGGGGGGAAGGCTGTCCTGCTTTGCCCTTGCTGCAGCCCTGGCAGTGCTCTTGGGTCCCTTCTGCTCTCCCTTTGCTTTTTATAAGCGTCTTTCCTATTTAAGTGTCACAGATCACTGCACCAGCTGATTAGCCTATACATGGATGGAATACAAAAGAGCAACTCCCCAAGTTGTAGGTAAGACCTTTTGTGAGATTGACTGACTCAAAATAAAACGGAAATTGGCTCTGAGCTTTTGAGAATCCGTCTCTTCCTCAGGCCATGGGAAAGCAGAGCAAGGGGTAGCATTTCATAATTAATTATGAATTTATAATTAATCTGAAGCCGGAATCAACAGCCTGTTAGTACAACTCTTGTTACTTGCTCCATCCTCTTGCAGTGTGTCAGAGAGTTTGAACCTCAGAAGCAGGTTTCAAAAAATTCAGGACCTTTTCCTATGAAGCTTGCATATTTTTTAGCCTGTTAGTCTTGCACACAGCTCTGCTTTTTGAGATTGTTTTTTTCTGTTCAAGGAACCAGATCAATAGCTGTGTTTTGGGTCTCTTGGCTACACATGTGAGCACAAACAAGCGTACCCTCCCTGCACACTGGGTAGGAATAGTTTGTTTATTTGCATATGCTTAGGTATAGTTTGAAAGCTTAGTTCTTTTGGCAAATAAATAATGCAAAAATATTCTATATTTCTGCTGTGCATAATCCTATGTTCATCTTATACAAAGGCTTTATTTTGTACAATAAACGCAACAAAACTTCTCTCCCCGCAGAATTCTGCAGGACTTACGCAGATTGGTGGGGTAGGATTTTGGAAAGCTTTGGAGGCTGACCTTTCTCTACCTCCCCCCTAAAGCTGGTGGTTAAAATTCCTGCTGACTTCAAGGAGAGCAGAGCTGGGTCAGTGTTGAACACTTTTAAAAATCCCACCTGTAAAGCCTGCAGAGTTCATTATAGGGGCAAAATTTTGTATAAAGCCCAGCAGGGAGATACAGAAATTGTTAGCAGCTTATTAATGGCCTCCACAGTGGATGTGTGCACTGAATTTAATTGGGCTGTATCCCAGTAAGATTCTGATGTGCTTCTGATTAATTTTCGCTATAGTCTACCCTCTGCTTCTCCTCTTAGAAACTGGACAGACACTTCATGTTTGGACTTGCATTAAGGACAGGCATTGAAATAAAGTATACAGGTAATTATTTATTATGCACTGCGGGAAAGCTAGTAGATCCTTAGTTAAAATAATCAGGTGCCAGCAATTTTGGATCAATCCCTCTTAATGTAGCCTGAAATAAAATAGTGCTGAATGTGATGTTATTTATTATGTCTCCTTCCCATTTGTGGGTACAAGCATGCTTAAGTTTCTTTGTATAGGAACAAGTTAGTAATGTTGAGACCGAAAGTAGGTTTTGAGCACAGCAGCGTACTCGAAAGGGCAGGTTATATTTATTCTGTGTTGTGTCAAGGGCTTGGTGCTTGCTATCTACAATTAGACAGTTTTTCTGGAGGTCTGGGTCCAAATAACGAAGACGTTCTTGCAGAGTATAAAAGGACTATTGTGCTAGTGATTGGGTCTTGAAGGGTGAGAAGGCCTCTCCCTCCTGTTACTACTTGAACTTGGTTACTTTTATGTAAATCCAGTGATGAAGAGAACTGACAAGACTGTGACATAAAGAAATTGCACTTTTTTCATTGAAACAGGGTTTTTATTGTAGAGTCATAATGTATTAGTCCTCTGCGAAGGAAATAAAGAGATGTTGTTGAAAATCCCATAATTAGCAGCTTAAGGTATAAACCATATAGAACTCTGTGTTCTACCATAAGCCCCCTAATTAGCTTTGTAGGGTCTGTTTAAAAGCAAACAGACATGCATCCTTATCACTAAACAATTATTTGCAAATAAACTCTTTCTCAACATATCTTGGGAGAACACAAGATTATTAGTTGGCAGTTAAGCCAGCTGAGTAGCTGAAAAAGCATGAAAAGAACTACAGAAGTTCGTTTCAGAATCCTGCTCTCGTTGGCTTTATTTCTCTATAGCTTGGTTTATCAAGACGAGAATACAGTATTTGGTTTCCCCACAAGTAAGCTCTTTTCATGTTTTGTCTTTGAAATGAAAATCGTCTTTTGGAACAAATATCTGCTCTATCAGATAACTGCATGCTTGTCATCCCTAACAGTGTGCTGGCAGGAAGGCTGGGCGAGGATTTTTCTGCAGTACATTGAGTACACGTTGCTGGCACTAGATCAAGAATCAATTCCTCTGATATCGAAATATTGACTTTGCATGGCCACTCTGATTTAAATGCTTATCATTCTTGACTTTGTAGGCTACATACATTCTGCAAACATTTTTCATGTGGGCCTGAGAATAAACATCTTTACAGCTGCCTGGCCATTTCTAGCAGAGAAACAAAGGAGCTGTATGTGAATGCGTGCATGTGAGCGAGATTGCCAGCAGATTAATGCAACTGCCACATCTGTGTGCAGCCCATTTGGAAGAACTTTGGGAGGGTATTTTTAATACTTGGAATTATGCAGTGTTGTCCCTTTGAATGTAAATATTGGTTTCTTTGCTCAGACTAGATGGATGTTGACCACAAAGCTGAAAAAGGGAGAATGCAAACAGATATCCTAAAACAATTATTAAAACATTTAAAAATCTTTGTGATGCAAGATAATAATAATAATAAAAAAGTAAAGATAATTTCCCATAGGCAATCAGAACACCTATTAAGTTTGCAACAATGTTTAATTGGCATTATAGTATGCTTCAGTGAGGACGACAATGGATCTTGCGGGTGTGCAAGTGGAACACATTTGCATTGCATAGATGATTAAAATAGATTTGATTGCATTTGTCTGAAGCCTAGCAAGCGAGGGCACATCTGCGGCGTTCGATGTGCCCTGTGTTTCCTAGAACTAATGGAGTGCACTGAGTCACCGTGAGACAGGCTTTTACCTCAGAAGGTCCCACTGCACCTTCTGTCGCGTGGCCTGCTTCTGTGTTCGCCCTGGAGAGTTCTTCTTATAAAGAATTGATGCAAAGTGGAGCAAGGGGGAAGGATTCAGCGCAGTGAACCTGTCTTCATCTGGTTATGTGAGAGCCCTTGGGCTTTCTGCTGCTTCAAGGTAGAATTTATAAGGTGAGATGAAAGGTAATTTAAGTCATTAATTTGTGTTAAGAGCTGGCAGAACAACAACAGTGCATTTAATCTCGCCATGGAAAAAAATGGTGATTTGCAGAGTGGGGGTCAGAATTAGGGGTCTGATTTCTTCTGCTCAGCATAAAAAGCACTGTTTCTAATTTAAGATTTTTATTTACTTAAAACACAAAGCTGAGTTAATTGACTTTGAAAAAAAAAAAATCTTGGAGCTTTAAATATAATACACAAAGCCATACAGAAGCAATTAATTAAGGATATTAAAACGTTTTGCCTGTGCTTTTCATTACTTTAGCGTCCAGCTTCAGCAGCATCCATCTGTTTCCTGCAGCACGGCCACTCGGACGCGTGTCGCCGCGTGCGGACCGGAGCCCGGCCGGGAGCACGGGGGGCAGCGAGACACCGACGGGTCTGGCCCTCGGCGCGCGGCCGAGAGCTGCTCCTGGCGAGCTCGCCCCTGCCCCGGGCCACGCCGCTGCGGGGCCCGGGGGCGCAGGAGGGACTTGTGCCCCTCTCCATTATTTTCTCTACTGTGGCTGGTTCGTCCCGGGGCTCCTCACCTGGGCCCTCGCCTATGGATCGCTGCTCTCGCTGTTTTCCGCGCTCCAAGACGACGTCTGTTTTTGTTGTCTTTGAGCTTCCTGCGCCCGCGCCGTGCGCAGCCGTCCCGGATTCTCACAGCATCTCTGCCTTTCATGTTCCAAAGGACTGTTCTCTCCTCTCTAGCAATACCTCCTAAAAACACGCTCCTCTCAGATCAAAGAGTGAAATAAAGATGAGCTGGCTTGACTGGGAGAATCTGGAAAATATTCCTCCAGCTGATGAAAGCAGCTCGTCCTGGGCACGAATATTTAGGAATGTCTGGATACGTTCAAAGGCAGCAGAGACAAGGCCTTTCTGAAAGGGCTCCTGGGTCGCTCTAGCGCGGGCCCGTGGGGGTCAGGCCCTAGTGGGAGCGTGGAGGACGGCCTGGCTCTGTCCCTCCGGCTCCCGTTGGGCCGTGGGTGCTCCTCACCCTCCTGCTCCCTGCTCGTATCATCCTCACCGAGACCGTGGCCCCGTGCTGGCTCTGGTGTTGCCACTCTCTTGCCTTTGACCCCTGTGGCTCATTTCCCTTGGGCACGGCCATGGCTCTGCCCCTCTCTGACCGAGTGGGGCACATGGACCTTCTGCCTCGTCCTTGCCCCCGGGGCAGCCTCCCTTTCCCGAGGTGCAGCGCTCCTGGCCATGGAGCCGCCTTGCGAGACACGCGCTGCATGCACTGCATGGGGGCTACGTGGAGAAGGGCCGCATTATTTGGAAGATAAACAGGGAATTAATGTATGTAACATTGTTAATAATTCAAGTTTGCCTGTTGTGAGCCTGATTTTAATAATCTGTGTGCTTCTCCTTTTTTTTTTTTTTTTTTTGAATAAAGGTATTTGCAAAGGGAAAAAAGTGCTCAAAAAAAAAAAAAAAAAAAAACATTCTCACCACTTATTGCCAAAGCTTTTCCCTTCAGCTTTGTTGCTACTTAATCTTAGCCCCTGGAGGCAAGTTGCACATATTAACCTGTCAGAGCAATGTTAAAATTGTGTGACACTTAGGAATATAGTCAGAAAGTCCATAAACCCATCATAATGGCTCTGTTTTTCCTCCTCATCTGGTCAGGCACAATAACAGCATTTCTCCATATACTGTACGACTGACCCTATTGTATTTTTAATGTGGAGGGGCTTTTCGGAAGAGCGCTGGCCAGAGAAATGCATGCCTTCACTTGTGTTCATCTCCAGGCTACAGCCTCGAAGAATTCAAGATTCACATGATGGAGCCACAATTCAAGGCCTTTTTGGAGTACTGATGGACTGAGAAAAGCAGCAGAATAAAAGCTACAGCTGAGTTCTCCTCATGCTCAAACAACTGCTTGAGTAAAGCATGGGCTTTTATTTCAGTAGAAAAATTAAGAAGCTGCCTGACCTGTATCTGCTTATGCACAATTCCCTTATTTATAAATGACTGATGATTATTTACTTGCTGTGAATCTGGACTGAATTTACTTGCTGTGAATCTCCTGCTAGACTGAGACACTTTATTAATCTATAAGATCTGCATCTTTTGGAGCTGTTGACTACCCTTTCTGAGGATTGAGAGACAGGTAAAAACAGACTGGGTGAAGAAAAGCTTGAATAGTTAGGAATGATGATTAATATCATCTTCTTTTGAATACTGTTTTCCCTTATAGGTTTGCTAAACATAAATATATATTTAAGCATTTAAGCATTATAAATATATATTTAAGCACTCAGTGTCAGAGTCTGGGAAACAAGCACTGCAGAGGAGCGCCCTGGATCTACAGTGTCGGCATGCCCCAGCTAGCAGTCCTCCCTGGTGTGGATACTGCTATTTAGATTTCTATAAATTTCCATACGTTTCTATATCTAAGTTATGCATACCAGTCCGTGCGTATAGTAATATAAAAGTAAGCTAAAAAATGTGCCTGGGTGACAACATGGACAGCAAACTGAGGAAATGTGGCTTTAAGCTTCAGTAGCGCTTAGCTGAGATACACGCCTGGAATTTTCTTTATCAGGGCATATAAATAGATGGTGGTGTTTATGCCCATCCATGAAGAAATACGCTTTGGAATATAAAAATCATAATTAATACTCAGATCATGAGTTTGTAGATTTCATTTTAATTCAGATAAGGGAAAATGTTTCTTGTTTGCAAGTCAGTAAGCATGTACATGCTAAAAAATTGTTTACCGTGTTTCAGAAACACAAACATAAGGCTAAATTAAGCTTGATCAGCCAAGTCTGACTGTATCCTCTTTAATACAGCACGGTTGGCAAGTCTAATCTTGAAGCTTGCAAGCCATGAAAGAAAGCATAATTTTGAAACACCTTTGGGAGACAGGATCCTTTCCTGGTAGCTAAGAAGCTTCTCTCAATACCTCAGAAAGAAAGAAAGAAAAAATGTTCATATGCTACAGAAAAATCTTCATTTGAAGGCAAAAATAGTGCTTTTCTGTCTTGAGCTCCAATTAACTTGCTGTGATGTCACTCTGGTGATGGACACACAAATAGGCATTTGCTTCCCTAAATTCTGGAGTAGAAAATGAGGCATGAGTCAGGAGGATACAAGAGGGCAGAACTCATTTTTTTTTAATTACTTTTATTCAGGTTATATCATCCAGCAGATGTTCAAGTTGCCTTTTGAGAAGTTGAATCCGATGGGACTTATTCTCTTCTCCCTGATACATATATAAGGTTTTGTATCTTAGCTAATAGGGAAAGTATACACAGCAAACAGTGTTCCTGTTCACTGCTGAAGAATATAATAGGCCACCAACACTTCGCCTGTAAAAGGGAGGAGGAGGAAACACTGCAAAAAATGTGGTCGAATAACATAAGAGTTCTCACGGCCAAGCAAATAGCCAGGGAAGTATTTAACCTTTTCTCGGGGTGGTGTACGTGCATAACAAGGTCTGCTTTTGAGCAGATCAGTAACACAGCGGAGTGGCAATCGGTGGATGGGTTGTGTAGGTGTGTGTAGTAATGTGTAGGTGTGTGTAGTACACTTGGCTTTGCGTGGCCACGTCTGTTTGCTGCAGTTCTGTATGTGGTGGGTAAACTTAAAGCTAGAGCTGGATGAGTTCTAGTTCTTGCTCATTATGCCTGTTTTTTAATCTGCAAGGCTGGTTTGGCTGAGGGCTCAAGTTGCCCCTTTGGAGGAACCGTCCTGTTGAGCACTTCCTGGTCTGTCGGCAGTGCTGAATCCAGCCCGCTGTCCTGGACCTCAGCTCCTCTCCTCTAAATAAGAATAATATGACTCTGTTCTCAACCTAAGAAAATAAAGGTATAATTCTGAAGCACTGCAAACACTTTGGTGCTTCCACCATGAGTGACTACCAATGCTCTTGAAAGTAGTCAGCACCTCAGAGGAATGTAAGGACATGTTATTGAGAGAAATCATTAAATGGGTTGCTGAAGAGTTGATGGACTTGATGATTATAATATTTCTGCTCATCTTCCTGCTTCTAGTCTTTTTTTTTTTTTTTTTTTTTTTTTTTTTGAGGAAGTGAGGAAGGTTAGGACATTTTGGGCTTACATTGCCTAGAAATTTCTGACTTTCAGTTCCTCTTTTGTTTTGGCCTATGGCTTTTTAATAGAGAAGAACAAAGAAAAAGGACTGGACTTTCTACATATGGCATTGTTTTTGACTACAAGATCTGTAAACACTGTCTTCCTCTGGGAGAGCACCTTTAAATATTTTACTGTGGATGGTTCTTCCTTATGCTCTCTTCAAGCACCGGTGGTTAGGTAATAACTGCTTGGCCTCATGACTTTGGATAAGATTCCTATCTCTTTTGCTTCTGAAGAAATACAGAATGGCTGGGACAGTGTGATAAAGGCAACACAGAAAAAGTAAGTCCAATAATAACAAATAAGAAAAATAATAGGTTAGTCCAATAAATACAGGAAAAAGCTTGAATCTAAGAACCTCTGGACAGAAACTACCTTATCAGCTCTATTATAAAGTTATTTCAAAGTCTCTAAGGTTTCTAAAGCCTATTTTCTATGTAAATTTAGGATGCCTTGCCACCATACATCTATATTTCAGTATTTAAAACATAGGAAATGAGTTGTGGATAAAATGGAACTGCCTGAATGAATTTTGACAACTGTCCTTATATGCACTATTTATTTTTTACTTTTTCATTTTTTACAGATGTGGATGGTAACTAAGCCACTAACGTAAACTTGTATCCAGATAGTTTTAAAACAAGTATTATTGGCCTGGCTCATAGTAATAATGTCGTTTAGTTATAAAAAAGCTCTCATTGCAAACAACTTCACAAGCTTAAAATATATATCAACCTACTGAATTTACAGGAAACATTTTCATCCATATCTGAAATGCTCTTACACGGAGTGGCTGATTCATAGCTTATTCAGAACACAAATAAAACCCCTGCATATTTAGGAAAGGAAGTGAAGGCTATTTTAAATTTATGAGGAGCTGGAATTGGTGTGTTAAGTTCCACTGGTCTAGGCATTTTCTGACTCCTCCAGAGAGAGGGTATCGTATGCTTGTATTTACAGACGAAGCAGGGATTTGATTTAAATTTCTACTTTAAATTCTACTTCCTAATAACCACCGTTTCTCACCATCACATGATTAGCAAGCTGTACTTCTGGTTTCTCTGGCCCAGCAGTGGCACCGCCGTCGATCAGCACTGCCAGATCATGTGGCTCTCGATGTGTGTTTTGAAGTTCATGAGTGACCTTGGGCCCATGTGTGACTAGCTTAGAAGTTGTGGCCGTAGGAAGGAGCTCGTGTGATTGCGGGATATCCCAGGGCACAAGGACTTTTGTAGTTACTGGCTGTCAGACGAGATTTTTTTGCAGCATTCTCTGCATTGAAGTCCTGAAGCTTCTTCTCATTTGGGGTTGTTTGTTCCTTTTTTTCCCCATTTTGTTTAAACAGTTTTCCCTCCCCCCATCTATGTATATTTAAGATTCTCCCAAATGGATGCAAATGGCACTTATTACAAGAACAGAAAATCACTTCTGGTTAAAAGCTATATCCCCAGCATGTTTTAGTGTTCAAATTAGAGTACCTTCCCCAATGCTAAAATGAGGTTTGTAATGGAAATGCTGACATCCTCACCATACTCTTATGTGCCTGTTGCTCTTTTGTCCTGCAAGTTATTAAAATCTAGCCTGGTTGCCTAAGAGATGGGGTAGCTACTTAGCAGATATTTAGCCATCAGTAAAAATTAATGTCCTACCGTGTATTTATTGGAAAAATACACTTAATTAAGTGCTCAAGTTATACAAGCCACCCACCAACTACAAGTGTGTTCTGGCAGCAGAAGTATTGTTGTTACCGTGGTTCTGCTTCATGATGTTATTTTCTTAAGTAAATGCATTTTTCAGGCTAACAGTTCTGCCTACAGCATATTGATAAGATAACTCTGCACTAAAGGGAGCCATAGTATTTTTAGTCTCCATTTCCAGCTACCAGTAGTTCATTAGTGACACTGTTGCAAGAGTGTTGATTCATTAAGAGTCTTTTCATTAACAGTCTGACATTCATATGTAAAAGAAAAAGCCAGGAAAAGCAACAGGGCACTCAGCATTTTCTGCTAGTGCTCTGGTACTTTTATCATTTGTAATGTCAACAGACGAGCTGGAAGGCTTCAAGGCTGTAGATTTTAAGCTGAAGCCAAATGTGTTCAATTTGGTTTGGTAGTGTGCATGTCTACTAGCATTCCCTGGGAAAATACCTATTCTGCAGGTGTAAGAGATTTAGTAGGTGGAAAATGCTTGGGAAAATCAGATGTGAAAATTCTGTTCTTAAATTGCTTTTAATTGGAGCCTTAAAAGCTAACATGGAAACACAGGGGAAAATATGACTTTTGCTCTGTTATTTAAACAGGCTGTTGGCCATATCCCTAAACTTTATATGGCTTTGGATAGATTAGGAGCTCTCTGCTAAACTATCAGATATGTCATGCTCATGTAAATTCTAGCAAATATATAAATATGAATTTTTCATTGTTTATAATTGCCATTTAATTGTGAGACCAAATTCAATAGCTTAACATTTATATAGCACTTGATACTTTAAGCATTTTACAAATACTAACTAATTAATAAAAACATCTGAGGAACCCTTCTGAGACTGTCAGATTCCAAAAAACTAAATTCCTCTTTTTAGAAAAAGGGACTGTTCAGACAAACACTGTAAGCCTTTAAATGGCAAATCCAAAATGACACAGTGGGACACCATTTCATGCCTGAAACATGAGCACAAAGCCTTCATTTTTCCAAGATTTTTTTTCCCAGTCTTGTAAATAAATACTAGCTAATGACCTCTCTTAGGAAGCAAGGGGGAGGCAGGCCAGAGATGAGCTTGACATTGGCACTTACTTTGTTTTCAGCTGCAGTATAATATTTCAAATAGAATATAGTATTACATTGACTTATGTATTCATTCAATCATGAAATTCAACAGGACTTTTTGGTTCCGTCATCAAAAAAAAAAAAAAATCAACGAGAGCAGCAAAGCAAACCATATGGTTTTGACCCTTGCTCTCCTTGCTGAGAATTCGTCAAACAAAATTCTGGCCCCTATGTCCTTTGCGAGGTATTTTGGCTCTGAAAGCTCTGATTTAATGGTGCACAACAATGTGAATGCCTCTGGCTTGCAATCAAATCTTAGAAAAAAAAGATCCAACAACCTACAAACGTTGTTTGCTAACTTTAAGCTACACTGACCGTCAGTTTTCTTACACTCAGGGCTTTGCTTCCCACGATGATCTTTCATTTCTCTTCACCTCTGTCTCAGTCAAAAGAATGACATTTTATAACACACGTGATGACCCAGCTGTTATTACTGTGTATTTTTATATTCAGTATTGTGTATGTAGGGCAATCAGGACAAACAAAATATCTGCTCTAGGCATATTGCAAGATTAGAGTGAGCTAAGGGCAAAAATAAGCTAGGCAAGAAGGAGGCATAACTTTTTTTTTAACTTTTCTCCTTGGAAATTCTTTCTGAGAAATAAATTTAAAAAAAAGTTAATTTATTTACTGAATATGTAGCATAGTCTGTCAGAACTTTTTGTGTTTTCTAAGGAATTTCTAAACAGGCCTTCCAGTTTGTGAGCAGTGTGAGCCATAATAGCCGGACGGCCAGCATGGCGTAGTTGCTGCATAATCACCATAGGCTTATTTCACTTTGAGGAGTAGTGCTAGGGATGAGTGTTTGGTAGCAGGGAGCCTCAGAAAGTTAATCCAAGAGATAAGTTATAAGAAGGGGTGTGAGGAAGGAAAATGCAGCTAACGTAAACAAAGGGAGTCTCAGAACCCATCGAACAGTTTGATCTGTTGCTGTGTTGCCAGGATGTCTAATTAATGTGTTGCATATAAGATGTAATTTGAACATGATGAAAAAAAAATATTAAAGTTAATATAGGTGTGATTTCACAAGAGATGTGCCATTTATTTTGTTTGACAGCCTGGGAAAACTGAATGAAAATGAAAGCTGGAGTGTATGACTGTGGCATACTCATTATCTAAGTAGAATTTCAGCTCTAAAGCAGCTTTCTGCAATTCCTGATCACAGCTCCAGTACATATTGCTCAACCCGCTACATCAATATTTATTCATTTTGGATAACCAGCCAATATCATACAGCTCAATCTACATTTTGGAACATTTTTTCTTTCTCGAGAACCGTGTTTGAGCTTGTCAGTTCTACAAATGCAACCTCAAGCACAAGCTCTGGGCCCCATTATAGCATGAATGGCTGTTTTGACAGCCGTCCTTGCATGGCAAAGACAACAATTTAATATTATGAAATAAAAGGAGACAAAAAAAAAGGGAGAAAAAACCTTCAAATGAACCACCCTGGATAGAAGTGGCTGGTTGTACTACTATTACTGGAGCAGAAGGGAAATTATTAACTGCTAAGTGTGAATTTACAAGGTCTGTTCACATTAATAAATTAAAATACTCTCAAGACCTCATTGGCAGATCTTAGCAGGCTGGACAACAGCTCTGGAGCAGAAGCACAAATTATTCATAAGTATTTTGAAACAGAACAATTTAAGAGTGTCCATGCATGATCAAAGCTGTGTTGTATTTTGAACATGATTCCTGCAAATAATGCTTTACGAAGAAGAAATGTATCCCCCTCCAAAAAAAGCAATAGATCCCGAAGTGAGGATTTACAAACTAGCCCATCCACAGAGCAAAATTCTTCTTAAGCTAATCGGTCATTGCATGACTTGTGCCCTGAATCTGTATTTTAAAATATTTAAAAATACTTGAAGAATATATTAATAAAAAATATATCCTTAGCCAAGCCTAGCATATTCATAAATACTATTTCCAAATATGCTATATATTTTTCAGCTTACTTAACATCATTTCAATGGCTCTGCTAAAAAGCCCCCCTGTCCCTTTTGTGCCAACCAGGTTCTCACCCACCATTTTGTTTCTTACACTTCTACCATGATCCAGGTCAAAAAAGTCTCGGATTATTCAAAGTGAGTTTCCCTTTCTTTTCGTATTTTTGAGGTACTGGCAGGAGTCGCATGGGGTTTCCTGGTGAGGATCTGGCTCAGATGTGAAGCTGCAGACACTGCTGCTTTAGTAACGTGAAGTGCTTGGGCATTTTGAATTTACCATCCAGTTTGCAAAGAGGAGTTTGGGTTTTGTAACATTGTGAAAAAACAGTGTTTTGAGGAAAGCCGTAGAGTAAATCAATATGGGAAGTATAATGAAGTCCTAGAGCATGTATATCAGAGACCAAATAGCTGCAGATTTAGGGATGGATATATATAAAATATAGTAGTATATAGTCCTTCATATACAGCAACTGCTGAGCAGGAAATGCTGTTATCCCTTTTGTATATCTCTTTTGCACTGTTTCTTATGCTTTTATGACCTAAAAGCTCTTAAGGTGCGGATGTTTGTCCATGGCTTTGAAGAACCTGAAGTTTCCTCTGACCCCCCTGTAAGGAATTTAATGTATTACTGAGGAAGACTGAATGATCTTCCTTTTCTAGGCCACCTATAATTTTAGCAGAAGCGTGAGAAAACTGGGCCCAACCGTCAGAGGTCAGGAGCCAGCCTGCGGAGTCAGTCTAGTTTATCTCAGCTTTTGGAAAGTTATTAGGTGCAATGTTTTGAAGATTAAATTTTAAGTTATGTCTCTTGGTGCAATTTTCCCAGTCGATTTCCTTTGCTTTGGTTGATTTTTGTTTCTTTTTCAAGTGTTTTTCTTTTGTTTTGAAAAACAATATTATTTTCAATAATGGTAGATCCCTCTTCTCTTCACAGCACAATTTTAAAATGATGCTATTTTTTCAGTTAGAGATTATGTTAATGGTTTAGATTTCTCTGATTTGTTTCTATTGCAGTTGATAGCTGCAGCTGCTCAGGTATTTAATATAATTCTATTTTAAAAAATACTTTTTTGATAAAAAACAGTATAAACTCTCCCTCTCTACTATTCAAGGACCCTTATGGTTTTCTTTTTTTTTTTTTTTTTTTTTTTTTGATCATATTCCAGGAGAAAGCACCATAAGCATGCAGTGCAGGGCACCCTACTGTGCCAGGCTGGGTAGACAAGAAAATCCCTGGGGGCAGCTGAGCACCACGAAGGGGTGCAGTTGTGGGGAGGGAATCACTGGAAGACCTGAGCTTTCCGATGTAAAGAACAAGAGCATTTTCTGTCCGTTAACACGGTGGCTGCTGGAGCAATGCTGTGCCAGGAGCAGTGCTTCCAGTGTGGGGCAGGTGAAACAGCGGGAGATGGGGATGCAGGCAGCAGGAGAGCTGGAGATGGTTTGGAATAGCGGAGCTGGAAGAAAAAAAGGTGCAAATATGGTGAAAACAAGAGGAAAAGGAGGTTGATGAAGGCAGTTTCCAAATAGGAAGAAGATGTCAGGACTGCCATGAGCCCACCAGCAGCTAGCGCCCTGTGCCCACGGGAGTAAGCGTCTCTGTCTGCTTCCGCAGGAGGAGACACCGAGGTGGATGGACACGCTCGCAGGCACCCTCCAGCTGGCGGCAACGCCGGAGCGCGGCCGGCTCCTCAGAGAGCTGCCTGACATGGTGCCCGCAAGGCTGGCCCGGCCGAGCCGCGCGCCCTGCGCTGGGCCCGCCGTTGAGGTGCGGGACCTTCCCCGAGGAGCCAGGCGCGGGACGTCGCGGCCAGCTCTGCTGAGGACTCTACTGAGACCTCCGGTATTCGTGGTGGCCAAGGAGGAGAGACGGAGACGGAGCTGAGCTCTCAACAGGCCGTCAGCTCGCTGTGACCCTGCGCCTCCCGAGCAGCGTCCCGTCCCCGCTCGCCTCGCACTGTCACATCCGTACGCACGCCCTGCGAAGTGTTCTGAATGGGAAGCACGGGGTGGCAGGAAATGGAAGGGCCAAAAGGGAAAGAGGGGAGGCAACGCTGACAAGGTTTGCGTGTGGCTGAAGGACAAAGACGATACGGTAGGGAGAAGTCCTGGAGGGGAGAGGGAGAAGGCTGATTAGATAGCCTAATACACTTCTTCTTCAGCGTTTAATTTCCTTAGGAGTATATGCTGTTTTTTTTATGACAGTGACAGATAATGAAGGAGTCAAAAGATAATAAGCTCAGTATTCAGAGAAGATCTTGAGAAGTTGAATGTTACAGGTCTGTTTGGAAAGTTAAAATTCTCTGGTGAGAGGAGATGGATGGGTTGGCTGGATGCCCCGTGAGATTTTCCTCAGTCAATCTAAAATTAATTCTCTTTCATAATTAAAATATATTTTATATTTTTAGAAGCAGCTTTTTAAGTGACTTTTTTTTTTTTTTTTTTCTACTTCTCTTTGCTGTAGCAGAAAAATGCCACTTTAATTGCTAGTTTGCCTGATTTAGGATGAAACCCCTCCCAGGATGTTCATGTCTGCCTCTCTTAGCTACTCACTTGATCATGTACCCATTGTATAAGCTGTAATGTGTTTATCCTCACAATAGATCTTTAAGGCAGTGAACTGCTACTGTTAATTTATAGATAAAGAGCTGAGGCACAGTCAATCAATGTCGTTTTCCTAAAATCCCAGAGGAAGTAGCGAGTAGACCAGGATATAAAACTTCATATTCTCTAGCCTTGGACTTTTCTCACTGCATGGACAGCTGGGGTCAATACTTATATCAGAAGATGACTTGGAACCAGCTCTGCACCCTGCAATCTTCTCAGCCTGCGTGGAGTCATACAAGTGATGTTTAGTCTTGGGGATCTTCACAGCATGAGGAGCCTAGTGGAGTTTTCAAAAAGATGCTGCGGGTTTTGGTTGATCTTCTGGCAGTCAGTTATAAAATTCATACTGGTCTAAGTTAAAATGGTCATGTCACTGCTGGAGCCCTCTGAAAAAACTTAAATTTATCAACATTTTATCTTTTTCATCTTTCTTTGGTCAAAACTTCCTTTGGGGTCAAGTCAAACCAGCTCCCCCCCACATCTCCATGCTTCATCTTGTCTGCCTAACCAAGAACACCCTATTGGTGACCCCAGCCTAGGAGCCTGCTTCTGTTTCCATTAAAGACAGTGGAAGTCTCACATCAGATACAGGAAAAACAGCAGCAGCTGACCCTAATTTAACATAGCTGCAAACTGGAAGATGGAAATTCAATATATGTTATATGTTGGCTGATTTCCTGGTGCTCCCAGACACTGGATCACTACAATACATCTGAATTCCAGTTTACCCTGTAGATCTACAATGAGGCAATTAACCCTTTAAATAGTTGAACTAATTCCAGATCAATCGCACAGCATACTTCTATATTTTATTAGTTACATAATGAAAATCTTCCTGTTCTTCTGTTTCCTATTGCATTCTGTGCTGTATATAAATATATCTACTGTCTGCCAAGTCACAGTTGCAGAGACCTACTGCAGAAAATGGAACGAGAAAGATCTGGAGAAACACATCAAGAGAAATCCGCTTTAATACACTGCTTCAAATTGAATGCCTGCAGTGCTACATGGCAAATTTAAAGCTAAAATCCACACCTCATTAACAATGAATCTTGATGAGTAAGTTAAGGAGAAGAAACATCAATAATTTATGGTGATGAACTCAGCATTTTCTCTCTCCCTCTTTCTTTGTGTATTGCATCTGTCTTTGGAAGCCTGTAGTATGTTACAAATGAAGTGCCAGAGATGAGTTAGAAAGAAAAAAACTAGGAGCTTTTCCAGGGAGACAGAGAATAAATATAGAGCTCCACAAAACACACATGGTTTGAACGGTTAAGAATTTTTAATCACACAATGTTTTATCTTCTCAGAACTTCCCAAGTGGCAAAATATATCCTCAGGAAAAGAAATGACAGCAAAAGGAAAGCAAGGAGAACCAGACAACAAAATTCAAATCAGAAAGCCTGCCATAGTACAGTTCAGAATACTTTTTTCTCTGAATGATAAGAGGTTATTAATAGTCATGACTATGATCAATTTTAATCAAAGAAGGCTGCCATTTTATGGTGGGCAAATGCCTTGCCGATACCTTGGCTAAAATAATACAGGGAACAAGCTAGGACTTGATTTCACAGAGCAAATGAGTGCCATTTGTAACAGACCGTTTTGGTATATAATTGCATTTTGTGTTGCTTTTTGTCATTTTGTGGTGTTCTTTTTTTCAGCTTCCAAGCATGGCTTTACCTTAAAACTTTATCCTGAAGTAGTTCCCAGATCAGATATCCCTTGTGTAGCAGCAGAAAGGACTTTTTTTTTTAGCAGCTCTACTATATGTTGATGATCTCTTTCATGGAACTCTATTACTGTTACCTCCCTTTTCACATAAGTAGTTAGCAAAATTCTGCTAGTGAAGGAAATTGAAGATGAAGCCAGGTGTTCCTTTGATTAAAATTTCTTTCTTTCTTTTTTTTTTTTTTTCCAAAGGCTGTTAAGAATTCTGTTACCTTGAATGTAATAACATTTTTAAAATTAATATCATGAATCTTTAAATGAAGTAATTTATTTGTTCAAAATCACCAAGCTCTTCGCATGCTACATGTATTCCCTTATTCAGAGTCATGGTAACAGAAAATTTCCTGATGTATATCCTCTCCTTTGCCTCCATTGTGAATGCTTTAGCTGAGGTGAGCACACACACGCTAAAATGTAATTAAGTCAAACCTTAGTGTTCCTGTAGTCAGTGTAATTTTGAGATGAGGCCTCTATTGTTTCAGCAATCACTAAACAAGAGGTGTTTAATTGTTGAGAACAAGGCCTGCAAGGAACAGTAACATATTTTAGCTGACCAATCAATAGCTGGGAACTCAAGTCCTCCTTCAGCTCTGAAATAGTAGCACTTTGCAAAGCAAGACAACTTCTTGGAGTTTAATTTGATTAGGATAATCAGTGGGATCAGCTGAGGAAAGAATGAATTGATATCTGTGGAGAATATTGTCAGGGATAGAGAGTTTGGTGTATGTACTGGTGAGGCAAAAGTGAGGAAAGTTACACTGTGCTATGAAAATTATAACCCTCATGGGTATGTGCTTTATAAAGAGTTAGTAGAATTATGATATTTTATTCCTAGGTTTGTCTTGTAGGTCTGTGTCCTTTGATTAGCAGGAGTGAGAAAAGATATAGAAATTTGTTTGGTTTTATTTGTTTTGGGTTTTTTTTGCATGTGAGAAAAGTGCTCTTCTACTTTTTCCTGAGTGTTACTGCCTTCTGTTGACTTGCTTGGGAATGCACTACGGGAAGTGGTGATTACTTGGTTCTACAAATGTATCTCTATTAGGGAAGAAGGGTGAGTTTCATGACTGCTAATGTCTCTGGGTGTGTTTTGTTCATTTTGATGTTTCAATTTTTTGGCACTTTGGTTGTATGGCTGGAACTATATGTTCTTGGAACTGTGCAGCTGAGTTTCCAATTTCTGCATTTGTTCCTCATGGGCATGGTCAGGTTCCTTGTTTATGCACTGACTGGTCTATGGGAGGTTTCCTATTGATATGACTTTAATGAATCATAGAGAATCACAGAATGGTTGAGGTTGGAAGGGACCTCTAGAGATCATCTAGCCCAACGCCCCTGCTCCAGCAGGGATACCTGGAGCATGTGGCACAGGGTGGCAGCCAGGCAGGTTTGGGAGATCTGCAGAAAAGGAGCCTCCACAGCCTCTTTGGGCAGCCTGTGCCAGGGCTCTGTCACCCTCACAGCAAAGAAGTTCTTCCTCACATGGAGATGAAGCTATAATCTTCTTTGAAGGGGAGATTCAGGAAACTTTCTTTAAAATAAGGTCTTGCAGTTCAAGTAAACTCTCTGCAGAGAGTATAATTTACAGTGCTAAATAACAACCACTATGGGGGGTTGCTTTTGCTGTTGTAGGAAGGGTATTTGCATGGCTTCCCTCCCTGCCCTCTAAGACAGTCTGTCTCCTCGGAGGTAGAGATGCACTTGTTGGGTTAAAGCTCTCTTGAGCTTATTGATGCCGATATTTTGCATGTTCTCTTATTTGTTTAGCTTTTTGTCTCATATAGAGGAAGGAAGATAAGATTAATTGGCACTTACTGACCACAAAGAGTCTAGTCAAAACCCAGAGAGGCAAATGAAGCCCTAATGCAAAGTGAGGAAGAGAAGCGAGCTGAGCAGTTGCTTTGATACTTCAGGTAGTGGGGAAGCAAGTGTGTGAACTGCTGTTCAGTGGAGGCATTAGTCTTCTTGGATATCTTGCTAAATCCACATTTGCTGTGCCATAACTAATATAAGTACAGGAATGAGCTGCTTATCAAACAGGTAAGAAAGTGTGTCAACTGTATCTTTAGATGCCTGACTAGAATGACAGGGACAGTTATTTCTCAGGCACAGTTTTACAGAGAATGCAAAGATGTGTGGGATGTGTACCCTATAATCTATGCTGCTTCAAGAGTGAGCCAAGGCTCTAACTTCCCCTTTTCCATGTGGGGCATTTTCCTCTGAATGAGGATAGGCTGCAGAGTTGATATGCATCATATAAACTTCTTTTAGTTCTTTGGAGATGCTGGCTGAAATGGGTCAGGGGTGTCTATTATTCTCAAGGGGTTTCTTTTACCTTTTGAGAGGTAGGGTGAGAGAGTTGAACATAAAAATGCAAACAACTATGGAGATATGCAGAGTTTCTACTGATTTCTGTGCCACTCTGGTACAGGAAGATGTTCCTTTAGTGGTACTTCTACTGATTGTCTCAGATTTTTATTTTCCACTCACCCCCCAGTAAATTGCAGGGAAAATGTCTTGTTTGCACAGCTTTGTGCAGCTGATGTGCCCCATGTGATGTGTCATATGATGCCATAGCTGTCATCTGCCTGTCCTTCCTGCTATGGCCTCATGATCAAGATGTCAGGTTGAAGTCCAAGAACTGGCCTGGCTTCACACCAGATGCCTATTTTCAAAATTCTCTTATTAAGCAAAGCAGTAGATTTTAAATAGGGGATGGGGAAGTAACACTTCAATGGTCTATGAATGTTCAGAGCACAAAGCAAACAAAGAGCATTCCTGAGAGTTAATACTCCCAAACGGTGCCTGACACAGACTAAGATGTAACATGTCTTTTAAAGCTAGCATCTTTCACACTTTGTACTTGATGCCTGCCTCCCTACTTGCAGTAATACATTGGACTCCTTTCTGCTGATTTTCTGCTCCCACAGCCTGCTTTTATTTTGCATCCTGCAGCCTGGTGGCTTCTGGTGAGCAAAATGCTCTCTGCTGCCTTGTTCTCTCTTCCATTTTTTTCTGAAAAAAAAAAAAAAAAAATTCTCTCCAGAAAAGCTAGCCTTGTCTCCTAATAAATCCTGCCACCATATTTTAATGGGCTTTTACAGCATCTCTTGAAGCAAGCCTGCGCATGCTTGTACCCAGAACATGCCCCTCTCCCCGTGATGATGATGATGGCCTCAGTCAGCACCACGTCTTGCTCTGCAGAGACCCTCTCCCTCACTGTTTGGGCTATGACTGGCTTCACCTCAGGTGATAATGGGTTTGGGCAGCTCTGGAGGAGAAAGAGCTGCCCTTTCTGTAGTCCTGGCAGAGTTGCCTGAGTGCATTAATGCAGCTCATCATTGCCCAGGGTGAGGAGGAGAATCAATCAAAGCGGTCGGATCAGATAATCACTGCCGTGCAAGCAGAGCGCGATCTGCCCACACAGCAAATTTTGGACCCTGTCCCAGGCATCCAAGTCCTCTCCCACATTTATGCTGGCATAAAATATACATCGTTCTCCTCACACAGCTGCCAGAAAGGAGGAGGTACTCTGCAATGGACCTGGACAGGATAGGAGCAACGTTTATTACTGTAAAGAGGCTTCTGTTGTCCTCCAAGAGGTATTACCATGTACCATTAGGGACTTCAGGTTGCTGCTCAAAGATGAGCTGAAATATGCTGTCTTGCTTATTACCATGTTTTGGTTGCAAAAGACTGACATTAAAGTATGTTTTAAGCACTGATAAAGCAGAACACATATACATGAATGACTTCACCTGTTGTGTCAGTGCTAATCAGTGAGATAGAGACAAGTAAAACATTAGTGTACATCTCTGGAGATTCCCATGGGGCAGTTGTAGTGCTATCTATAAACAAGCAAAACTACAAGAAGAACAAAGAATCTGATTTGAGCAGGTGACAAAAGGGGCCAGTAGCTACTCTGAATGTGAATTGCAGGAGGAGGAGGGCTGCCGTCTGTCCCCTCTGGCTGTTGAAGGTTGCTATGCTGTAAATGTCAGGTACTTTGAGGTCTTGGTAGTCATTTTGCTCATCTCAGTATATGAGGTCCCTGATTTATATGTCAAGTCTGAAAGAGATATCTAAAAAGTCTTTGTTAGGCTTGCAGATGTTGCCAGTCAGAAAAGTCCTTGACATGAAAAGTGTGGGATACATTAAGGAAAAATTAATATGATGGTTCTTTAAAGTGCTATAAAACCCTGGAGAATCCAAGGACACCTCAGTCCTCAGAGAGAGAAAAGAACATAATACATATCCTCTTTAGGGTGATTACATGATAAGTTACCAATAACAAACAAGTTTTCTAAGTGCTCATAAAGTTCTTGGCACTAATTTTGCTTTGTGCTGTAAGGTAATTCTCCAGGTAACTCAGTTGTCATCTTAAATCAGAGAAGCACTTGTGAATGGGGGGGAAAGTGGTAGTTTAAAGAGAGTTTTTTAACAGAAATGTTAATTTAAATGAAGGTTATTCAATTAGCTTGAGTGATGGATCAGCATGTGCAAAGATCTCCTTTGAGTCCAGAAACACCTTGTAAGGATTGTGAGCAGCTATTGGTTTTATTGTGGTTTTTATTTTCTTTTTAAATGCAAAATGTACCAGTGGCCTTTTATATGAAGTTCTTTATGTGTATGATCTTGAGACGGATCTGATTATTTGTTCTTACTAGCAATGCTCCTGCTTCAGGGAAGGGGTTTTAATTAACCTGATGGTCTAGTTATTTTAATTACCTTTGTAGTTTCAGGTGGAGGCAATATACTTTTCTTCCCAGCCTCAATTACAGAAGAGTGATGCTCTATGGAGGTATAGGAATGGTGTGCTCCAAATCATGGTTTTGTATTCCGATGACTCAGGAACTGGTTCCAAAAAATCTGCTGTGAACATGTTTGTTCAAACTGGGGAAGTCTTTTAGAATGAAAAAATATGGGGAAGGAAAGCATGGTATTCTTATTAGGGAGGAGGGAGGAGAAAATCCCAACCCTAAAGTAGAGTATCAGTGAGCATTACCAGAAGTTTAGCATAACCACTAAAATGCACCTTGTGGCCTTCATAATTACTTGCTGAATGGAAGCAGGACATCACCACTACAGTCCATGTGAAGAGTAATGCCTGTGGATGCCATTTGCCTTTATTTTAAGATAGAGTCTGAATGCCATTTATGGCGCTCTGAGCCAAATAAGAGTCAATGGTTTGGATGCTCTGGTTTCAGCATAGTTTGCGTGGATGGGGTCCCTTGTCCCTTAGGCAGCATGGAGCTGCCAAACTAGATCACCGGTAGGCAAGTCACAATGTGAAATAAGTCTTCCAGTGCTCCATAGGCCATATACGCTTTTTCATTAAATAATGTACTGAACTGTCCCTAAGCCAGTCCTAGAGGGTTAGTGGCTTGATAACCAGCCAGCGCCTTGCTATAAACTTTCTGGTACAAACCAGCAATATTTGTAACCGTCTCTATTGATGTGCTAATGTAAGGAATTTGGGAACACTCACTTAAATGTCCCAAAAGAGGATGAATTTCAGTACTTTCATGATCCTTTTCATAAAGAAGTTCTTCACACACACACAAAAAAAAGACTCATATTCAATAAATAACCCAGAAAATCATGAGTCTGTAATACTACCTCTATGTTATGATGTTTTTTCTCTCCAGATGGTGTATCCATGCTCAGGTCATGATTTTCTCATGTA
>VZSV01000009.1:7546651-7671323 GCA_013398735.1 Nothocercus julius | reverse complement strand
TTTCATGTACTGAGCATAGCAAAATTCATTACTTAATAATAAGAAGAAATACAGAAAGCGATATTTTCAGATGAAAATCAGGGTTTCTCACTGGTGTCCGTGTGGTTCTTTAATTCTTTAGTGGAATTCAAGAGGCTGTGTGCCGTGGTGTTCATACTAAATACCTCCAGCCTAAAAATTTTTGTTTGCAGTTCTTGTACGTGTGAGTGAGAACTGGCTTTCATGCACATGTGGCTGTGTTTCCCCCAAAGGGGTATGAATCTGACTGACTTTGACTAATAAATAAATCATTCTCCAGGATCCTTGCTAGAGTAACTTCTTCTGTGTGGACATAGTGATTAGTGTTGCAGTGTGTGGAGACCGCTAAGAACATCAGAGCCTTCTGCGTTGTACAAGAACTGTCATTTGCAGAGCTGGTTCTCTTGCAGTGCTTAGGCAGGAGGTTGTTTT
Source organism: Nothocercus julius (assembly GCA_013398735.1). Lineage (NCBI taxonomy): Eukaryota > Metazoa > Chordata > Aves > Tinamiformes > Tinamidae > Nothocercus > Nothocercus julius. Next base: position 7,670,873 of record VZSV01000009.1, on the reverse strand, counting down.
GGCATCTGTATTTTACTGGAGAATTTGTAGGTGGCCAGGCTCATTATGGCTTCCAAGAAAGGGCTCTCTGAACCCAAGTATTCAGCATTAGGAATATCCAATAGAGTGCAGTAATGGTGCTGAGAGTACCCATTGGGTGTCATTACTGACTGAGACAGCAGGAATGCTTCAGTGGGATTTTTACGGATTTATGCAAATCATGCAAGACTTCAATGCAGGAGACAAGGTGTCATGCTGTAGGGTTAAGTATATTGAGTGTCATTTTGTAGGATTAATTATCCTGATTTACCCCACATCAAAGGCAGGCCGTTATTTTTGCCATCATGGCAATAGGTTATGGTTCACTCTTGGTATACAGGAATTTTATATGGTTGAAGTAGCTTATTGTTTTGGCTAATAGAGATTAATGAATGCAATGATTTGTGTAGCTAATTTGTGAGTTACTGAGAGCCAACTGTGGTCGTTCATTTTGGCAAAAGTTTTAATAAAATGTTGTATCCTGCACAACATTTGAAAATCCCAGAATAATCAGGCTCCATCCACAAGGAAATACAATGTTGCAAGTCCTTTCTGAAGTTAGTTGTTAAGCCAGAAGCGCATATTCACAGAAGCAAAACTTGAAAAAAACAAAAAACAAAACAAAAAACAAAAAATATGCTGGAGAGTACTTGACCTAGTGGGAACAGTATTTTCCTTGCCAGTCCTCTTCCCGTTGCCTTGGACATTGGCCATCTATGGTTTTAGGCTCTGGTTATGCCTAATCAAATGTGTCTGGATAAAAGTGAACCTTCGGTCAGACCTTTCTTGGAGCTCACTGAGGAATACGGCAGCTCACACAGAACTGAAGGCTAATCTAGCCCGAGGGGTGTCTGGAGATGACCTGGATGCTATCCTGGAGCAAGTCCTTTAGAGGACATCAGGATAGTCAGGGAGCTGGTGCATGTTACTGAGCTGCTGAGGGAGCTGAGTGTGTTCACTACGGAGAAGAATGGATGATGGGAGACCTACTACTCTCTGCAGATACCTAACAGGAGGGTGCAGAGAAGACAGATTTAAAATCTTGATGTACAGTGGAAGGGCAAAGGGCAATAGACAGAATTTGAACATGGGAAATTCCAGTGAACTGTTAAGGAATGTTTTTTTAGTATGAGTAGTCATATGCTCTAGCAGGATGCCCCGAGAAGTTGTGGAGTCTTAATCTGTGGAGATACTCAGGGCTTGCCCTGTAAATTGCTAGGTAAGCTGATCTAGTTGCTAGATGTGAAGTCCAACGTGCTGGAGTTGGACTGAGTGACCTTTGCCAGTCCCTTCCAACCTAAGTGTATGTTTGTGTTATTTGTTCATGTCTTTGTTTGCTTGCTATTGTGACTGCACCTCCCTGTCTTGGAGAAAAATGAAAAAAACGGGAGATGGGGCGTACTGTAGATCTGCCCAAAGTGTTTTTAGTAGAGAAGTAGAACATCAGTGTTTTATATTGACTGTTTTTTTTTTGTACAATTCAGGATGTACGATTCAGTTCATGTAACCTTTTTGTCCCCTTTTTAATTACCAGACCCAAGATCAATAGCCAAATAAAAATGCCATCTAAAGCTGATTTTAAAATGTGCCAGTTTTAAAGTGTTGGAGTGAATGTTTGCCTTTGAATGTCCCCCTTTTCTTTAGGATCATTGTAACAGAAGGTGAGACAAGACCCTGCGATATTGTCTAGGCCATTCTGAGGCAGACTTAGACTGTTTTCATCAAATGTATTTCCCTGATATGTTTTTGTTTGAGAACTGTGCAGTTTCTCTAGTTCTTCTCTTTATACCACAGTAAACTTTAGTGAAGTCAATAGCTATCCTGGCAGCGAAGTGGAAGTGAATAGACTCTTTATTTTAAGACCTCTGAAATATCCACTGAGCCATTCTTTGGAAAATACTGGTGTCAGGGAGGTCTTGTTAAGTGGTACTTGGTTTCCAAGGGGGCAGAGAAAGAGACCACTGTATTCATGGACGTTTCATGCTGACTTTCTGCAAAGTGACAAGGACTGCTTCACTGGAGGGCAGGCTAGCTGTGGGGATGACATCAAATAGCAGAATCTATTTCTCTAAACACCTTGCAAGGGCATCTGTGCTGCTTCTGTCTCTGTCAGCACCTCTCACCGGGGCTTCTGCTGCCCCTCAGCTTGGGTTAACGTTGTGGCAAACTTCACCACCAGGGTCCCCTGCCCCTCGAGTACATATTTAAAGGCAATCTTGAATCCGGAAGGGAAGAAGGAAGAGTGTAATGCTGTGCTCTTTCAGCTGCTAATTGTGCCCAGATTAGTTAATTAGATAATTAACATAAGAATGCTCTCTTTTCATATTAGAACATCGTGCATTGACAATAGAGCTGTTCATAAGTAGAGTGCTATGCTGTGGGAAACGCTAATTAATTTTGCAAATTTGGACCTTTAATTGCTAAAGTGCTGTGCTTTCTCAATGTTTGTTTTAGCGTAATGTTAACTGATTACTGCCTGTTCGGAGAAGTATTTATTTTCCCTGCCAGTTGGACGCATTCCTCATACTGTGCAACCAGAATTCTAGTTTACTTGAGGTATTAACTATGTTGCACTTTAAATGAAGCACCTGTTTATCCTTAGAAGAAATCCCATTTCAACATCACCAGCATGAGTGATCAGTCAGAGTTGCTCTATGATGCATGAAATTATCCCTTGCCAAATGGTCAGTATTGTTTTTCTCATTGCACTAAGGTATCCTCCAGGCAAGGAAAGCTGTTCTCAAGATCCTCAGAGTGGCCTGTGAGAGCTCGGGGTGCTTACCTGCCCAGCTGACCCTGGATCCCGCTCCTGCATAAAGGAGTGCATCCCGTCTTTTCCTGTTATGGCCTGCCTTAGTCGGAGGTCTTTACTGCCTGCATACTGGATTGTTACAACAAAATTAATCTTGTCCTGAAAGCAGGACTTGAGGAAGCTGCAGTTGGTGACGATGCAGCAGTCCACTTCCTCTGCAGCAGTTTTCAGAATACATCAGTCCACGTGCCAGGCATTTCGCTGGTTCCCTAATGAGCTCCAGGTCAGTTCTCAAGTACTGGGCCTGGGTTCTCAGAAGCACTTATGTGGGGAAGGAGAAATCTAAGCTATGTCTGCACAGCCTACGCAGCGTCCTTGGAGGATCCTTGCTTGTTTTTCCAAGAGAGAGGGATCTAGAGGCAGCTCTATGGCATGAACGCTGCCCCTGCCTCCTGTTGAAGTTGTGCTGTTGGAAGATAGAGCAGCATGTGGGACGTCTTCTGTCTGTTATCCTCTGATCACTTAGGTACTGAATACGTCACCAGTCACGGCCATCTCCTGTGTGTGGTGCAAGTAACTGTGAAACTATTCCCACCTGGCCCGAGCCATGCAAGGAAACATGAAAGCTTCTAAATCAGGAAAAAAAGCCAGTGATGCCCCGTCAGGAGCACCTGGAAGGTGAGATTCAAAATATCTTTCACTTTATAACTTTCTAGCAGCTGACATGGCTGCAGAAGTATTTCTTGTGATGTCCATACTAAAGCATCCACCATATCACACATGGGGTTTAGCTGGCAAACTTGGGGCTGTTGGATCTAATCTGAATAGAAGATTTCTATGTTTTCAACCTCCTTGTAAGTGAGATCTAGCTCAACTGAATAAATGCCTCACCTGTGATTAACACTGGCTGAAATGTTTCAAATGAACTGTTTGATCAGCAAGCTTGTCTTAGCAAAACTCAGATGCCAGAAATACAAAATACAAGAATGGATTTCAAATATACTTACTAAACCTTTTCTGTATTTTTATTGATTTTTTTTTTAGTATATTAACCAGCTTCAAAAGAAGAGAAAATGCACGAATATAAATATAGGCTGAAAAAATGCATATGAGAATAGTTTTAATATAGACTCAGTTGTTTTCAGAAACAAATGGCACACGTTCCACTGTGATCTTGCTGTCCCCCAAAGCACATTGTACCTTAGCAACATTCCTGGAAGAAATAGAAATAACAAGGAAATGTCAGTGATAGTGGGGTGAAGGGTGTGGAAAGGGACCCTTAGTCAGGGAGGGGTAATGTGACAGTAGAAATTGCATGATACATTTACTGGTTGCTCATATGCTGCTTTCCACCTAAACTCCTGCTGTTTTCATTGCAGTTTAAGGTGCTGCAATCATTCATTGAGGCAACAGCTCAAAGCTGCCAATTTGGAGACAAGACTTTTGCCTAGTAGCAGAAGAAAATGAAGAATTCAAGGATAAGTCTGAGGCAGATTACAAGGACCTTGAAAAAGGCTATAGAAAATGAAGGCCAGCTGATAGGAGCCTTTTAATTTATTTTCTTATTTAAATTAAGGTACAGATCTTGCTCTTTTCTTGCTGAGTTAGTCCTATTGATTCTAGGTAGACTACACATTATTAAGTACTGCAATAGTTTTTATATAATTACAGTATTCATCCCTTGAGTAATACACTTTTTTAGGGGTTTTATCTTGTCCTTTTCCTTAGATTATTCCCAGTGGCAAAAGTGTTTGCAGGCACAAAGAGGCTGTATGAAACGTTTCAAAGAAGCTTTTTCAGTGCTTTTGTCTGAATAATTATTGGGCCTTAATACCTGACCCATCCAGTAAGACCCTCTAATTCCTCTTAAATCTTTGGATTTCTGCACCTACAGATCTCACTTTTGATTGAGTGAGGGGCAGGATATAGGATTCAGATTCTTCTTTTATAATATTCTGGTGTTATTGTGTACATCTGATTATGAGGTTTCTTAATAGCTGCTTTCATCTGCCTTTTCCTTTACTTACAATATGCTCCCTGAAGCAAATCCCTTCAATATTTTCTGTGCTGCCCAGTAATATTTCCCAATGTGTTTTTTTTTTTTTTTGAAAACCACCACTTCCATAGTCTTCAGAGGCTTATGCTGGCTGTGGTATAGTCGTCTTCAAGCTCCGAGGTCAGAAAGTTTTGAATGACAGAATAGAGCAATTCACCACATCTTACAGCAATGCACCTAGATAATGAATGAAGGCAGCTTCTCCAGTTTGGTCCTGTGCACAGTCAGTTGTGCGTGGCAAATTATACTATTTTATGGTGTGATGTCTCCTATTTGTATAAACATGGATAGGGGATATTTTATGTAGTTACCACCAAGCTCTTTTCCTGTTAGAGGAACAGAGCCAAAATGCCATTAAACTGAGGCCATATATTCCTATGAGGAAAAGCAAGTATTTTTTGGATATAACGTGTTGTTTTTTCTGTTTTTCTTCTTGTCTTGTTTCAGTACTGGCAACAGCACTAGGATGGAGTCAGTTTAACAGAGAAAAGATAGAAAAGTGTCTTTGGTATAGCTTAACTTTTGGGGAAGAACTGGCAGAAGTGCAGTTTTGTCAAGAGGAGCTACACCTCTATTAGGAGGGTTTCCTGTCTAGTTATAGTGGAAAGTGCTTTTTAGTGTCAGTGAAATGTGAGTGGGAGTCTTGCAATTACTGTGGGAGTATGGGCACAGATACAACTGTGGAATTAATAAGGTGTTAAAAAGGAAAGAGTATTCTAGCAAAGAATTGCCAAAAAGTATTGATGACTGAAGGTGAATATGTAAGGCAGCTCTGAGTTTAAAATTTTGGCAGAACACTTCTGTATGAGAGGCAAGCTATTTATGGCAGCTTCCTGAGGAATTAGTGACCTTTGGAGTTGTGCTGAAGTGGCAGAAGCAGCAGAGCGACATTTGTTGTTTTCTGTAATATGGATTCAGGCACGCAGTGTTGGCTTTATCAAGACATTCTCTTCCAGTCTAGGTTACTCAATCACAACAATGCTTGTGCAGTTAAAAAAAAAAAAAGAAAGAAATGGACAGTAAAGAAATGCTATGAGAAGCACTATTTTGAAGCTGAAGGTTGAACAAGGTTTAGATTCTACTTTAAGTCTGGAAGTCTTGTTGACTTGAATGGGTTTTGGCTCAGACACTGAAGTGATGGAGAGATGCCCACTGTATTTGTGGAAGAAATCGCCGTCCTTGGGTACCCATCACTGTCTGCAGTGGTTATTACTGTCCCCAACAATTCAGCAGTTATCCCAGGGTAGCTTTAATGACTCTTTTTCCTGAAGTCTGTTAGAGAATGCTCTGATGGACTCCTCTGCCAACAGAGCAGGGGAGGCTCAAGCCTCCAGGAGGAGGTGTGCAGAAGATCCATCTGGCACTTCTGCATCTGTAGGAGAACATCTGTTTGTGCCTGTGCCCTATAGAAAGAAAGAAGTTTGCTGTCTGTCTCAAGCATTCCAGCTAGCTAATTCACCAAGGAATAGTTTGTATTACTCTTTTTTTTTGTTTTGTTATTTTATTTCTAGATTAAAAATAACATAAAATAATGCACTAGAATCCCTTTCTTAAATTCTATGACCACCCTTAGCTAAAGCAAGAAATAATTAACAGGCCACTACACTTTCTACTACCTATTCTCTAGAAAATACTGTGACATTGAAAGGAAGTGCCCTACAAGACAACAGATTTGAATGAGATTTCCAGTTTTGAAAATGATTTAGAGTTGATATAATTCATGATGATTTTTCTAGAGCAGAATAATTTAATTTATAATTTTAATATTACCTTCTGAAGATTATTTTAGTACTTCTGCTTAAAGAACATATACTTTTTAAGAAATGGTTGCTTCAGAATGCTGCTTTTTTTTTTTTTGCTTTTTTTGATTAAGAATTTAGAAGTAACAAAATGTCTTTGTGCTGATGTGTTCTTACATCAATATTAAAAATTTCAAAATCTCATGTGAAACATTCAAGTTTCCTTGTATTTTCAGAAATGCTTGAGAATAGGCAGATGACTCCTTGGCGTCCCATGTAGCCTTGTGGTTCATAACATAAAACTGGGACAGGTATTCTTAATCTTAGCAGGATAGCTAGTTTTAGCATATAGTTGTGCAGATGTTGTTGTTATGCAAGCTTTCTTATACTGTGAGGACATAAAAGGTGATAATTTATTTTTATTCTATGTGTTTTCATATGCTTATTTCTATCAATACAACACACAAATTTTCCTGTTGTATGCAAAGCCTAAGTGGCTGAAAATGAATAGAAAGCTTGGTTCTTGTTCCACCATGTTTGGGTGTAAATCTTAACTAACTCAGTTTTGCTTGTTTCTTAAAATCTTATTTACTTAGACAGTGACATTCAGACACAGAGAAACTACTTTTAAAGAGAGACCGAATGAAAATATTTTATTTCAAGACTTCAGAAGCCATAATCTGTTGCCCTGAACCCTTCCTTATCAGGAACTTATAAATGAGGAAAGAGAATCCCGCTGTGTGAGAGAACACCACAAATGACTACAATACTAAGAAGACAAAGGCACATACAGAAGGGCGCATTAGTAAATGTGGCCTCTCATTATGGGGCATTGTCCTATTCAGTGCCATGACTTCGGTAGTAATTGCTGCTAACTCTTCTAATTTGTCCCTCCTTTCTTAGAGCTCATACCATGAGCTCTGTTTTCCTTGGCTGCCTCCAAAATTTGTGGATGTAAATTTAATTTTGATATTTGAGCTGTGACTTTATGGAAATGCCTTAATCAACGTTTTGTACCAATACAGAAAGGAAGCAGGGAAAGTGCTAGAGGCTGCAAACCTTTGCTTTGACTCTTCCCTCAAAGAGTTATTAAAAATGAAGCCTTTTGAGTAAATAATTCTAATTTCTGAGGTTCTGCCTGGGACTGAGCTGGACTAGGTAGAAATGCTGTGTTCACTCACTGGCCATGGTGCCTAGGGAGGCTCTAGCCAGGTACAGCCTTGAGCTCTGCTTGTCTGGAAGTCCTCAAACCAGAGACTTGGGTGTAGGATATATGCTGGGAAGAGGCTGATATGAAAGAAGATGCATCCTGTATTCACAGATGTTTTCCCATATCAAATGTAGTTGGTAAATGCTGTATTCAGCTAGGATGAAATTGGCCAAGGTTGGCTTTCTGGCCTTTGAATTTCTGGGAAGAATAGACCTAGGTGAAGTTATAAATAAATGTCTGAATCATATTTATAATCTCTGCAAAGAAAGCTTAGAACATTTTTTTTTCTTTTATTTCTGTCATCTCAGTTAAAGTGGATATCTCAATGTCATTCTTTTTCCCTACAGAGTAGTAATGGGGTAAAAGCTTCCCAGTTTAAGAAATGTAGTTATGCTAAATGCCCATTTCAGGGCTTGCACTTCAGAGATTGCACTAGTGAGGCAGTCAAGGAGAGGGAAAAATGTGAAGATAGGGTCTGGATTTGGGTTCTTGCAGGTGGGGAACAAGTCATTAAAAGCTCAGTTCTAGATTTGGGAAAAATCATATACTATTCTTTCTAAAGTTGCTTTAGAAGCAACTGGGTATGAATATGTTGTCTCAAGAGTAAGCACAGCCTTTTAATTTTAGTAGAGGAAACTGTAGACACCGACTTCGAGAAAGTCACTTAAAGATCAGAGGCAGAGTTTGGCTTGCCAAAGGAAAATAACTCCAATCAAAATGACATGGAGTCCTTTGAGTTTGTTTTATGTTTTGCTCTTTTAATTTCACTCTTTGAAACAGAAATGAAGAAAATCCCTAAATCGGTGAGCTGGCAGGAAGACAGCTCTTGCAGACAAAGGACTCATATTAATATATGTTGGTACTGCTGATTTCAGTGGGATTGCTAGGTTCAACTGAGGACAGAAATTAATATAATCAATTTTTATCTTTGCCACCGGGAACTCTTGGTCATCTGATTATGGGTTGGCAACAGTTATGGAAATTAATCAGCCTGCTTTGAAGATTTTTAAACTGCCTCTACACTGTGATCATCTTGAAAAGAGGCCTCACAGTACTACGTTCATGCACCAGAATTATGTGCATTGTTGGAGTCGGTGAGGTCGCACTTTAAAAGCTGTGATAATGCAGCTTTGTCCTCAGCTCCTTCCCCTCGCTGCATTAGAGCTTGTATGAGACACCTCTTTTGTGTTTCACAGCTATTTGGCAGCCCCATCAAGATCAGAGCTCTTCTGAATATACTTCTAATGGATAGATATCCGTAGGCAACCCCAGCTCAAAAATACAACAGAAGATGGAGTCTGCCTTTCATGCTCATTTTCAAGAATCCTCTGTTCCGCAGATAGTCTTAGCTCAGAAACATTTTACTTGCACATTTTCTGAGAACTTTTTTTTCTATAATCATATAACGGAAAAGGAAACCCCCATAACATTAGGTTATGTTTACTAGACACTGTACCGCCATACCCTGAAATGGTCTCTTTTTTTTTTTTTTTTTTTTTTTTTTTTTTAAGAGAGGAAACCCCACTAATGACTACAGTACATGTGGAATCATATTTAACGCAATAAATAGCATGGAGACGCTATTAGAAATGTGCATAATTATCAGAAATAGATGTTATCAAATTATCTTTTTTGTTCAGAAATAGCATTCCTAAGCCACCACAGGTACTGGCATATTATTCCATTCGTATCCCAAGAATATCCCACTATTTTTTTGTGCTATAGTTATTTCTCTTGTCTTAACTATAAACAGTACCTGTCATTGCCTAATTAATGAAGACTCTGTGATAACTAACAAATTTGTCTTTCTACTTAAGTTCCACCTGACCTAAATGTCCAATTCCCAATCTGAGTAAATGGGGAGCTGAGGTGAACTTGGGCTTCTGTTTTGAGAGACTGGTCTTGTCGGAAAGTAAATGAACCCCTAGCCCAGAGAGGCAGATCAGTCCCATGTGTGCTTGGTTCAAAACCTGTGAGAAAGGGTCCCCTTGCCCTTGGCCATGCGCCCAAGGTGCCAAGTGAAGCATGGGAGACCTTTGGGGCAGGTAGAGGCTGTTGGCAGCCTCAGGCCCACCAGCCCTCGGGGCTCCTATAACCACAGCATGCAGCGGGTCTGGGCAATCCATGCAAATAGTGATGTGGTCATAAACATGAAACTATCCAACAGGCAGCTGTGAGGAGGGGGAAAATGCCTTTGTTATTGCCCTATTTAAACGCATTGGCTCAAACTTCAGGCTATGCTTGGCTTGCGACATGTTGTAGCTGGGGAAGGTGCTCTGCAGAAGATGGTGTTAAGCTATCTTTAGGCCTATCTGTTCTGTCTGGCTGGCCTCCCTTCCAGCATTAGGCAGAGCAACATCAAGAAATTTGCCTTTCTTTTGAGTCCTGGCCACTGAGAGCAGTTCTGGAAACCGAAATCTGCTACACTGCAGGCTGAAGGCCAAGCAGGAGGGGAGCACAAGCACCTCAGAGGGGATTATAAGGCTATGCCTGCATTAGCAAGTAATGCAGCATAAATGGAGTAGATCCACAGAGCGAAACAGCACTGAGGATACAGGGTCCATACTTCATGCAGCATTTGAGGGGGGTGTGCTTTAGACCTTGAATATTTTGTAGTGGGGAGCCAATTGTCCAGCTTAGTTGCACCTGAGAGACATCCAGGTTGCACCCCAAGACCTTGCTGCAAAGAAAGCCAAAGGGGAAAATGCAAAGGGGAAAATGCTGGTGAAACAGACTTCTCTATCAAAGTGTGCTCCTGGTCTGTGCTGTAATGCTGATGGAGACCGACCTGAGTCCTCTGAAGGTTCCTGAGACCCAGTGTGCAAGTTGTCAGGTCCTGGGCTCTGCTGTCAGAGGCACACAAAGCACCTGGGGGGAGAGGAAGGAAAAAATGATCCTCACTTTCCAGTTGTCAATCCTCAAACTTCCTTTTGTAAATGAAAATGAGTAATGTCACTTAACTAATACTCTTCTGGTTTGACTGTTGCTGTTGTCAATGTCAAAAATGATTGGTGTGCCCTGTTGTGCATGCAGCTTTAATTCCTCCCACCTCCCCTCACCAAAGAAAAGAAAGAGGAGGAAAAAAAAAAAAGTATCCCTTGCTGACATCAAGGTGAGACAAATACCTGCATGGATTTATGCCTGAAATATAACTTACATAACCTTGTAAGGCTTATTTTTGCTGTAAGGTAAAACAAATATAGTCTGACTCTCTTTAGATTATCCAATTTGATAGTATATCAATGAGCACATTCCTTGTCAGGTCATATAAATGTTGCAATTTCCTTGGCTCTAGTCGTCCTGCTTTCATGGGCCAGCAGCTGTCTGCATCCCAGCCTACATCATGGCACTAGCTCTTCACCTCCTAGCAGGACGCTGCTTGCAAAATTTTCTTAGTGTCTCTGCTACAGAAGACATTTACAGCTTTATTGACTATATCAAAGAACAGTCTGGGAAGTATTTCTTTACTCTGCTGTCGTGACATATGTGTGTGATGGCTACAAGGTGACAAAGAGCTGGGTCAGAAAGGAGGAAGCAGCTTGAGGAAGCGCTGGAAAAATCCTCCTTTGTTCTGACCAAAGACGAAGTTTAAAACATTTAACTTTTCTGGGCTGAATGTTAGCTAGGACTGCTTCCAGAAAGGAAAAGCAATTTAGTCTGCACACTGATTATACATGCCTTTAAGGCAGGCGGATGCCTTATAGATCCGACTCCAGGGAAGCAAAGAAGCTGCAGCAGCCGTGTACAGATTTTCTATAAGATTTCCGTGTGTTTCTAGAATGCCTAGTCTTTCCTGTCCATCTGGTATGTGAAGAGATTGAGTCTTGCCTTTCAGAATGTGAAGGAAGGAAACACAAATGTTTTTAAGATACATGTGTGTTATAAATACACATGTATTTATGCGTAGGTAAATTATATAAATATACATATATATAGGTATGTCTTGTGGTCCTCAGCGAGAGTGTCAGGTGGATGTTTCTCTTCTTGTTCAATGTACAGAGTCATTTTGCAGAATACCAGCTCTGTATTTCGTTCTATAGATCCCTGTATGGGCTTTAGCCAGGCTAGCAATCTTTAGAAACAGCACAGCTGGTTTTCCCCATTTTACATGAAATATTCTGCACTTGAAGAAAGAAATTAGTTTCTAAGTTACTGGGATGAAAAGCAAACTTTGCAGCCATGTTGCTGGTATATGGTGGAAAATACCAGTTGGGGTCTGGGGGTGGGTGAGAGGACGGAAGGCAAGGCAGGAGCTTGCATCGGGCAGTTGCTGCGTTAGAAAGGCATTAGTGACAGGTGGGGACAGCATGCACAGCAAATAGAAAGAATATAAAATAGCTAGTCACTGGTTTTACCACAAAAGCCAGGCTTGTCTTGGCAGTTTCTGCCACTGAAGAGAATTAGACAGAAACAGTCTCCCTAAGCATCCTATGATGCCATCTGGCTTATTACAGAGGAAATCCCCACTGGCAGACTGTGGGTTTTTTTCCCCCCTCCTCCCCTTCTTTTTCTTCACAACAACCTGAACAAGTGCCAAGATTATTTCTCTCTCTCCTGCTCCCTCTCTCTGGCATTGAAGCATTCTGAGGAAGGGGGAAATATGCACTACATGGGCTCAGATGTAGGCAGCAATTTAAGGAGCAAGAGTCTTTGCAAGCCTGAGAGGGGAGCAGGGCTGATAAAAGAGATTAAACAAGCCGAGACTCTTTTGATGAACAGACTGAGTCATCTTGCTGCTGGAAAAGTACAGATACAGCTGATAGCTCTGATACCCTCTCTGTTGCTCGCTAGGAGAAGCGTCTAGTCCGTGATTAGCCTGAAGGGTGATGGTGGCAATGAGTCGCAGGGCCGGAGGAGTTCAGGTGGAATGGAGGTACCCTGAGCAGGGAGCAAGTCCTTATTGCAACTCTAGAAATTACCTGCTGTGGGTAATTACTTTGTCACCTTCTGGTCCTTTCTGTGAGATTTCATTCCCTGAGATTAGCGATGTGTGTGCACAACACTGATTGGCTTCTGATGGGAGAAGAGTTGCAAAGAATGTTAGTCTTTTTTTATTTTTTTTTTTTCCAGTGAAATATCCATAGAAGATGGAGAATAGAACTGATTTAAATTACAGCTTGTCTGTAAACTGTGATTGACCTGCAAAAGGTCCTAACATGTTTAAAAAGATGATTATACTGCAGGAAAATGCAGGAATATTTTACTAGGTGCTGAATATTAATTCTTAGCTCAGATCCTACTTTTATGTGTGTATAATTGCACATGCATACACAGAGAAATAGATTTTAGATATTAATATTTTTAAAAATTTTAATTATTCTGTTTTTCAAGGTAAATAACTTTGGGGAGATGTTCATGATCTCATGAGTGTTTCCACTGCATGAAGAGCAGCAAACTGATATTTTACTCAAGCTAATAATTTTTGTTTTTGAAAATTTTGAAATGGTAATGAATATCTTATGCAAATCCCATACGTGCACTGTATCATTTATGTGTCGTGCATGGCAATCTGTCCCTTATTTTTGGTCTCACACAGTGGTGAGACAGAACACGTGCTCATTTCTGGCCTTGATACAGTACAGATCTCTTCAATCTGTGCTGTCAACACATCATATTTAATCTGTGGGATGGAAACTGGACTGTCACATCTCTCCTTCTCTTTTTATTGTTTGTCCAGTCATAAAAACAGAGAGTGCATTTGTCCTCCAGCCATGCTACTTTTTGAAGATTATAGTTCAATTACATTACTGTTGTGTTTTTTCCCTTTCTTGTAATATAAAAGCCACTAAAGTACTTGCTTGAAAAATATAGAACTTGTTCAAAGTCGTTATATCTCACATAAAATGATCTATTGATACCGAGATATCTGGAGCAAGAGGTACTTAACAAACATAGGAAAAAAAGCCGTGTGCTCAGCAGGTTTTAAAGAATTAGCAAAGGTCTGCACAGCAACCCTTCTTACATTTACAGTAGTGCTTCTTGGCTTTTAACTGTACTGCTGCTCAGAGTGCTTTTTTTCTTTTTTTTTTTTTTCTTCCCTAATTCATAAGTGAAAATTTCTAATATTTCTTTCATCGCATAGTGTTTGTATTTAAATTCAGAAAATAATAGCAACAGTCCAAGAAAGAAAAAGCTTTCTTCCGTTATGGAAAAGGAAATGACCATCTAAACAGTGCCTTTCAGAGGTCACTAAAAGCATCCCAGTGTGCCATGGAAAGAAAAGGTAGAGGGGTTTGTGTGTCTAACTGAGAAAGGGAATTCAATATAGTGTGTCAATAAGGAAAGGTGAGTTAGGCTACCTCCTAACAGATCTTGGTTTTGATCTAGGTTCCACCTGGTTTATTTATTAAGATAAATAATTTTCTGCTATTATACAACTTTGTTGCAATGGATTTCAGTTCTCCACTGAGGAACTTTACACGTCTGATATGGCTCTGGTTTTGTGTTTGTGCCAGATACCGGGGGCATCTCCCCTGCAGCGAGCCGAGCGGTATCGGTGTGCAGGTGGAAAAGCGCCGCAGAGCAGTGACATCAAGTGAAACTTGATTTTATTTAAAGGAAGCGAGGCTGAGGCCGGAGTTCAGCAGCATCCTTGCGGCGATGCCCTTTATGGCCTCTTTGCAAAGTAATCTCACGGCTAAGGGAGCGATGCCTCCCCTCCCGCACTGAGCTCGGTGCTTCGCCGATCTCAGCAAGTTAGGATTTGCTGATCCTGGCAAATAACAGCTGCATCTACAGGCTACATCTACAGGGCTCGATTTTGCCTCTCCCTGCAGCGAGCCCGGCCCCCCAGGTGAGGTGGCACCGAATGGCCCAAGTTCCTGCTGCTCAGGGCCAGACCTGTAGCTGTGCGAGCCCCAGCGCGTGGCAGGAGGCAGGGGGTGCGTAAGGTGAACTCTTCTTTTCCCGAAAAGTGAGACCAAACTTGCAATGTGAAATACGGGTGACCAGGGACCAAGACCTGGGAGCCAACTGGGGAGCTGAATGAGTTGATGACAGAGGTGTGCACAGTAATAATAAAGACTCAAGATCTTTATTAGAAGTTTGTTAGCATTTCATCTCTATTAGTCAAGACACAAATCATCAGTTGAATAATTCTTTCCAAGAAGTTTGGGGTGACGGGAAGCAAACTGCTAACATAAGAAGCTGTAGGTCCAAAGCCAACCCAGAAGTTATCGTATTCAAATCTAATGAGCTGCCTAGTGGTTTGAGCAGTGCTGATAGGTTTTTGATAAAAGGCCATGTATTATTGCCTTTACTCAGTTATATCGCCCTTGCAAAAGACAAATTGCTCAAAGCAGAGGACAAATGTACTTCCTTAGAAGTCTCTTCCCAGAGAATGTACACAAAATTAATGAAATAAATGAAAAAGAAACGCATAATAAACAAAATAGTGACATTTATGTGCAGAAGGCATATAAAAATTGCCTTTGAAATAGAAAAGACATCTTGATTGTGAAATTGGATGCTGTTGGAATAGCACAATTTTAGTAATCTCTATTCCAAGCACAATATTTTACTGCTATTTTTCTTCAAATCCTTCACTCGGTTTACTCAAATATAGGACTTTTCACCAATCAACATTCTACCAGCTGTATCAGTAATTTATATCTGATAAGAAAGGAAAATATTCATGGATTTCTGCAAACCATGTGTGTGATACTGGAAGTGTGGCAGGGAATGATGAATACCCCTTGAGTATCTGAAATTGTTTCTTCTCTCACCTTTAAAAAGAAATACAGCTTTTGGAAACACATGCGCATGTATTGCAATTCATCTCTAGAAAATTGGAAAATAGGTGCCAGCAGCAGCACCCGTGTTGTTCTGTGCCCCTGTCCTGCAGACTCAGAGGTCTTCAGCAAGAAAGGCTGAAAGACTGTGCTGAAATAAAGAAGTTTGCATTCTGGAGACTGGGTCTGGAGATTGTGCAGAGAAAATAGGCCTGCCTCACTGTAGGAGTTTGCCTTTACCCAGAGCTGACACGGATGCCTCGATTGCCTGTGCAAGTCTGGCTCATGCTGTGGCCATGCCAGTTTGCTCGGCCTCTGCACGGATGCTGTGTGGTTTGGCTTAGCTTGCTTCAGCCTGTAATGCAGGATTTGCGCTGCGATGGGGCAGAGCAGAATAGATGTGGTAACACTGCAACTACAAGAGCTCAGATACTGTGTTTTTCTCCAGAGGAAAGGACTTGTCTGCTCCTCACCATCAAGGCTGGGTGCAGCCCGTGCTAGCATAGTCAAAAGCCTCCACGCCCGCAGTAGTACCAGCACGGCTCCTAAAGCTCAGGTCTCAGTGCGGACAGGACAACCTTCTTGGTCCGTGGAGAAGCCCCTTGCGAGTCTGTGTGAGCTGCTTTGGCTCCCGCCTGGCCAAGACCCAGTTCAGCTGCTGCGCAGCTGACTTGGGTTCACGTGGGCTGCAGGCGTCTCTGAGGGTGGCAGAACACACCAAGATGGACAGCAATGAGGTAGGGTTAGGCCTTGCACTGCCTATTCAGCAGCACACGAGCACTAGAGTTAGGGCAGCTTTTGTCATCTGCTGGAAATCCATCTGGCTGAAAAAATGAACCCATGGTGCTTCATTGTGACTGCTGCTGAATGGGGAGTTCCAGGCCCGTTCTCATCCTTGTGAGTGCAAACACATGAAGAATAGTTCAGATCTTTCTCAGCACTCTCTGTCCAAATATTTTGTATGTGCTGTAGCTTAGCAATGCCTCCCAGGAAATATTACTCTGTCAGTAGGCAAACAATTGCTTAGCTTGAAAGAAATGTAATTATTTAAGGCATGCACAAATGTTTTTGGCTGCATGATGCTGTAACATTA
The DNA here is from genome assembly GCA_013398735.1 of Nothocercus julius. NCBI lineage: Eukaryota > Metazoa > Chordata > Aves > Tinamiformes > Tinamidae > Nothocercus > Nothocercus julius. The sequence goes on along the minus strand of VZSV01000009.1, from coordinate 7,654,275 downwards.
TTAACTGCGGGGGAAAAAGAGAGCTACTTCTGTTTTAGAGACTATATTGCCATTGTCCTAAAATGCAAAATAGCTGTAAGTCCTATCCTGACCAGAATTCCGCATTCGCTCTTGATAGAAGATTGGATTTCAGAGTAGGATTAAGTAAATAAGTCATATTAAAATGACAAAATGGGTAAATAGAATATAATGTGAAATGAAATGTAAATTGGATTTAGGCAAACACTTTTATACAGACCTCCCGTCAAACCCTATCAAACTGCTTCAAATTCCTACTGTGATTTCTGCTCGCAGTTCTATTACATGTTGCTACTCAAGGGCATTTGATGTTTTCTCTCTCTGGAAATTCATTTGCATTTAAATGATTTGAAATAATCATAAAAGCCAAGTGCTATGAAGTTTGAAATTAGTTACTGTCTATAAATTGCGATGCCATTAAAAGATGATTTTGAAGAGCTTTGCTGTCTCAAATGTATGCAGATTAAAATCTAACAAAGTACACCTTGTTACAAAACTGTAAAGAATGGTGTGACATGGACTTAAATTGATTTATTCTCCTACTAGTGCCTATAAACTTTACGTACTTGGGTTTCTTCTCAAAGTGGAAAAAAACTTTCATTTGCCTACTGAATCTGAGCCAAATTCTGTTCTCAGATGAGGTTTCATTGGGTGTAGTTGACACAAGAGCTTGGCCCTCAGAGTTTAATCTATCTCCTCTATTAAATTTCTGGAAATGCTGTATGAATAGTTGGGTCTTATAATTTTTTTATTGTAGGAGTAAAGGAGTGGGATCAGAAACAATGGAGGCAGTTTACACACACGTGGACACTACCAACCGTATGAATATATATGTGTATATATGTTCATTTTTTTTCTCCTCTCCTTTGATGTCCTTATGTTCTCCTAAGGGGTGTTTCTAAGGGTCTTCTCTCTGAGGCAGCTGGTGCTCTTAGCAGGTCAACCTGGACCTGGGCTCATCTTCTTTGCGATAGTGTAAAACTAAAAATAATATAGGGGCACAGATACATTTTGGAATGCTGAAATCCTCTTTGAAGCAAAACACTTTTCCCCATCCAGCATTAGTGGGGCTGAGGCAATACATAGGTTCAACACATCGGTTCATCTTTCCCTTGGTGTCCTCTAGCACTATTCCATTTTTGAACTCACTCCTGCTCCCTATCTGTGAGGCCCTTCTGCAGTATACTGTCTCATATAAATTCCTACCCTCTTGTTGTTTATACCACTGGGATATTACAACTTTACATCTTTGTATACTAGCAGTACATTCCAAATATGTTTTCCTAGTCCCAAATCATTTTAAATGGGCTTAACCACAACTAGATGTAGCTGAACATATATAACTTGATCATAAGATGCTGGTAACAAGGAAAGCAAAGTTGCCTTGGTTTAAAGGTCTTAGAACCAAGGGATGGAATTACCTCTTTAAAAACATATTAACATGTGCATTTTTATTATTCAGAAGAATGAAAGAAATGTGTTTCACACTGTGGAGTATATGCTTTAAAGGGCAAGAAAATGTAGCATTTTTATATTTCCAGTGGTTCAAAAATATCTAATACAGTTTCCTTAAAGATAACATTAACTCTGCATTTACAGGGTTTCTAGTATAATGATGGAAATTCCTATACATGTTTGTGTATGAGTTGCAACGTAAGGCATCTGTTCTAACTACCTCTATAATAAAGAGCTTATTTTCTATAATTGTCTCAGTAGCTAGTGCAAACTACCAGTTAATCCTTCCTTAATTACAGTGTGCAAATTCAAAGTACGTACACTAGTGCAGAGATGACACCTATTCCCTTGAGTGCGGCTCCTGGCTGCTGCAGTGTCAGGTTAGCAATGGAGAGTAGGGGATCGAAGCAAAAGTTGGGTGCCCTTTGAGCATGAGACCATGCAAGGTGCCCTTTTAAAAATGCCAGTGACTCCTATGCCTGAATCTAGCAGAAAATGTTGGCCTAGACACAGAAAAGAGGACTCAGTACTGCTCAAGGACTGACAGCACTAATGCACAAAGGGCTTGTTACTCTCATATGCTGCAGCCCTTTGATGTTAGAGTTCTGGAGGATCTTGATCCTTTAACGGAGCAGAAGGCAAAGCCAGGCAGATTCATTACATAGTTCAGACAAGATAGCTTCAAAGAAAGGATCAATTAAGTCCTGGGCATTTCCTGTGATAGCAGACTGAGGGTAGTGATTTTTGCTTGGGAAATAAAAGGCGGTCTTCTTGCCTTGGGAAGGTTTTCTTTGAGAAATCAACCTTGGCTGCCACTCAGATTTTGCTCATAAACTTACTGCTTAGAGTATTCAGCCAACAGCAAATGTGCTTTTAGGCCCAGAGATGTGAGAAGCCTCTGTGATACGGCAGTAATTTGGAAGGGGTCAAATGATGCACATATTTGCTGTTAAACTAGATTGACCCAAGCGTTTAGCCCAGCCCTTTACCTGGTGAGAGAAGGGAAGGAGTAGTCAATATTTCAGTGGGAAATCCCTTTTTAAGGCACTCAGAGACTTGATGCTGATGGTTGGGTACAATCCTGTCAGGATGAGGTCTACTTGTAGAGTAAGTGTAAAGCTGTGAAAAGACTGAATTTCTTGATACCCCTTTTACATATGACATTTAAGAAAGGAACCTAATAGAAGGTCCAAGGTCATTGCTTCTGTACTGCTCTAAAGCTCAGTATATCTAAATCTTTATTCACAGACATAGGATGAAAATTTTGCAAATCATCTGCCTTTGTCAACTCTTAACACTGGCAAAATGAATAAAAAAAATATCTGGTAACTGCAGATGAAATTATGGAAAGAGATTTAACTGAAAAATTTATGAACACAGGGCAAAACAATATCTCCCAGAGCATACTGCAATCTGATCCCTGCAGATGTTTATAAAATAATGCAGAGTTTAATAAAAATGCATAAATTATACTTTATTATTGTGAATTATAGAATATGTTCTGAAAAGGACAGTGAACACAGCAACGTTTTTTGTTTATTTAGTATGACAGCACTTCATTGCCTTTAAATGAGGAGACATAGCTTTACTAGATCTGTGGAAGACAGAAGAGGAAAGCCTTTAAATTCAAAAGTTTCCAAGAAAGGGACCATCTTGTGTGTAAAATGGTGCTTAGCATAGGCAGCCTCGCACACTCAGCGGTCTCTAGCACAGGCATTAACACTAATAACAGGAGAACCTTTCCTCTTGGTTCTAACATTATAACTTTTTCCTTACAAGAACATTAGGCTTTGAAGATACATAAAGTGTCCTTTTACTTTCATATGCCCTTTTCTCCTAACCACTCCCTGTAGGTATCCTATTTAGCTGTGCTCTGACCTTCGCTAAGGAATGTAAAGTTTTGGCTCCCCAAAACCTGTGGAAGTTAAAAGACTGCAACTCAGACCTGTCACTGCAGAAGATGAGTTTGCAGGCCAGAACTGCAGTACTGAATTTAAAACACAGTGGGAGGTAAGCCCATCTCCTACTACAGCAATGACATTTAGTTTGAGTTTTAGGGTTTTTTTTTGTTTTTTTTTTTTTTCCCTTTCAGGCAGGCATTTCTGAATGTTCTGGAGTGGAAACTAGCAGATGGGATTTCTTTAAAAAGATACAAACCACGTCTTAGGCTTTCAATCTGATTTACTTTTTTTAGCAAGAAGGGAGCTAGACTGCTACCTACTTAGGTAATTAATGATTCAACGTGCAGCCACCATACACTGGAATTTAGGCTGCTGGAAATCTCATTTGTAACCATAAGAATGCAAAGGGACACAAAAAGCCTGATTTGTTCTTGTGGCTTTCCTCAGGTAAAATTTAACCTATTACCAAGAGCTGACAATGCAATATTGTTGCATTAAAATCATGTTTATACTTTTTCATCCAGAATGGTTACTATGAACAGTGAAATAGGTAATTCTTGGCATTATTTTGGAAACAGAGATAAAAACCACTGTTTTAGTGATATGATATCTATTTGCAGATATGCATGCTGTATCTACTGTCTGCCTATGGTATCTACTGTCTGCATAGAGTTTGCCACCCTGATTAATGCGTTCAGTAGTTATATTAGGCATCCACTAAACAGTCTAGCCATTTTGAGCTATCCAGTTGGAGACATTTATGAACATCCTAGTTATCCTCAAAAATGTATTTATTTTATATTTAAGCCAGCTTTCTTAAGCTGTGCGTTTTCATTGGACCTATGTTCCTTTCACTCAATATTGAGGACATTGTGCTACAGAATTTATATTTCTCATTTGGGTAGCTGTCCTCTATAAAGAGGAGGCAACTGCCCAAAAGAAAAGTGATTATTTAATTAATGCATTGACTTAGACTTGTTGAAATAAAAATGAGAGCAAATGTAAATAAATATGAAATAGAGAATGTCCGGTTTCTCTACTGGAACTGGCCTGGCTCTGTGGAGGAGCACACGTGGGCACCGGTCATGCCCCCGGTCGGAGTAAACAGCCCTGTGCCTTTCTCACTGCCGCCCCTTGCGAATGAAGTGACCTCCAAGAATGAGGCCCTAGTCAGAAAAGCTTAAGTCTAGAAAGCATTTGTGCTTACTTTAAAGTTGTTTTTTTTCAGTCTCACTGGCCTCACAGGATTTAATGAAACACTTAACATCCTTTCTGAACAAGGACACTTTCTTGGGGTAGGTCTTTCAGGGAAGCTTTCTAATTCCCATATCAAATGCTCTTTGACTCCCATTTCTCCCATAACGCTTCTGAGGAGCTGCCTAGGTGCTGGTGGCTTTGGGCAGGTAGGACACAAAGAGTAAAGCAATCAGTTGACACCAGATACTTGTGTAACCTCCCAGTTGCCTCCAGCTGGTGCTTTCTCCCTTGTTCACCCTCCCTTTCTGGGTTTTGACTGCAGAGTGCTGGAGAAAGAGGAATGTCACTGCGTGCCCTCTTCTACAGAGCTGGGGGCCACCCCAGCCGCAGACCCAGCAAATGCCCTGGTGGAAAGGCTAGCACCGTATATCATGCATTGCAGAAAGAATGAAAGGTAGGGAGAAAAAAAGGTAATTCAGCATTACTAAATATTTCCTGCATAATTTTGCTTAATTATTTGTCCAGCTCTGATTACACTGTTACTGTTGATTTAAAATGCAATGCTTTCATACTGTCAATATTTTTGCACAGCCTTTACTTAGGAGGAAAGTAAGCAGAAGAATGAGCACTGATTAAGGGAAATGAAACTGAGTCTGTTACTGATAATATATCTAGCAACAACACTGAGACATGTAAATTGTATTCTGGAGTTTCTTTCTTGTCATGTTGATGATCTCCAATGTATTTGTACATTTCTGCTTTATTTCATGAGCAAATTTTGGCATTACAGATATACTGGACATTTCAGTAACAAGGAAGCTCCAAATGCCAAGTCATTCAACAGACCCATGTTGCTATTTAAGTAATACTTCCAAATGAGAATTTTCTGTCCTTCTTACTCACTGGAGAATTGACTAAAATTCAGATTAAAGCTGAATCCCTTCTTCATGCACTGGAGTTTTTCATAGCTTTTCCTCAGAGTAGCTTTTCTTTTCCTCATTTCATCTTGAAAGGTCATTTTAGGAACTAAAAAGCCCTGTTGCCAACTTTTAAAATAATTATGATCTCCAATAAAATGCCATCTATTTTTAACATTGTACTTTTTAGTGTCTCTTCTTTAAAGACACAAAGTAGATGACTTTTTCCATGAATAATGTATAACTTCAGAGACTTTGGATGTTATGACATAAATTATCAACTACTTTTCCACTATTTGCTGATAAAGTGGGGGTGTTTTCTGTGGACTTTTAGTCAGCTCATGTTTGGGCTTCATTTCCTTTTGCTACTGTATTTGAATGATGACATTTCATCATAATTTGTACCACTTGACAGCATAAAATGTCAGGAAGAAATGATCATAACACTTCTCCGGGTGATAAGTATTTCCTGTCTGTAGTCCATGAAGGTAAAATGCAGCACACTATGTAAAGTAAGAACAGACATGGTGGCAAAAGAATCAGGATTAGGAACATGAAGTGTGACCAGTTTAGCACAGGATTTTGGGCTAGAAATTATTTCTCAGAAATAGATTTGTTGTCTCATAAGGATTTGCAGGAGTGGGTAATATTAAATAAAAATCAGATCCCTTTAAACTGTGTTCAAATTTTGGTGGAATGTGGTAGCTGGAATTCTTTGATTTCTGTTCGGAAAAGCAATATTGATAATTGATTATTCTTGACAAGGTTCGTGTGAGCAAAGAAGGTTTATTTCAATATCCTCATTGACTAGAGTCAAAAGTAAGGGAGATGAATTTAAACTAGTTATTCAGATATAAAGGAGAAAAATATTACACCATTTGAAAAAGGGAATGGAAAAATCTGTTAAGTACTTAGGTGAAGTTTTAAAGTGGCAGTTGAATATTCAGACAGTTGAGCATGCTTCAAGAAATAGTGATGTTTAGGATGAAGAGGAGAAAAAAATTAGTGGAAGTGAAGAAAATCAGATAACATTTTTTTTCAAGAAAGGAGCATATTAAAGCAAATAGAGAACTGGAGGGGGAGAATCCATTGGGACCTACAGCTTAACAGAGATGTGGTAGAGCAAATAGTGGGAGTCAGACAGTAACAGAGATGGAAACTGAAAGGAGAAAATAGCCTCACAGCACACGGAAGCAAAAAGTCTGGAGGAGACTCTGGGGGACACTACTGTGGTTTTATGTCCTACAATTATGATTAGCTAAAAATGAGAGAATAAAATGTGATTTTTGATTTCTTTTTTTTTTTTTTTTTGAACAAGAACTATTTCCAACTTTTTAGGTAGGTTGTATGTTTTCCTTGTCTACGAACATCCCCTGAACTCCTTCAAACCATTGCTAGAATGCAGCACCCAAAAAATGCCTTGCCTGTGATGCAGCCTGTGAGGAACCACACTAGCCAGTGGAATAAACAACATGATGAAAACTCTGCTAGCATTGCAAGGGAGGGCCACTTGGAACAAATGTAATACAATAATAACGGATTGCACAGGCAGAAGTAGTACCCCAAAATAGCCAGGGCATGGTAACTGTAAGGGGCTCATTAAATAATGCTCAGCAAATGCTCAGAGTTGCAGTAGTGCAAGAATATTATTTGGGGTATTTTTGGAAAGTGCTTCACAGCTGTCAGCTTCCTGGAAGAAGGTTCTGGGTTGCATTGCAACTTCATTAAAGAATTGGATGGGCAGAAAAGGGAACCACATTGGTCCTTGAAAGAAATTGTCTTTTCCAGAATTTTGTGAGTCTTCTGAAGGACCCCTGAGGCCTGTGAGTACAGCAGGGTGCATGCCTACTGGTGGACAGAGCAAGAAGTTAGCAGTTTGTGTGATGAAACAAGGCTTGTGGCATCTATGTACCCTGTGGGGAGGAGGAGCATTGAAAATCAAGAATGCTTTTCAGTTGCACTGAATGTATTCACACTTTGTACAAACATTATTAATGGAAATAGACTGTTTTATATATATATATTTATATTTCTGTCTGTGGGTACTTGGGGTGGTAGTGTTTTAGCAACATTTTGTAAGGTTTTGTTGCCTTGGAAATAATCCAGTCAGAGGGCAAAAGTTGTAACAAGTAGTTGAAATAATCAGGAAATATGCAAATGACCAGTAATTGAGTCTTTTTGCAAAAACTGTTTGGATGACTTTCAAGAATCGACAAACTTATATGAAAAAAAAATCAGATAATTTATAAACAGGAAAGGAGGTTGAATTTTTCAAATATTTAACTGCAAATAATTCATTACCATGTAGTAGTAATAATGTCAAGTCTGGCTAGTAGCACAATAATTGAAGATTCATATAGTGTTTGTGGGAATCACCATGTAATTACCATTGTCTCTAGTGGTGGTACAGCAAAATAATATGCAATATTTCAAGATATTTAATTAAGTAGTGTCAGTGAGTTACCTTGAAGATAACTTCTATCACCCTCATATGACAGGCTTGTTGATGACTAGCTGATGGATGAGTCCCCTCAGCATGAAAGACAGATGAACTGAGGAACACTGGTATGATATGCAGAATTCAGTATGATGGAATATGTATAATTATTTGTTATTTACTCTTTAAAGGTGACCTACAAATGCAATGCTTTGGGGGTTGGTTTTTTTTTGTCTCCTTTATAATGCATGAAAAGTCTATAAAGTTCTTCAGTAGAAACGAAACCTTTTTCCATTCTGTAGAAATTCCTGTCTGCTCAGTTTTCCCCCAAAGATCACTGATCCATGAGGAAAGTAACAGGTTTATGGTATCAGTTGGCAGAAAAATAGAAAATAAGATATGTTTGCATGAGGGTATTTCCTTATGTGGTCTCCTTTGGACGTGGGAGCTGTTGTGCATTCATGTGTGGTTCACTAGTAATGTCAACAGCAAAATCTACCATCCCTGCTATGGGAGTTCTAGAAAAGAAGCCTGCAGCCGGCATGATGAAAATGACATGAAAGACAAAAAAGGGCAGAAGTTAGACAGGTCTGCTAATAGCTGTTTGTATCAAACGAGTTAGGAGCTATAGCGTCTACTATTAAGGGCTACTTTCAATTCCTTACTGAAGCGCCTTCTCTCTTACATTCCTGTGTTGACTGGATTACCTTACATTTTGATTTACGGCACCTTTTCCATGCTGAGTTTCACCATACAGCTGGCTTGATTATAGCTTTCACTTTGTAAATCCTTGCTTTTTACCCAAGTCTGGCTCTTGCTTGCTAACCTATTTGTCTTCTGCTATACCAATGCATTTCTCTGTGGACTCTAAGGTGATAACTACATTAGCTGTACTTTATCATGTGCTTGTTAGGGCTCGTCAGTTGATTCTGGATAACTATACTCAGCCTTGTCTCCCACTTGTCATTGTCCTCCTGTGGTTGGACATGACTCTGTTAGCAAGTAGTGCAGACTAGGACAAGAGGATGTGTAAAGTGGAACAAGCTGTGCTGACCTCTCTACTGTATGTGTTTCAGGAACATGACTTCAGGCCGTCTCTAGCCCGGTCCTGCAGGATGAACAGTCATTAGGAGCTGGGGAATATCTCTAGGTTTAAGTTCATCTGAAAGGAATCTGGTTTGTGTGCTCCGACATGCCACAGTACATACTGAAGCAACACTAAGGAGGAAATGGTTGAGAGACTTGAAAATGCCCTTTTGGTCGGTAATTAAAAGGCTGATGGAGAAGCGTCCAGCGCTTACTGATTAACCTGTCATAATACTGCCTCGGGTAGTTGAATGGGAGACCTGGGATCCCTACTGTTTTCCTGGGTTGCTGGATTAAAATAATGTGAACTTTCATTTATTCTGTGAGTCATTTTGCAGACAAGTCCCTTTTTTTTTCTCAATGTGCACCTAAGAAGTTCTAATGGGGGTAATGTAGGTCTGTTACCACATGAGTATCTGAGTGCAATATTCAGCTTACTTCAGTAGAACATCTCAGAACCGGAGAAGCTGAATGCTGTGCTCCTTTCTTCCTCCTCAAGATGGTTGGGGCCATTTTTAATTCTTTAGGAATTATTTTGGACAGGAACAAGAGCTCTGAATAATTACATAAATATATATTTGCTATTCCTCTATTTTTGTATACTCCAAAATCTGGGAGTAATCTGGGTTGCTGGAGTCCATGTTCATTCATTGTCATGCAACTGTCATCTTGGAGTGTGCATATAATTAAGAAAAAAAAAAAGGATTTAATTAAATTCTGTCAGTGAATGTAAATTTAAAAAGAGAAGACTGGAGTTCATTGAAAAATCATGCACTTAAGATAAAAATAGGTGTGGTTGAGACAGCTGATGAGTAATATTGTGTTTGAAAAAAATGATCCATTTATATTTGACAGGAAAAATTATTTGAAGTAGGATTCAAGGCAAGGACAGAGTCTACTTTTTGTAGTTGTAACCAACATTTGCTAAAAGTAGAACAGGAAGTGTAAAAGTTGAAAAAAATGGCTATGATGGATTTTGCATCCTATCAGTTATGAGCTCAGGCCTGGAAATTAGACATATCTATTTGATTCTTTCATTGTAAACTGGTGTAGGGCCATTTTCATGCAGCGCTAAATTCAGTGGAGCCTTAACTAGTGGTATCAGAGCTTCCATGAGCTTGCTCAGTACATAATGCTACTACTACTATTATGAGAAGGAAGGCTCCCACAGATATAATATTTGCTCATTTTACTGTGATTCTGAATATGATGTTGTAAAAAACACATGCTAATTGACTCTGAGTAAACCAACAACTTCTCTAAACTATTCCTTAATTTCTCTCTACCTTCATGCATTTCTGCCTTTTCTTTCATGCAGATCTTTGATGCCTGGAGAAATATCCCTTATTTAATTTACTGAATTCTGGAATTCTGCTTTTTTTTTATTTTTATTTATTTTCCTGAAATCATGCTTTTTTGTAGATGTTCAAAGGTTCTTCACGTTCCCATTGATCCTGACCGGTTTCTATTTCTTGCCGTCTTTCTGTCTGCCGTGTAGGTCAAGACTAGAAGCAACAACCTCTTTTTGAACACAAGCCTCTGCTCATGAAGACCCATAAATAATTCCTGATGTTAATGAGCACTGTGCAGAACTCTTGTTTACTGCACAGGAGGCATATTTGCAGATAGATTGAAGGCATAAAAGATGTATTATCATTGCTTCAAATCAAAGTCAGCACAGAACTAAGTGAAGGGGTTATAAGCATCAAGCATCGCAAAAGTACTTTGAGAAGTTGGAAACTAATAGGCAGGTCTTCATCTAGTATAAATAGCAATATAATCACCACTGAGGTTTCTGGAAGTATGGCAATTTACCAGATTATTTTCTGACCTTACTTTTATTCTGTATTTATATAAAAATAAAATCATCTACCACCATTATAGCTAATGGAAAAATGTATAGTTCAGGCAGCCAGGAGTAGCCAAAGAGGTGCATTCATTGTTGTAATGTTATAACTGATAAATTAGTGTCTGTGTTCAAACAGCTTGCATTTACTTTCACTGCTAGTGGAGGAAAAGCTCCTTAAAAATTTATAAGCTGACTGTGCAGGTTAACTTAAATGTGCAGTTGTACCGTGTTGACTCAGAGTTAAATTTAGGAGCACTTTGCAAAACTAGTGGAAAGTAGAGCGTTTGTTCAACATCACAGGCTTGCAAATGGTTGAGCTAAATATAATGGTGAGTATTCAGTCACAGGTCAGACCCAGACAGAGTGGTTAGAGTGCTTTCCGTGCATTGATTCATCTAATTTTGGATATCATTTTGTGTTTTATTCAAACACAAGAGAAGACTGTGAGAAAAACAAGGATTATGGAATATAGGATAAGACACGTAAACAGAGCAGGCCTGATACTCCATTTCTCTTACATGTCTTACTGGAAACATTGGGAAACTATTCTGGGCCAGATCCTCTCTGAGCTACTTTGGTGACTGTAGACCTTTTACAGCTGTGCTCAACATCCTCCATCAGGCAAGGAAAGGAGTGTGGGGACTGATGTAATGATTTACTGTTCACAGATTATTTGCCCGGAGGACTCCCCTTTTCTTTGCAAACATGGACCTGGGCTTTAAAACCCAGGCATGTGCAACTGTGCATATACGTACAGCTGTGTGAATAATTGTGTAATTTATGTGCATAAATGCCCAGTGTGCTCACATAAATCAGTTGCTTTCATTCACGGATGACCAAGTAGCTCTCTAGCTGGCCATGTTCCCATACAAATACCTTACTTAGAGACAGGCGTTAGGTATCCATGACACGTGAAATGTACAGGTGGTAACTGTATGCCCTTAAACTGATCAATGGCAAATACTTTTTTTTTGTAGCCTGTATTTGTTTTACATCCTCCTCTCTTCCTCCAAGCCTGTCCCAGGACATGAAACACTGAATTGTGCATCCAGTCTCTTAACTGATAAATAGCTCTGCAAAGAAGGGTTATTTCAAATATTTTTCTCTTATGAGCTCAGTGCTTAAGGGAAGTGCTTGAGCTTGTGACTGCACTTCTCAGACAGACGGGACTCCAGCGGCCATGAACTTTGCATGCCCACCTGCATGTTTGCATGCTTTTTGCACAGTTACCTTATGGGCAGCCTGCAGACACCCAGCTGGTGCCCGGGGGCATCCTGAGCTGTCTGGATCCTCAGCGGGTGGCACTGTCTATGTGGATCTTGTGCTTACATGTTCTCTGGCCATACCAGCTACACAGCCGGTACTAAGAGTGGCCTCAGGACCACCTGTAGCTTGTGCCAATACAGCCACCATGCTCGAAGTCTCTTTGCAGGGAGGGGAGTGAGAGGAATCTCTGCTGCTTTATCAGTTTGAACTTTCTGTCCACAATTTCTCTTCACTTGTGCCACTTTTTGTTTGTCATGGGGACATGAGGTTGAGGATTACCAGGCAGCGACCATTATAGGGGATGCAGAAAGGAGAATGTCCTTTGTGGTGTGAACATCCACTCCGCGAAGGTTCAGAATCTATCCCCTGGGATTAGTTTAGATTAAATTTGGTTAAAAAAAAAAAAAAAAAAAGAAAGAAATTCAACAAACAAAACTGAGACATAATCGAAAACTCTTTCCTACTTCTTTTAAAAGGTCTTTTTGGCAGAATGCACTGTTGGGGTAAAAAGTCCTATATATCCCTCAGCTAACTGACTAGGAATGCCATTTAATAAGATGCTCTAGAGAAATTTTTAGAGAGAACTTGACTATTGAATACCTGTGCATTTAAAGCATCAAGTAGCTTTAAAGTCATTTAAAAATGAGATGTGTTCAGCTGTAAATGTTACTTGAAAAGGAATGATCATTATTGTCTAGGTACAGTGTGCCTCTAATATATTATAAGAATGGCTGCAGAGTCCCTTTTCAATCTGTTATTTAGCAGACGACTTTCTGACATCTGTATCTGCACAACTTACTATGAATAATTTAAACCATAGAGAGCAAAAAGAGTGACTGAATTAAAAGACCAAAAAATGCTTGGAAAGGCTTTCATGATCTTGTTGTTGGCTCAAAACTTGAAGATCAAACAAGAAAAAAATTGCAGTTTAGGATTATTACACACTGAACAAGGAACCAGCAGAGCTGCAGAGTTGAGCTCATTGGATGTATCCACTTTACATGGCATCTCTTTGTAGTCACTCAGGAAGAAGCAGTAGACATTAATAAGGAAATATTAAACATTTATTTTGCATGTTTTGACTTATCTTCACAGGATTATTCTGTAAGTAATTTATGTAACTAGATAGGCTTCATTCCAACATTGTGTACAAATTACCTGTTGCTTCCATTTTAACACTGTTTTCTGTTTACTTTTAAAATCAGCCTCAGAAGGAAAGGTAGGCAGTTGAAGAGAGTCCAGGGCAACTTTGGAATACATGTGCAACTGATATCACTGTTAGAACTCTTATGCTAAACTGAGAGAGTTTAAGATTTTTGCAGTAAGTTTTCTCAAATCATGATGAGAAAGACCAGAAAACTTAGGGTTTTAGGTTGCAAGTTAATAGGCTGTATGGGAGGAGAAAGAGTATTCTCTCTCCTCTCTGAAGCACCATGTCTTTGTGGCAGTAGGTGACTGGATGCTGGGATCAATGAAATGATTATCTGTTCCACTGTGGCAATCCTATTTGTTTCCTTGTTCATGGCCACAGATGAATTTTCACGTATTCCAGCAGCAAAAGGTATGGGAAGCCTATTTTCTGCATAGCAATCAAAAAAACTAGAGGCCATAGAAAAAGATGTGTGTGAGAGAGGTTATTAACACAGCAAACAATTGCAAAGGCTGCGGGCCTGGAGGCAGTTGCCCTTGTTCCTGATAGTGAGAAGATGTCTCTTTGCTGGTTGCAGTGGGGTTGCTGTTGTGGTGAGGGGGGTTGTTCAGTCCATCTCTGTGTGAGCCAAAAGGCGACTCCCATGCGGGTGTAGAGAGCTTTGCTTCTGCCACAGCCAGGCCTAGGTGGAGGTTAAGCAGCTGGGAGCGCTCACAAGGAGATCTGCGTTTCTAGCAGTCAGCTAATCTCCATTACTAAGCCTTTTCCTGCTAACTTGTGTGTGTTTTTACATGCCCTTTGATTAATTATTTCTGACTTATTGGTGTATGATGAGTGGGATGGTATAGTTGGTAATGACGGCCTAACTGTGCAACAGCCGTTTTTAGCTCCCCGAAAAGGCTGTGTGTTTTAAAACTCTCTAGATTTCTGAGAACTTGCTCCCAGTGTTTGAAATACTAAGTCAGCAGAGCCCGTATTCCATGCAGTGCCTTGTGGGTGTAGGCAGTAGGCAGGATGCTTTTCTGTGCATGCTGTGCTCAAGTATAAATCAGAAAGACAAATAGTAATTTCTCAGCTAGCAGTGAATTAAACAGCTTGCAAACAATACTAACCATCCTGACATTGAGAACTGACCCAATCCATAACCGAAAATGCATGTAAATAGCCATTATTTCACTCTGCCACCTGCCTATAGCCCAGGACCAGGAAAGGCAAAGAGTGACGGTGCTTGTACAGCAGCACAATTTCCTCCCTGTTGTCTTCATGTTCTGCAACAGCACGTTGCAGAGCACATGCACTGCAGAACACACTTTCGTCCTTTTTTTTTTTTTTCTCCCCTAGAATTTTTTGTTTGAGACATTCTCGTTTTAACTATGTTTTCTTGTGGGAAACCTTCAGGTAGACCTGTAAGTTGTTTGCTGATAGAAAATGGAGAGAGGAGAGAAAATGAACCATCGACACAAGAATACTGCCTGCTGTCTGAATTGCCGTAATTCATGAAGGAACATAAAATGTAGACACAGATTTATGGTGCCTTAAACTCAGGAATGGCTCCATTGCTTAAAGGCACAACTCTTTTCACCCAGGCGCTGCCTTCTGCAGATCTGGGGTGAACCAGAGCATGAGTGCAGTGCTGCCATGCACGGACACAGGCTGTTTGGGCAGGATAGGTCAGGAGAGGACGGTCCCTTTATGCGACAGAGCAGTGCGGATGCACGGAGGTCTGCCTCAGGATGGATGAAGAGCCACCTGAGAGCATATGGGTTTGAAAGGAGGGCACAAAGTTGTGGCAGCAGGCTGCCCAATCAGGAAGAAGTGAGGCCTTCTTGAGACAACACGAAAGAGCCTCCCTGGTCCTTGTGGGAGATTTTAACCAATCTGGTACCTGCTGGAGAAACAGTGCAGCAGTACATGAGCAATCCAGGGTGGGTTCTGGAGGGCATGGATGACAGCTTCGTGATGCAGATGTTCAAGAAGCTGACAAGGGGAGATGTTCTGCCAGACTTGCTACAATAAGAAATAACTGTTTGGGATGCGAAGGCTGGGGACAGCTTTGGCTGCAGTGACCATGGGATGGTGCAGTTTGAAATCTTGAGAGGAAGGAGCAAGGCAAAAAATAGGATCACACACCTTAGCCTCAGGAGAGAAGACTTGAGCCTATTCCGGGATATGCTTTGAAAGATCTCAGGGATTCGCACTCCTGGAGGGAAGAAAGATCCAAAAACAGTGGCTAACATTCAATGATCACATCCTTCAAACTTAGAATGGTCTGTTTCAGTGACCATGAAGTCAGTCAAAGGTGATGGGAGGCCTGCATGGATGAACAACAAGCTTGTGACTAAACAAAAATATATAATCCAAAAAAAGAAGTGACGAGGTGTACAAGAGAAGGAAGCAGGTACAGCTGACCCAGGGTAACAAGAAAGGCTTCCACAGACACATCAGCAGCAAAAGGAAGGCTAGTAAAAATGTGGATCATTTTCAGAATAAGGCAAGGGACGTGCTGACAAAGGACATTTAAGAAGTATCAGTACTCAAAGCCTTTTTTGCCCCAATCACTATCAGAAAAATAAACTTTGAGGAATTCCAGGCCCTGAGACCAGAGGGAAAATTGAAGGAAGTCCAAGTTAGGGGACATTTAAACAAACTTGGCAAACACAAGTCCGTCAATCTTTATGGGATGCCCCTGTGAGCTCTGAGGGAGGTTATGGCGATTAGGGGAGTTTGCTGAGGACTAGAAGAAAGCAAATGTCACTTCTATCTTTGAGAAGGATCTGGCGAGCTGCAGTTCGGATGGCCTCACCTTGATCTTTGGGAAGTTCATGGAAACCATTTCCAAACATATGAAGGACAAGAAGGTGACTAGAAGCAGTCAGCATACTATAAAGGGGACACCATGCTTGACTTCCGCAGGCCACAAAGATGATTAAGAGCTTGGAGCACCAAGAGCCTGCCTTCATGTTTTTTTCTCTTGTCCTTGAAGTGGTGACCTTGCAGCAGGATCCTTGGCCTCCAAGAGCTTCCCATCTTTCTCCTTCTGAGGTGTCAAAAAACAGTGCAAAGTGTTGTTTCAAACATCTTTTGGGGTTTCCTATCTCCAAGTCTTGTTTCAGTGTAGATTTATTATTTCAGAATTTCCTTATGGAAGAGAAGTTCTGTGTTCAGAGCAGCTCTTGCACCTTTCACAGACACTTGTTTTTTTCTTTCTGAAAAAAAAGAAAAAAGCAGTCTACTGAAGAATGACTTTCTTGAGCGAAAACTGCTATAAAGAGTAAACTGCAAACATGAAAATAAAGATGTCTATAGTCACCAAGGAATTTATGATCAATAATAATTTGACCGGCTATATAGTTCAACATTTATTGGGTCCATATAGTTAAAAAACAAACCTGATCTTTTAAAACGGAGTTTATCAGAAAAGTTTGAGGGTTGTCCTGAAAATCAAATATTCTTCATGTGTGGAGTTCCTTTTTTGTGTGTGTTAATTTAAAGTGCAGTCTTATACTTTTGAAAAATGTAATCAATTTATACAAGCTGCTGTTCCATTTCAAAAGATGTCAGAATAAGATTCCTCACCTATTCAGTGAAAGCTAGCAACCCCACAGAGCCATTCTTTAATCACTTCAATGCATGCCTTCATAGAGAGCTGAAAGCGTTCTTGACTTTATTAAAATATATTTCTCCTTCCAAAGTGAACGCTAATCCAGATTCAGAGTCAAAAGATCATCTTGCTCAGTTTGGAAAGGTTTTTAGTTTTTTGTTTCTGATGTTAATAAGCCTTGAAAGTTTGAATATTGTTGCTGGTATATACTTTGATCAGTGGATTTGAAATGTAAGCTCTTTGGCCATGGCCCATATTTTCATTATGTTTATGCAGAGAAGACCAAATTCATTTGGAGGCCTCTTGATTCTAATAGCAATACACAGTAATTACAGAATGAATATTAATAAGCAGAGCTTTTTTATTGAGACAGAAGACACTGATTTCAGTCTATTTTTTGCCCTGTGATCTTGACCTGAAGTCCATTGTAAGAACTGAACAGAATGCCCTAAAAAAATTAACATGTTTATCAAACTGTAGAGTCTCTCTCTAAGCTGAACTGGATGATGCAAATGTCATCATTCGCATGACATACCTGTGGATTCAATGGCTTTTATTTTTAAAATACCAGTAAGATATCTTTTTCCACAAGGCCATGCACGGCTATAGGCAGCACGATAAAGATGGAGACAAACCAAAGAGGGTGGTGCAGCTGGTCCTAATCCTCTCCTCCTCTCCAGGCTGCAGCTGGAAGGCAGAGTCTTGGAATCCGTCTGCCTCAGCTTCAGAGACCTCTGGCTCTGCAGCAATTGACATGTTTGGAAAATTTTCATGTCACTTGCAGAGTGCCTCAAAATAGGGAGAAGCAGCCCATTAGGAAATGACCAGCCACTGCAATGTACAGTTGGTTATTGTTATGTTGAATATAGGACAACATAGTTCAAAACAAAGGCATTTTAAAGGTCCTCAGCCTGCCTGCCCATGTTCCAGCCTCTGCAGTGCAGAGCTCACTCTGTGTGAGCTATAGCACCTGAGAAGTTACTCTGCAACCAAAAGATGCCCTCAGCATCTTACTGGGTTGGCTCTTTATTTGTTTTCAAAAACTACAAATGCATATTATAGTTTGAGAAACCAATAATTTATTCAGATTCTGTTTTTGTTTTCTTATAGACTCCAAAAAGCATTGCTTCAAATCAGCAAGAGTTCTGTTTTACATTAAAACTTCATTATAATGCATTTCTCTATCCTCCTGGCACACAGCTTCAGATTTGCTGGCATCCAAAAACTCACCTCACCCGGCTTAAAGATTGATCTGAATCACATTTTCAGGAAAAGATATAATGAGTAATTGGCTGTGGCCTGAAAACTTGGATAGCAGATTCCAAAATGAGCAGCATTTATGGCTGATTTATAAGCACTTAAAAAATAGAATGGAAATACCAATATAGCCTTGACTACCAAAGAGCCTTTATAAAATCTCCCTTTAAATTATAATGTCTTGAATTTAATGCATTTTAATGTCCTTAATTTTGGATTAGGAAGGAAAAGGAATTAATGACATTTGCACTATGTGGCTTTGCTAGGGAAAGTCACAGCATCTCATAATGGCTTAGATGGCTGTAATAAATAAACAAAATGGGCCTTAGGTTATTTTTCTCTCATTTATATGTGCAAAGATGTTACCAAAGCTGCCTATTTTCTTTCCCTAACTGTAGCCAGTCCTGATTTAACTTATGGTTGCTGTTAAAGTCAGTATCAGTGTATTCCTGGTACTTTGACTCATGTGATTGCACTACTAAGTCCACAGTATCTTTTGTGCTCGTTGTCAAGATGTTGTAGGAAATATGGGCAGAACTATAGATGTACCCACTAATGAAGTGATATCTCAACACCCCCTCCCTGGTTTTGAACAATCCTTATTGCACCTTGGATTTCCAAGATGATAAGAATAGAAGAACTCACGGAGAGCAGTAACTAGGGGTGTCCGGATGGTGTTTTGGGGAGGGGGATAAATAAACCTGTGCTTTCTCTCGCTCAGTAGTCTATTAGGTGGCAGTTCATCATTTGTAGGTCAAGTGCTTTGATCATGGTTTTTACTGACAAAGTCTAGTTGTTGTTTAGGTTTTAAAGGTAGTTTCATGTTGGTATGTGATGAGAGGTCAAAGGCCTTGGAGTGTTTAGTTGCTCCTAATGGATATTTAACTGTTGAAGCGGGCAGGAATGACTTAGGTGTAAGTATTAGAAAGCCAAGTGACTAGTGACAGAGTAGCCCAAAGAGCACTGAACTGCAGAATTTCCTTGGGAATGTGTGTCTTTGCTGTTTTATATAGATATATTTAGATTTGTATATGCATATGTGTATATATACATATATGTTCGTTCATATATGAACATACACATGTATGTGTAGGAACAAGAAAAAGGAATGTAATTCTGGTCATTGAGACAGTGTTGAAACATACTTGGAAAGAATTGATAGATTGATGTGTGAAGAAGCAGGAGGATAATACTGGCCTTGAGCAGTTACTTGATGAAACTATTTTTTTGTTAAATGGCATCTGAAGGAGTTCTTGCAAGAGAAGATGGATAATGGTGGAATTCAAAGCGGGTTGAAAGCAGCATAGAGAAAATGAAAGAGGAGACTGCAAGCCAAGTCCAGATTTGCAGATATCTGCTGAACTAGACACCCCAAACATCCTTTGAAAGAGATCCTTCATAGAAATACATCACTTTAGGACCAAGGAAGCAGAAGAAGAACAACAGAAAAGAAGCTGTTGGGGAATAGGAAAAATATTTTGACTGCATTGAAGAAGTGGGAGGAAGATAAAGAACCAGAAAGAGAAGACAATATGTCATGAAAGAAGATGAAAGGAAGCACCTTTCACAGTAAGAGAGGAGTGGAAAATATAAATAACAAAGGAAAAAGACCCCTGGAGAGAGTCAGATGAGGCTGAATAAAACAGAGTATAGATGGAGAGAAGAGTGGGTGAAGAGAATGCAGCATATTAATACTAGCAAAGGCAGGTGATGGGACGCTTGCTCCGTATTCCAAGAAATAAAGCATATCCAAGGGATGTCAGCTCCCTCTGAAGGCTGAGGGTTCGAGGCGTAGACCTCAGCTCAGAGAGGAGTGGAAGGCGGCAGGGAAGAATTCATGACTCACCTTCACATCAGGACAAGTGACTCCACCAGGTGCTCTTTGGAGCCAGGAAGGGATGGCTGAAGTGTTTTTTAGTCCCCAAAACAGAGTGAACATGTGCAAACAACAGTTTATCGGATGGCTCAAGACTGATACTGTAAAGCCTTAGGATATTTGGCTATTGCAATATTAGACTGAAGCAGACCTTTGGACCAATGAATGCTGCTGTTCTAGAAGAACATTTTGTAGTGTCTGTGTTCCATAGAAAATCATCATGAAAAACAGGCTCATTGTTTCCTGTCTTGAGAATCTGATGAAATTAGATTCTGGAATCAAGACTAATGAAGCTGATAAGAAAAACTTAGATACTGGAAAGTGGGAGGGAAGAATGCTGGGAGAGATTTGTTATCATTCTTCCTTACTTATCTGCGCAGGGAAAGAAAAATGGCAGTGGATAAGAGCATATCAGAGATTAGGAGACAGCAGGAAGAAACATTGCTGAGCAGTCCGTAACGGATAGGAATGGTGAGTTCCAGCTGTAAGTATAGTTAAGGGGGAAAAAAAAAGATTGAAATGTGTATCCATTAAAGGTCGGAATTTGGGAAGTGAAATGGAAGAACTTATGTTAGCAAAATGTATGTGATCATAAAGAGGTGACAGAAACCTGCTGGGGTAGCAGTCATGACTGAAATGCCAGTGTTCATATAAGTCATTGCCCAAGGAGGATAGATACTCAGAGTAAATATTCAGAGTTCAAAGTAAGCTAGTAATCTTAATTGCTCATGTGATAGACTGCAAAGTCTCAGAATCAATTTTGGTCACAATCATTGAGATGTGAAAGGAAAGCTTAGTACAGTGGGAATGCTCATACTTTCAAGAGGAAATTTCCCAGGACAGTAAGGGAAGAAGCAAATGCAGTCAGTCCATACTGAGGGATGTAGAAGTAGCTGTGAAGGGCACCTGGAATTTCATTCTGTCAAAAGTATGCAAACTGTCAGGAAGCTGTTTTTCAGGCAAAAAGCAGTCCTTACAACTCTGGAGGATATTAGAAAGAAATGGAAAGCCTATTTGTGGAGAAAAACTTATGAACAAATAAAGCTGGGGTTGCAGGGTGAGGACTGCTGGTGTGAAAAGTGCCAGAAGTCTAGTTCCATTAGAACTTGAAAAGGATATAAAATGATCAGGAAAAAAAAAAAAAAAAAAAAAAGTTTGTGTAGCTGTGGGAAATACAGGTCAAGGAGGTTTTGTCTAAAATGGCCCTCTTAGTATGATTAGAAGAATGGAGATATTTTGCACATGCAGAGCTTGTCTTGTTTGGCCTCATGGGATGGAAACTGAGAAGTGACATATGAATGTTGTCTGCAAATGCATCTGGGTGGGAAGGCACCACAGAGGAATAAAAATTCAGTCTGAAAATCAGAGGAGAATTTCTGATCATTAGAGCTGTGAGGTTCTGGAAAGGCCTTCCAGTCGGAATAAGGTGGAGCTGGCACAGTTTATGAATGAGATTATCAGACTTAGTTATCTATGACAGCAGGAATTTTGACTTGATGATTAGGGAGTTTCCTTCCACTCTAATGTTACTTTTAATTTGAAGGCTAGTAAGGCAAGGCTTTTAAGGCTTTTTGCCAGGGAAGAGAAAGACAAATGAGGAGGAAAAAAAGTTGAAAGAAAATGTTAGTTTGCATAATGACACAGATGGGTTTTGATGTGTGGTTTTGTGTGCGGTCTGTGTGTGTAATTATTATATGTGACATTATTAGCCAATGTTTGTGGGGTGTTTTGTAATTTTAAAATTCAATTCATCTGTGGCTTAGGGAATAATATTTCTTTGGAAAGAAATGAAAACAGAAATGCCTCAAGTAAACAAAGAGACTTTTTCTTTTGTGAGATGAAAATACTTGGGTTACAGATGCACAAAACAGAATGATTCAAATGCAATGTCTTCTAATGGTCTGCCAAATCTTTATCCCAAAACTGAGCTGGATTCAGTTTCCCTTTCTCTTTTCCCTTGGATGCATGAGTATTTCAGAAAAGGTTTGGTTTGCAGTTCCCTTTCTTGGTCCCATTATTCTTTCTGTGTGCCAGCTTTCCTAGGGGAAATAGTGCAATAGTTCAGAAAAATATCTTTCCTGTCTGCAAACAGCCCCAAGAACACCTATGTTTTAGCTGTGAGGTAGGGCAGCATGGGCTTTACTAATGACTGTAATGGAGAATAGACAGATAGGATATGTTTTTTTGTAAAAGTGGTGTCAAGAGCCACCAAGGTAAATAGGCTGTTAGGGAACAGGGCTCTAACTGGACCTGTGGTGTGAAGCAGCAGCTCTGTTAACATTTGACAAAAGTATTTTTAAGATCACTTATGAGTAAACAGGTGGTGAAAGTTTAAACAGAGCATCCTCCGCAAGAAAGAGACCTAAGTGGATCCTAGTAAGATTCCCCAGCAGCCCTAGGTGGCAGTCACTTTTCTCAACAGGCTAGATCAACATTTCACAGCTATTTAGAGATGCAGCGCTGCATACCCAAAGGGTAGGAAAATGTGATTTGTAGTAGAACAGCTGCTGCTAATAATGCAAGTGATGAACTGAAATGAACAATGGATATTAAGGTTTTAAAGTTTTGCTACTTCCCTCTGGCTATGCTACCTATTACAGGCCTGCTTTGATTTCAGACCAGAGTAGATCATGATTCAATGGGAACTACACAAGATGAACCAGTGTGAAATCCAAATCAGACTATGTGTGTTTGTAGCAGAAAATGAGACAGGTTTTAAATCTCTTTTATTCACATCTTACGGTCTTCCTTTCAATCAAACATTTTTTTTCTATATGCTTATTTAAAAAAAAAAAAAAAAAGACAACCTGGGAAAACTGGCTTGCAAATTAGAACAGTCCCAGATCTTCCTTGTGGTGATTTATTACATTATTAGTCTTAAACTGAGAGATGCCAATGCTGAAAGGTGTGATTGAGAAAAATGTGAGAATGTACAGGAATGAGTCATTTGTTTTATACAATAACGCTTCATTCAGTTACCAAACAAATTTGTAAAGCTCTTTAATTGTATTTGTGAGAAATCTGTTGTTACCGCAGACATAGGTTGTTAGGTGCTGGAAGCAAAACATAAAAGTCAAAACCAGAGACGACATTCAGCCATGTTGAGGAGCGCTTTATTCCTTATTCAATCTACTGATTTCAAGTAAGGCAAGTCTGAATTAGCTCAGTTGTCTGACCTGGCCTATATGAAGTAAGACTGAAGAAGCACTGTAGACTGTTTTTTATGATGCTTCTCCTCACATTTGTCCTTTCATTTTTACTCATTTTGTTCTCACTGAAATGCTTGCATTTCTTAGAGACAACTTTATACCTTAACTGGATGTAGATGGAGAATGGTCTGTATTTTCAAAAAAAAAAAAAAAAAGCCTTGCTTGTCAACAGTCCACTGTGACTTGAGAAACATCTTGTTTGGGGGACAGGGTCTAAGAGGGATTATCCACAGTTACACAAATACTTGCAATTTGATTTTTATGCAACTCTTCTATACCTTTTGGATTATTTTACTTCCTCAATTTGGACTGTGATATTTTTTCCAGTGATATCTGAGCCTTGTGACTTTATGGTTTAGCAAACAACACAGCAACTAACTTGTTTTATTTAGCATTGAGTTTCAGGTTTTCACTTCTATTCATTTTTTTAAAGAGGAATCAAAAATTTAATTCTTACAGTCCTTTAAATTATTTGCTTCTTTTTGATTTCTTTCTCTAAGGACTCATTATTTGTCTCATTTTCAGTGATGTGACATCCACTGGTAGATTTACTGTGCTATATCTAACTTACCTGCTAAAATTTTATCTGGTAGACAGAATGAGCTGCCTCCCTGGGCAATTATCTGCTGAATCTCATGCTTCTCTGCTTTTGATATCTCCTTCAGTATGTAAAATACCTTAGTAAAAACATTTTGAATTGTAGTAGATGGGAAGATCAACCTTTCCCCCTCCTTTATTTCTGAAACTTATTCTTTGCCCAATTCTTTGCTACAGTTTTGTTTATAATGATATTTCTTCGATACCTGGAGCATATCCTCTCTGGAGTAAAATTACTGTTCCCCACCTTTTGAAAAAGGTTACTTGTATAATTGTTGGGGCAATTTTGACTTACTTCTGTAAGCTATGTTTATAATTATTTTTCAGAATGCAGCAGAATACTAAAACTTTTTGAAAATATAGTTAATTGGATTCAAAAGCAGGCAAGCATTAAAAAGCATATTTGATTCCTTTTTAATTCCATGACTTTTCTGCAACAAAATTGAAGATTAATTATTGCAGGCCATTTTGTATTTTATCTTCTGCTTTCCAGACAATTCATCCTTTTTGGAATAGGCACATCTTGATTGGCTGGTTTATAAGAATTCAAATCTAGAAATAATCTTAGTGACTGTAAGAAAAAGTGCAGAAGGTTGAATCAAAGGAATGGGACCCCAAATCCTTTTGAAAATATCCAGGAGCCATACAAAAAAAAAAAAGAAAAAAAAGGAGAGTTTGGTTGATTAAATGCAGGTGTTATGAACATGGAGCAGAAGGGAGTTTATTAAGCACAGGGGTTATTTAAAAATTTATGAGTCTATGAAAAATACCAGTTCGTTTCCAATTAAAAGAGAACCAACACCAACAAAAAAGGATCCTAAAAACTGTGAAAGAGCAAGAGGGAGCAGAGCTAAGCAAACCTGGGGTTGCTCTCCTTGCTTAAAGAGGCTTGTGGCACTGTGGGCACTGTTATCTCTACCCAACCTTTTTGTCTCAATTCACGTTCCCCTGGTTTTCTGAAGCTGAAAAGCAACATAGTGTAGCATCTGTCTGCTTCTAAACTCCCTTGGAGAGGGTCACATAGCTTCAGCTCTGGGTGGCCTGAAACGGGTTTTGCCACATTTTATCATCTTCCGGATACTCTAAGAAAAAATTTATGAAGTTAGCAGCATGGCTGGCTGACAGGAGCACAGTTTCTGCCTTTGTGAAGGGGAGAAGGCTGCATGGATTTCCATCTGTGCCTAGTGTTTCTTTTCCCCTATTGTTTGTGCCTGCAGATGAAGAAGACTTTAGATTGCCCGCTCACATCACTGAAGTTTTGGTGGCTGCCGCTCTCAT
Source organism: Nothocercus julius (assembly GCA_013398735.1). Lineage (NCBI taxonomy): Eukaryota > Metazoa > Chordata > Aves > Tinamiformes > Tinamidae > Nothocercus > Nothocercus julius. The sequence goes on along the minus strand of VZSV01000009.1, from coordinate 7,629,181 downwards.
ATGTTAACGCTTTCCATAGTATAATGTATTCCACAAATACAATTGAGAAATTACAGTTTCTAAATTTCCATAATGAATCTTCCAAATTGCCATTTTGACCTCAGCCTAGCCCTCCCGTGCTCTGGTGCTCTCGTGCCAGTGGGGCTGACTCTGCTTGCTCCATCAGCAGTGAAGGCTGACATTTTGTTTCAAGCTGTAGAGATTTTTTGAAGTTTCCCATCTCTAACCTGGAGACGTTGTGTGTTTGAGTCAACAAAAAACTTTCTAGCATCACAGAAGGAATTGAGACAGTCACTAGCATATCAGCTTTGGCAAAGCATTGGCCTGAGCTTGCTAACCCTATTGTGCATGCTCATCTTGGTTGCTTCCATATGGGCCATCCTTGTTGCATGTTGCACCACACAACATAGACAGCATAAGACAAATGCCCTGGTTGCTAAGGCAGAATGGAGGAACTCCTTCAGAGAGGCCAGAAATCTGAGAATTGAGTGATGCAGAACTCGTTGGAATCACTTTTTATTTTATTAGGATGGCGTGTGCTAAAATTTTAATGATACTCTACTGATTCTTACCACTATTTATCAAAAAGATTTTTGCTGTCTAGATGAAATGATTATTGTAATTTTTTTACCTAATGATGATAGATGAAAGGTTACCGCTGTCAAGATCTATACTCTTGAAATGCACTGAAATAAATTGCCTCCAAGTTGAACATGGAGTGAAAGCATGCCAGTGAAGGAGCAGACTTCATGTAAAAAAAAAAGAAAGAGTTATAAGTCTTGCAAAAATAATATGGAGCTAGCTGTTGACTCCCACCATCTATCTGATATGTGTGCATCGCTTTGTGAATCATTGTTCTGGTATATACATTTTCTAGGAAATTAGCAGTGTTAAATATTGATACTACAATGTTAAATCTATAGTAGCAGCATAAATAGTGAAAAAAAAATCATACAGCCTCTTAGAAAAAGTTGAAGAGCTTCCACAGAATTTGTCCAAATCACACTGCAAAGCCATGTCTCCCAAAGTAAATGGCACTTCTAAATACTTGGAAACTACAGCTGGAAGCAGTATTTTCTCCACAGCCTAGAAAATCTAGTCTCCTAGCTCCCCTGGCTCTCCAGCCTCCAGAACTGTTGCCTGAATGGATATATTGTACAAAATCAGATTGATTTGGCATACAGCAGGGTGCTCTCATCTCATCTTGTGGAAAGCCAAATGATTCATTAAATATTTTGCCAGTTTTGCTTTTCAGAAACAGCACTTAACTGCATGGTTACTAGAGCCATTATAATCCACTGAAGTACTGCAATAAATTGCTTGTCACTAGAATGGTAAAGTTTACACAATGAGAAAAAATAAAATTTTATATTACTGGTCATCAAAAATTACATATACATGTACAGGATAAGGCGTTTGGACTTGGGGCAAGAACTGTTGGCATCGTGCTATTACAGCCAGGATTGCATTTAGAAAGAATTGTTAATAGTAACTGGTTGTCAATGTTACTACTTCTGAGTCCAAATACCTAGGAGAAAATGGAAAGGAGCATTTCCTTTTTATACCACTAAGTATTCTAGGAGCTAGCAGTAACCTATAGTATGTGTTTTCATGCAGTGCCAGAGTCTGAGTCTGCTGATGCTCATTTTTGCCTGTTCTTCTAGCATCAGTGATGAATATGGGGAAAAATGGTCCTGTATCTATAGAAGCAGAGAGTGGGCTATGGCCCAGAGAAGAGGTTATCAACTGGAAGCTGTCATGTCCAAACACAAATGTTTTCATATTGCAGGTAAATATGTCTGGTGTTCATATAGGAAAAATGTTCAATTCTAACATGTCTAACGAAACGTAATGAGACTGAAGCAGTGGTGAGAGAGGTGATTTCCTTGGCAGGGACATAAGAAACTAATTAGAGCTTCCTAGGCCAAAGGGAACATATTTGGAAGCCCCATGTCCATTTGCAGAACGCAAATATCGCCTCTCCGTGGCAGGATTCCTAGCAGCGAGGGAGTCTTTGGGAAAGTACTTTTGTTCCCAGGGATGATATGTGGAGTGCTGCAACTGCAGGTTTGAGGTGGAAGAGGTGCAGCTGGGAAGACTGAGTCCACAGGCAAGAGAAATTTTCACACACCTGTGGGCCAAGCAGACAATTTTGAAAGCCACCCTGCTTACTGGTGCTCATCGGTGAGGTACAAAGAGTCGGGAATCTGCCTCTAAATGGAGACATGGTTGTCTCTGCCTTTGAGTGTAATGAGGTAATGCCAACCCCGGTGAAATCCCAAAGCTGGTGATAAATAAATGAAATATAACTGCCTTGATCAAGTATAGAGGAGTTTTAAAAATGTGTATATATTTACAAAGACAAATACATTCTTAACTTCTACCAGTGAAAGTATTTGTTTAAAGTCAAATGGTTTCATGGTTTCTAGCATCTCTTGTTACCTGAAGTGCCTGCTGGGATTTCGTGGTGTTTGCCCAGGGGGTCTCAATGTGTCCTTACTCCCTTGCAAAGAAAGCCTAAGCACAGTATCCTTTAATTTTCATGGACATTTTTTGGTTGAGTCATGGGAGAAGCAGCCAGTGAACTGTTCATAAACAGGGGCTTTTAATGTTTTATGGCTCTTTATATATATTATGAACTTGTGTGGCCTTCTAATTATCATGCAATCATTAGAGCATCAAAGCGCCTTACTTTATGTAAGGCTATTGAAAAGCTAGAGTCACAGTTCTATAGGCTTAGCAGCATGTCAGGAAGCATTATTTTTGCTTTATATTATGGGATATTTTTTAATCACATGAGAAGAAAATTTCTGTCTAATCACTGCAAAAAGGATTTTGTGAGACTTTTGGAAACTTATTTTGTACCTGCACTATTGAAAATTGATGCTGTGTCCTATTCATGTATTTAAAAATAGATCCTTAAATCTTTAAGAATGCAGACAGTTTGTGGGACCTCCCTTGTACGTGCCTCTTTTTATGTTGCCAAAGTTTCGCTAGTGGTTGCAGAAAACGCAGCAGCCAGCTTACTAATGAGCTTGTTTTGACAGGATTGTATAGCTCATTGCTTATTAATGCATCATGTTGCTGGCTGAATCGTGCAACACTTTTTGGAAATGTAAAAGCGATTCAACAAACTATATCAAAACCAAGCTGCAAACATAATTTGGAATCAGATTCACTGAAGGCACAATCTAGTTTAAATATTTGGGCTAGAACCATGATTTTCCATTGTACTACTATTCTCTTTGGTTCAAAACTTTTAGACTCTTCAGTGCTGGGACAAATTTGTCCTGGGGATAACTCTAATGAAGTGCATGCAGTCACACCAGGGATTCATTTGGTTCATTGCTAACATCTTGTCTTTTACCAGCACGCTCTACATTTGCGAATTGACACACTCCGTGCTGTGTCAGACAGATGGAAGACAGAAATGGTCAGTTCATTTTTCAGGCTCTTCTTTTTCTTTTTCTTTTTTTTCTTTTTTTTTTTTTTTTCCCCGTGATATGTCAGTTTTTTGTTTTTTTAAATCTGAACAGTGTAAGTACTATGGACTGGAAAGGATGCAAGAACTAGGCAAAATCAAAGCGCAATAGAAATAGCTATGATGTTTGGTGGACAAATAACTCAAATATTTTTTCCCCTCTTACGATGTTAGGAGGTTGAAATTTTGCTGTGTACATTTTATTAGTGTATCTAGGGATCACAGAATGATTGAAGTTGGAAGGGATCTCTAGAGATCATCTAGTCCAATGCCTCTGCTCAAGCAGGGATCCGTATGACCCTGTTCATATGGAATCACTTGGTCTGTTCACCTACCATATGACTGTCTGTGGGATTTCCCATAGGTGGCATTTAGGTGAAGAATGCTTTTTTTCCCGTGATTTTCTAATTGAAATGTATAAAGATTAAGTGACTTGTGTGACATCAGCAACCTTTGGCAATCTTGCAGGATGGATCCAGTTGGGCTGAGTGTTAACCTGGTATTTTATTTTGGTTGCCGCTAGGCTGGCAGCTGTCTACTTCAGGAAGACCTGAGGCATGTTTTGCAAAACAGTTTTATTACCTTTTATAGTTTGCATATTAAAACCTCCAGAGCAAACAGAGTAGCTATTCTTTATTATTCTAATCACACAAACACATAGAGAAGGATCATAAAGGGAGACGAGAGAGTATGAAGCTTTTTATTAAAATCTTAATTATATTGTAGCTAAATTATACATACATATATGTACAGAGACACATACATACATGGGCATATATGCACACATGGACACATGCCTGTTCCCCCCTAGTCTCTCTAGTGGTGCTTATATCGCATTGATTATATGGCATTGGCCTTATAAATCACAGGGCAAAATCATGCTTAGATTAAACAAAATTGTCACTGTAAATCTATAAAAATTTTGTTAAGATGACAAGTCAAAAGCCCAATTACATTTCCAGTTTATGGAGGAGGTATTAAGATGTCAGTGATACACAAAGCTTTGTCAGTTCATATCTGCTGAGACAACGTCGGTATGGAACTGCATGAAACCACATCAGATCAAGCCTCTGGTTGTCAAGGCTTGAAGTATGAAAAATCAGACCTGTGGCAGAGAACTATAATTCAGAGAAAGTGAAGATGTATCACTCTGAATTTTTTTCTCCTCTATAGGTTATTTTATGCATATGTGTGCAGATGTCTCCTCTGACATCTGGGCTCTTGTACTGCTACTGGGATGCAGTGTATGACCAATAAGGAATACTCTGGTGTTAAATTTTGATATGTTGCATGTATTTTATGCTTTGTGATATATTCATAGGGTATCCTAAGTACTAAAAACCCCTTGAAACTTAGTTGAATCCAACAGAAAACTCTTGTGAATCTTAGTGATTTAAAAAAATCTAATTTCTCAGGTTTTGTGGAAAAGTTAAAAATTGGCCACATTTCCCGCAGTACTGATTTTTTTTTTCTGCAAATGTTTCATGCTGAGCCAAGGAATGTATTATACCATCTTTCATTCTCTTCTGAAGAAAAACACCCACATAACATAGAACTGTTGTTAAATACACTATGATATGCAAGCTTCTGCAAAGCGAACTAAATATACTGTGTTATATCTTATTAAAAGTAAGGAGCAGGCAGCTGTGCTAATGATGCTGTTCTCCTTTTTAGCCACCTGTGCTGGGAGTAATTTATCCAGCTTTTATGGCCTTAATCGCCATGATCTAGTTTTAGCTGCTCATTAAATCTTCAGCTATTCTTAACAGAGGATGGCAACCTCTTCCAGGGACCCATCTCCACCAGGTAAGATGGAGTCTGCAGGTGGAAAGGATGAGTTGCCTCAGTAAATGCCCATCCACGAGGTGCAGAGGGATCCTCAGCTGGGTGTCTGACTTGGAAAACCCTCTAGGTAGCTGAGATGAATATAACCTCCTGGTTGCTGAATATGTAGAGAGGGGCACAGAGGGGAGACTTTACAAAGAGAGGTAGAAGGAGCCAATGTACTAAACTGTGTGGGACTGAGAATCTGCAGGTATCTGAAGAGCATAAAAGGAGGAGAGGGTTCAATGAGGGAAAGGAACATTCAGGAGAAAAAAAAAAAAAAACCACTCATGAAGAACTTCCAGACTGCAGAAAATAAATATAGGATGAGAATAGCTCCCCACAGGGAGTTATAGCAGGCCTGTTGCTTTGGAGCTGTAGAAGTACAAGTCATCTGGAAAAAAACCCAGACAGCTCAGAGGAGGGGTTGAATTCCATTACTACTCTGATTTTCTGAGTAAAGAAAACAAAACAAAAATGATCACTGATAAAAACGTATTTATAAAACTTTCCTATTTAGTAGAGGATGCATTCATCATGAAAAATTCCCTCCCCCTCAGGAGGTCCATCATTAGAGTGTTCTCAGAAGTGGGGTTTCCTTTGAGTTTCATTTGATCATACCTCAGTATACTCCACCACAACATGGATCCTGCAAAGAATTTTTACAAGCTATATTGCCAGCTATAAAAAGCAACTGAGCCACTGGTCAAAATAGAAGTTGCCTTTTCTGAAATTTATATTGATTTCATAAATAGTTTTTCTATGTAAAGAGATGAAATTTATTACTGTTAGGTTCTGAAATTAGGTTTGAAGATGGTCTTTTATAAATATTTGTAAGGAAAAAGCTATTTTTATATATTTTCAAATCCAAATAGCACATCAATATGTGGAGATAAGGTGACAGCCACAGTAGGAGCAGCAAAAGCCTTTTTCAAGACTTATAAAGTAAGAAGCCTCTGTGAAAAGCTCTTCCATTCTATACTTCTTCATCAAATGTCTCTTCATCTTTGGGAAACTTTTGAACAGGCTATAGAAACAAGTAACCTATTGACAAGGAGGCCATCACATCTCAGCTGCTTGGATAAGGAGAGAAGTCTGTTTACTGAGGCAAGAAAGTGTGGAAAACTCTGATTAGGCTATACTGGAAATGGCCCCATGCAGCAAGCTGATAATATGCTGCAGTGATTTGTGCAAATGGCAGACAAGAACTGATCAGTAGCTCAGCATGAAATGAGTTATGATTATCAGTATAGCCTCAAATTCCTTTTCCTCTTGTCTTCAGAAACATTTATAAATCAAATAAGAATAGGATTATGACATCTGATTGCTTTAAACAAAGACCCCGAAATTAAATATAGCTGTTACTAATAGTTTGATGAATTTTTATCCATATTTTTTTTTAGGTGAAAGTGAGTTTCTCATCACAAAAGGCTTACAGAATTTCATGAAAGCATGATTTTCCAGATGTACAATATTGCCAGTTTGCTTTTATATGGCTGTCATGAATTTCAAAAGTAAATTTAACCTTAATTATGTGGAAGTCTCTGCAGATTTTTTAAGTAGCTACAAATCTTCAATGCAAAATATGCAGCAACAAATTTCCTATTAGAGAAACATATTGTTAATTTGTTAAACAAGTCACACCTGATTGCCAGTTACACCTCATTGGTATGCTGTTAAGACAAACCCCTTCACATTTAGTTAGGCATTGTTTCAAACAACTTGCCAACAAAGATTTTTCCTTGGATCTTGGAAGGCAATATTTTACACATATTCAAAAACAATAACATTTGAATGACAGTTATTTTCAACTTGGGATTTTGGCAAAGACTCCTAATTGTTATTCCCATACAAAAATCTTCATTAAGAGTGAGTCTAGGTTATAAATATTTATCAATTATTAAGGGAAGAATCCTTAAGAGGAAACTGCATTTTCTAAATAATCCAACCTATAAAAAATAGCCTGGGAATTCCTAATGAAGTTTACATTTAAAACACACCAGAAAATCCTCCAGACTTTTGAAATTTGAATTGTTTCAGGTCCTAGTTTAACCCCTGCTGGGCCACTGTGCTTGTGGCCATGCACTTGCAGCTCTCAGTCCTTGTGATCCAGAGGTTTTCCTGAAGACAAGGAGACCTGGTGTCTTTGGTGGGCGCTCAGAGCCAGCAGAGATGCCCTGCAAAGAAGCACGGCCACCATGGCAGGGTGGACAGATGAGCACATCAACATTGCCAACCGTGGCGGCTGCTAGCTCTGCAGTCAACTGCTGTTTGATTCCTGCACCTGCATTTAGGAACCCAAATCTTGGTCGAAGTACTGGGTACTTAGCAGCTCCTGCTGCGCTCAATGAGAGCTGTGAGTTCAGCTGCCTCCTTTGATTTTGGGTAACTGCTTCTTACCAGTGTTTCCTGTTTTCTCCCTGTAATACAAGATATTTTATCCCAGTAATACAAGATTTTTTCTTTTTTTCTCCCCAGAAATAGAACAATAACTGAATGAAGGAAAGATCCTAGTTGGTCATAGTGAGAAGGTTTGTGAAAAGCACAGAGTAAAAGAACAACCAAGCAGAAGAAGCAAAGGCATAGTGTTTTCTCCATCAGGCTAACCTGCCTACCTCATCAGTCCATGGTAAGAGCAATGGATGTTGATGGAGAATAATTTCTGTCCCCAAAAAGAAGCATACTCAGAGACTGGAACTAGTTCATTTAGGGATGCCAGATTCTTTGTGTGTAACTCCGTGGATGAGTGTAATTCTGATTGAACCACACAGTTTCCAAACAGGATATTGGTAGTTCATTGGTAGTTCATTATTTTACTCTGATATTTTGCTTTTACTTTGTTATTTTAGGCATTGAAACACAGTATAGGACATTAACACTTCTGATTCAACCCAAATGTACAAAAAGGATAAAATGTTCATTTAATGAGAGTTGGCAAATAAATATATTTACAGAATAGCTAAAATATTTCATCCAGAGTTGCAATCTAATGAAAAAGCCTGTGGCATGCTCTTGTTCATTGTGCTTTGAGGAAAATCTCATGTGAATACCTCTCTGCCACTGTCTGATTATAGCAAAATGGTTAGATTAGGTCAAGAAAAGGCAAATGGGACTAGCAGCCCTGCGACTTGCTGCTGTCTGCATGTTACAGAGCTGAATTGCAGACTACATTTGCTGGTTCAACTATGGGTGCTACATGTCTGTGCTTAGAACTTAAAGCTATGGTGGAGCTTACATCATTATTTATTTAGTTTCTGTCAGCCATAATTGCAAAGGGAAACTTGGCATTATGAATGCAATCTCAAGCTGGTGCATGCCTGAGTCTGCAGACTGCATGAAACAAAAGCTTTGGAAAGTGCACATAAGTGGCCAAAGTGCTAAATTCATGACTCAGTGTTTTGTGAAGCTCTGTTAGCACCAGTCCTGCAGAACTAGAAAGGAGGGAGAAGGCTTACACCAACGGATGCTGCTTAGGCTAAGGCCAAAATCTCCCAGCTATTGCCTGCAGGAAGGAAGGGTGATGCCCCAGCTGCTGTCCTGGAGGCAGTGGCAGGCTCTGGCACCAGGGTGGGAGGAGGTCGAGTCCCATGTGGTGCACTCCTCACCTCTCTATGGGAAAGGCACACCCATGATGCAGTACAACTTTTGGGACTGCCTTAACTGGTCAACAACTATGGTGTTTAGGAGCAACAAAACCTGCACATAAGTACAACCATTTTTCTAAGTAGGTGATTGCAGGATTGCAGAACTGTTTCTTGACCTGCCCCAATGTTGAAAAGCATTCTTCACAGATCTTCCCCTTACCACCCAAGTAGACTAAAATTCTGGCAATGGATGTCATTCACTGTGCTAGAGTGTCTTTTTTTATTGTGTGTCTTAATTTTTAAGACTTTCTTTCAGGGATTAAAATTCATTAAGTGATTTCAAGATGATGGATGCTTTGAGACTGTGCCATTTGCCAGTGCTGAAAATGCATTTTCTCTGCAGTGGATGGGTTAGTGCAGCACAGTTCAGTCCACATTAGAAATAACCTGTTGATGTTTTATTCCTGGTCATAGCTTTCATTTTGCATAACCTCTTGATAACCTCTTAGATAAGCATCAAAATTCTTAGTTAACTGACTGCTCTGGGTATGTTGTATCTTACAGAGTGTGAAGACAAGGAAATTCATTTTAGCTTTTTGTAGAGAACAAAGAGGCAAATTTGATTTCCTTGTCTGCACACAAGCAGGAAGATAGCCATTTCTTGTAACCAGACATCCTGCAATCAGCCTTTGCAACTAGGGCTCAAAAAATATTGTCTGGCATCACCAGAAAAGTACTGAAGGCACTGAACCACCAGTTAGTTAGTCTCTGGGGCTATGTTTCTGGTGCAAATGATGCTTGCTCAACCCTACAAGCAAATCTAGTCCAATTTTCCTTGAAGTAACTTTGAAAGCAGCCTGATAGTAGCAGTTTAGCTAAGTTTAAATGGAACAAGTTATACTGAAGAACTAAACCACATGGATTCCTGCTTAATGTATGACTGATTCCCTTCATAACACATAGGAAGAGAAGTGAGGATCAGAATTAAGGTTTGCACTGATCGTGTTTGTGATTAAAAAATGCGCTTGTGATTCAAAAATGTAATTAATATCCAGAGGTTGTGTTCAGACTTTCTCCAGATTTATTCAGTTCTTGACTTGTCTCTTGCTCAGAGAAGGTGTGATGGGTGGATCAATTGCAGCTTGACAGTTTGTCACTTCTGTGTCGTCTCCTGCAGTGTCTGGCCTCTGGCCTTGTGGCTGGCTTGCAGAGGATGCATCCGAGTTGTCCTGAGAGCTCCTCCAGGGGATGTACCCACTGTTTGCTGTGTCATTCTTGAATTCCTCCCTTTCTATTATTTTCCTTAATCAGAAGTAAGTCATTCATATTGAAAGCATCTGGCTGCGCTTTCTCTATGGAAATGTTGGAAACATAGTACTGTGGAAGCAGCTAAGCAAAAAAAAAAAAGAAAAAAAAAGTATTTAAAATGCTTTGCTTTCAGCAGCACAGCATTTGGGGAGACAAAAGGGATACCAGCAGAGCCAAATTGCAAGGGGAGGGAATGGAATGGGCTGAGAGATAAATGACAATATGCCCAAGGGTTATGAGAACCATCTAGCAATAAATACACTAGGAGTGAAAAAGGTCACTCTGAATAAGTGAGTGCAAAAAGTAATCAAGCATTAGAAAGAGGGACATGCCATGTGTAAAGAATGAGGTACTGGAGTAAGGAGTATAAATACTGATAAGGAAAGGAGAGCGGGAGAGTGAAAGCAGATTGCCCAAGAGCTTTGGACGGTTGCGTAATGAAATTGGCTTCAAGAACATTGGGACACAGAGGTCAGCAGGGGAGAGTATGGAGCTGCTAGAAATGGTAGGGACTGCTAAAAGGGAATAAGATCCTTGGTCCAGCCAAACAACAAACAAGCCAATTAGAAAGAGGGTAGAACTGGGTGATTCCAGCACAGCTGTTGGATGCAAAGGCAAAACGTTCAGTTTTGAGGCTGCTCTACAAGAAAATTGAAAGGGCTGCATGTGGCACTGGGGCTGGAGCGCAGCGCAGAAGTGTCCCTGCTGCTCCCTGCTTGCTGCGCTGGATTGGGGTGGTGTGTCCACAGGGATGGCTGGGCCCTTTTTTCTGCCCAGAGCCTCCATCTGGCATCCAGGGAGGAGCTCTCCTGACATATAGCAATGATAGTTTGCCAGGAATGTTTTTTGCCACTACAAGACTGAATCATAAACTGAGTGTAGTCGTTTCAACACCCACCTGGTTCAGTTTAACATGAGAAGACCTACTTCTATAAATTTCACAAGTCTTAAGATTAAATCAAGATTAAATTGGGGTCCTACTGCATGTTTGCTTGTCGGTGCTGGTCAGCTGAAGATGCAGTTAATGATAGAAAATGTCTCAGGGAAATTTACCATTCCCTACCAGTGTGTCTGCCTATTTGTAGCAGCCTTCTGATCTGTTAGAGAGCTGAGGATTGGGGTCTGCAGGTCATAGACAACCTACTGGGTAAGGGCATTGATAAATGGCACCTAAATTCCAATATTTAGCTAAGCCAACTGAATTCCTCAGGAATCAAGGATTCTGTCCTGTTTTTCTTATATCAGATAGACCTGTTTGACAGATAGCTTTTCAAGTTCTCCAGTTCTCTTCTTCTCTGTGAATGTGAGGATTGTTTGCAAAATAGCAATATGGATGTTCTAGAAAAACTTGCGAAATAATGCTGTGTAAAACACACTGATGCCTAGTATTAGGGTCTGACAAGTGGTGGGCATAAAGCCCAAAAGGTGAATACTGTCAGGTTTTAAGAATCAGAGAGGGGAGAAGAAGGGGGAAATGACCAGGGATATGTGTCTGACATAGGCTTCAGGATTCATTATGTTCAATTTATGCATCAGTGACTACCAAAAAGAGCATGCAAACACTGGTAAACTATATAAAAAGAGAGATAGTGGAAAAACTATTGATATGCAACACCCTCCCTTCCCTCTTATTCCCCCCCCAAATACGGGGGTAAAATTGACATCAGGTAAAGGATTTTGCACAAATACATGAAATGAGAAAGGGGGGATTCTGCATAAAAAAAGGTTAATTCTGGCATTTTTCAAGGTAGTGTTTGAGTCAATGGAAATCTTTATCATAGAATCATAGAATCCTTAAGGTTGGAAGGGACCTCTAGACATCATGTCATTTTTTACACTTTTTTTTTTTTTTGGTCTGCAGGAGACTTTTTGCTTTCCATGCTTACTCTGCTGTAGCTGACTTCAGTCAGAAGTCAGAGTAGGACTGACACCTGCATCATCAGTTGAAAAAAACACTACAGGGAATAGGACTAGGGCACAGGCTACAAGTGGTGCTCTGAAGGACTCGTCTGGGGCTTCAGGCTGCTTCCTAAAAGGAAGGGAAAAGAATTCCAGTGAAAAGGGGATTTTCCCTTTTTTTTTCAACTGAAATTTCTTCTGTACTTCCTTGCTAGTGAGAACATGACAAACCTTACTCTTTTTCCATTTGAAAGTCTATCTTTTCACCTTCCTTCTTTTTCCTTAGTTACTGAGTTGTGGTTTTAATGTGATACAATCTCTGAAGTAACATTCAAACTGAGATGTTCTATTCTTATTTCAAAGGTAAAATAAGCAAAAAAAAGGAACAATCCAATACAGAGTTCCTTTAAAGATGTTTGATCTCTACCTGGAAGGAGATCATCTGCATTTCTCCCTTAAGAAAAAGGAAAAGGAAAAGAAAAAGAAAAAAAGAAAAAAAAAAAAGTGAATCTCTGGCCTCTTGGAGCTGACTGTGAAGACTAAGCCATCCCTATCTCTGCAGGATGTTTCAGCTGAGAGGCTGCTTGAGTCTAGGCTCAGGGATCTGCTACTGGGCACAAGAGAGAGATGGGCCCTTTCTTTCCAGCAGGTTTCCAAAACTCAGTTTTCCTGGTCAACAGGCCCCCAGTTCTGTGTATATCTGTGTAAAGGCACAGAATGTAGCATCCATCTGGGAGGGAAAACATAAGGAGATCTTTGCAGAGAGTACTGTCCAGGAATTAATTTATGCTCCTGCTGGAGGCCTTTACAGGAGCTAGACCAGTCCCTCCCTTCCTTAGGCTGAACAAAGTCCACCTGACCTAGCAGCTGGACAAAATCTGAATTTACTTTCCAAATAGTAAGAAGTATGGTCTTGATCGAGCCCTGTGTCCCCTTCACGTGTGATGGTGTCACGCACTGCACAGAGATGCTTGTGTCCCCAGGGTCTGATCTGTGTTCTGTCTCTGTTCTGTTTTAGGGGTTTTGTTCTTACACTTATAGCTTTCAACAGCTTGCCTGTTACTTGACTGATCAACAAAGCAGTGTTTTTCATGAAGCAAAACACAGATTGGCCTTGCTGTGTAGGCAGATTTGTATTTGATTTGTATTTTGCTTTTATCATGAGGATACTGACCCCATATGTTCCCTCCACACCCGTCAGGACTTCAGTACTGATGCTGGGTTGCTAGACTTTAGGGTATGCTCACAGTTGTTGAGGTTTCATAAATCAAATGTAAACAGCTGAATTTTTGGTAGTGGTCCCTGTTTTATGAATCCTAAATGTGCTCTATAAATACAAGTATAAAGAAAGAAGTTGAGAGAGGAATATGTCATAGTTCTACAGACCATCAAATAGTGTATTTCTTAGTCTATGCAGAATAGTTCCCTCTTGGCTGTCTTCAGGTCTAGTATTAATATCATGCCACAGGTGTGCAAATGCCAAAGATATTGAATCACATTATTTCACTTCAGTTTTGCTAGGAATAGTACCTACATTCCTCCTCCTTATTTGTCTACTAGCTATTGAAACACTTTTATATTCCCTGTGGATCTTTGTTAGTCAGCCTATACATATTTAATACAGGCAGCTCCTCTATGGGAGTCAGTCCTATCAGCACCCTCTCCAGAACAAGTTTACATCTTCCTTTAATATGAAGTGCAGGCAAACTCTTGGGACCTGAGTGACTTCAAAGCAAAACGTCATGGAAATACCACGAACTCCTCAACTCAAATATCATTTCTAAAAATGACACTTTGATCTTTATGCATTGGTATGTGTTAGGCAGAGACTTGGCTTAGAGGAAGGTGCTGTCAACTGCTGTATAGGAAAAAAGAAAAAGAAAAGGGGGGATCTCTGAAGCAATAAGAATAGGTGTCCCTAAACAAATGATAGGTGGCATCTAAACAAGCTAGTTGGGCCACAAGCTGGGCCACATAGCAGAGCTTGGAAGTGGCGCTGGCCTTAAATGACAGTCTTGTACACTCAAGGTTGCCCGAGGTGCTCTGTGTGGCTGGTCCTTTTGGCTTCTGCTCTGCCTTTCCCCATTTTATTATTACATAGTCACCTTTTTTGAACTTTAAAATCTCAGTATCATCTCTGGGTCTATGGTTGCTCTTCCGTCCCTCCCACCTTCCACCCCAAGTTTTTCTAACAGCTGTAGAACTGGTCACAATTTTTGAATTTTAGATCTTGAAAAGCATATGAGGAAAAAGTTGATGGTAACATTCCCACCAAGCATCTTCAGTTGTAAGCATAGTTTATAGATGTCTTAGTTGTGTCTACCTCCACCTTTCAGTGTTACTTTTTCTCAAGGTTATGCTTTTCAGGTTTCCACTCCTTCTCCTTGCTGTCTGCAGAATGAATGATCATTCTCCTGGATAGCATGTTTTCAGGTAGATTTCGATTTTGTTGCTCTCTGCTCATGCTCTGAATTGCTACCAATTGCTCTGCCTTTTGACGCTGCTTAGCAATATTAGGAAAAAAAAAAGGACTAATGTAGCTTATTCTCTTGTAGGTCATGAATGTTGTTATTCAGACTGGACCCAATGAAGAACTAGCTCTCCTGGTGAAAAATCACCTCCTCTGTCATTAGCTAGGACTTATTGCCTGATTCTGAAAAGGATTCAGAGGTGGATGTGCGGAGACTCTTCACTGCCACTGACTGAAAATGAAGCGTCTCCACATCCTCACTGTTCTATGAAAATGAGACTTTTTCCACTCACTTTGCAGACACCATATTGACAGTGACATTCTGCCCTTTCACGAAGAGTAAATTCAGTCACTGAAAATTTACGTGTCAGTCCTGCAAAGGGATCTGTGTGGGCGGCCTGTGTCTCTTTGTGGAGGCCTATTGATCGAGGATACGGGTCTGTCTCTGTAGATGTCTTGGAAGGTTCAAGGTCTCTGTGAGGCAACATAAGCAGTTTGCTGAGAGCCTGTATATAAAAGGAACTGGGAGATGAAGTGGAAAATCTTGTGTCTGGCCTCTCCCCTGACGGCATGGGAGGAAGGAATGTCAACTTGGGCATTTTAGCTTTAACTATGAATAGCTCAGTGGAGCTAATGATACATAGCTAGTGTTTCTCTAGACAGCTCATCTGTTCTCCTTATCCTCCCAAAGCTCCCTGTCCCCTTTTTCGCTTTTTATTAAAAAATGAATCCAGTTGATGTGGATTTTTAATCTTTTGTAACCTACAGTCTTCCTAAAGAGCTAGTTAGGACAGGAGGGATCACAAAGTTTCTGTATCTGATGTCATTGTTCTGGAGCATTTGTTGTTCTTCCCACTTGTGGTTTAGCTGATAAGCTCAGTTCAAAGAACAAAAAAAAGCTTTGTTGACTGTCAAGGACTGTAACAAAAGCAGATTCTTCTCTGATGGTATTTTAACAGGGGTATTCTTAAAAAAATGTTCAGAATACTTGTCTGTTCTGTTTGGGGTAGATATTTTCTAAATGGACTAAATACAGTGGAACAGCAAAAGGCATCAAGATCTTTGAATTAAAAGCGATAAGACCAAAATTCATCCCTTCAAAACATCCTGCTGTGTTTGTGATGGCCTAATTCTTGTTTATGTGCTGTAATTATGGCTTCAAAAGACTTGACTTAATAATTTACATAATTAACATATTACTATGTGTCTTTGAAAAGAGCCTATATATATATGTATGTATATATGTATGTGTGTGTATACATATAAATATAAATATATATATATATATATATATATATATATTCCAAAGACCTTCACCCAGGAAAGAGGATCTGGAAATCTTTAGAAGACTGGAATATTTTTGTATATTCTAATACAGTGTTAGGAAGCCTACGTTTAGAAGCTTTAACAACTCCGCATATGTATCATATTTGTATGGTGGTGGGATGCAGAAGACACTACTGGGATTTTTGCTGTATGTTGCTAGGTCTCCTGTGTCAAGAGTGCCTCAGTGAGGCATAACATACCCATATGGGTTATGAGGATTTTTTGAGTAAATGCTGAGATGCCACTGAATGAAGAAGCTTGGGACCAGATGAGTTGTTTTAATACAAAGGTTTTCCAGAGACAGCAGCTTCCTCAAGCTCAGACTGTAAATTTAGCCCTTTCTTTTCTCTTTTCTCTTCTTTTTTTTTTTTTTCTTCTTCTTTTCTCTTCTGTTTGCTTTTCCTTCTCTTCTCCTCTCCTCTCATTTTTCTAAACAATGCTGCAGAAGAATGTTGGGACAAAAGAAATATTTATTAACTTTGTAATGAGATTAAAGAGAATTGGAAGAGAGTCTCATTAACCCAAGGGATAAATGTTATATACTCAACAACTGCTATCCAAACCATTGTTCATCTGGAAAACCAATTTAAGTTAAGCCTTTTTTAATTGCTTCTCTGTGTACATTAACTCAAATCAAGGAAGGGGCAGAAATATTTATTTTCTCTCTGCCAGATTTTTGTTGTGAATCTCTTTTTTTTTTTTTTTTTTTTTTTTTTTTTCTTATGAAAACTTATGGATCTAGGCTTGAACAGAAACATCTGCCTCATAGTCAGAATAACTATGTTCATTCATGGTCAAAAAGGGCTCATTGCAGGACTTATGATGCAGATAAAGATGGCTAGATGAGACATCACAAGACACATCCATGGAATATATGTGGAAAAAAATTCTCATGTCCTGTCTTATCACAGTGCAGGTGCATCCTTGCCAGCAGCATCATTACCATTTTTTTCTGCCTGTGATAATATTCTAGAGAGGAATTAAATTAAAAAAAAAAAAATCTACTGCCTGAATAACTAAAAGTTAAGCTTTGGAGTGGCAAATTCTGCCAGTTGCTCTTACTTAAGAATTCTAAAGATTCTTAAGCCATCCTATAGCAGTTGCTCTTTGTTCATTTCCTTACTCCCTTGCCCACACTCGAACATCAAAGGCTATCCACTCTCGTTTGGGATCGTGGGACAAGTTGGGCTGGAGGAACCTCGGGAGGTCCCTCGTCTGTCTTCTCAAAGCTGACTCAGCTGTGAGGTCCTGGTCCTTCTTGCAAACCACCATAGCTTGCACTGTTTTGGTAGCATATCACAATGCCATCATCTACCTGTTGCACTCAGCTCAAAACAGAAATAGCAAGTCCTGGAAATGCTTATAATATCCATTTGTGAGTGTGGGAAGAGAGTGGGGAAAGGTGCAGTGAAAGTCCTGAGAATGAGGATGCCACCAGCAGATTGACACACAGCCCTAGGAATCTGGAAAGCAAAAAGCAGAAACCTAAACAGCATTGCTCTTTTCTATTACAATGCTTTGTATTACAATGTTTTTATATCACAATAGCTGTTTTTATCACATTTCCATCTCATTTTTCTTTGGCTCAGGAAATTCCTTGGAATTCCTGTTACTTCTTGTTCAGGGAATATGTGATTTTCTGATTAACAAAAGTGTCAGTTTTATTGCAGCATGGCAAATAGATGTCCCAAAGAGACTTCACTGCAATAGCAGCTAGAATTCAGCCTAGTTAATTGCTCCCTTTTTGCCTAGCTGGGAAGGAGTTTCGAGTTGAACTGGGTAATGAAAGTAGAGAGGATTATTCTAACATTTGGGGCATTGCTGGCTGTATTGCAATATCGACCTTGAACCTGCCTTCTTGGTGATGTATAGATTAAGCCTTTGAGCACCAACATTAGTTTATTGATGAAGTAACCTTTTTCTTGTGGTAGTTCTGGGAAACAATTCCATGTATTTTGGTGCATTTTTTCTCTGAGTAAAGAAACAGTGAAAAGCTCAATTTTACCTGTTTCTTTCAGGTGCAAAACAGCCCACAGACCTCTGCATAAACCATTTTCCCTTTGTCAGCGTATCAGAAGGTAAATGCTCAGTGCTAAATCTTGGAACGGCTTGTATATGGAGCTTCATGGCATACCTGTCAGATGTTCTGATTCATTTTTAGGACTCTGAAATATCACAGCTATAAAAGATTTAAAAGTTCAGCACAGATTCAGCTGCTCAATTCGAAGAACTGCATTCATTAACTGTTTACCTGCCTTTTGCATACTCTGCAGGCTCCAAATGGGAACTGGCACCTTCACAAGGAGCAATGCACCTCCCTTATGCGAATGAGCTGCTTGGCATATTCACCCATGCCACGATGCAGAAGTTTGTAAACTTTCACACCCCGAGATGCTTAAAGAAGGCAGCAGCGTTTAGGAAGGCCGGCAGCACAGGCACATGCAAGCCCCAGAGTTCATCAAATGCAACTCAGCCCCCTTCCCACTTCCCCAAGCAAACGTATATTTACAAATGCAAAATGCTGCTTCCTGCAGTTGATGCAGAATTTCTGAGTGACCCTTTTAATCCTTTTTGCTTTTTATGCTACTTCCCATCAGCTGCAGGAATGTCAACACAAGCAGCTGGTCCTTGCCTCGGAAGAGCTTCCCACACACGTTGACATCAAGGCCATAGAGCAAGTCTTTCTGGATTTGAAGGCTGCGTCCTGCAGAGCTGTCCAGTATAAATGTAGTGACTCCCCTATTCACCTCTGGAGCTGCTCTGAAGCCTTCGTGAGTAGTGAGGCCCAAGAAGTGCCTAAAAGTGGTTTAAAAAGATGCAGATCAGCTGCCCCAGCCCTTTCCTCTTCAAGATCCGTACCGTATTTACTGAAAAAATTGTTGGCAGTCCGTCACAAGATGGTGAGTACCTACATGTTTCAGTGCTGGAAGATGCTGTGGAATGCAAACTATTCTAAGGACAGCTCCTTCAAATCCTTTTCAGTCTTTTCAATTTTACTTATTAATAGCGGAGAAGTAATCTTGCTTCTTTCAGTGGCAACAACTCTCTAGGCAACTGCAGTATTTATAAGAATACAGATGGTGCCTGCCATTTCTTTTCTTCAGCACCACACTGCGTTCCTCATCTGACATGTGCAACTTGTTTGGTACCATAATGTGGCAGCTGGAGACACTTTTCTTAGAGGTAAAGCAAATTTGCTTGCATTTTTTTCTTGGCAGCATTGAATTTTGCCCACCTGCAGGCAAGATTAATTTTTTTTCACTCTTCCGAGATGGCAGAGCTCATGATGGTGATCTGATTTGAATATTTTTGTCCCGGCTCCTTTTTTACTCTTCCACCATGAACTGACAGAGCTAAGCATCCCTCCCCTTCCCAACAGCAAAAGGTGCAGGCAAACATCTAGGTAAGTGTGGACAGCGAGTACATGGCATTTAAAGTGTTTAAATGGAAACGTCCACCTCTGGGCTGTACCTCTGCCAGATGAACTGCTAGTATTGAATTCTACCAAATTAAACAAACAAACAAACAAACTATCCCCTTTATTAGAAGAACTAAATCGAACTGCATGCTGCAGAGCTGGTTACTTTGCAGCTTGGATTGACTCTTGGATATACCCTTGGCTCTACTGGGGCAGCTGGAAGACGGACAGACACGGGAGGATCAAATGACGGAAGTTCAAAGTGCAAAGAGCCCTAGCAGGCACTAATTAAAAGGAAGGTGGTTATTTCTTAATATCCCACAGCAAAGCCGGTGTATTTGGTTGATAACATGCTGCTATTTAACAGTTTCTGGGATGTATCTGTATTGTGTTTGCCAAAAACTATTATTACAGCAGTTTTGATTTCAGGTCCTTTGCTTTGTACTTTTAACTTCTGTCTTTCTCGATAGTTGGTCCAGAGCAAACACAAATGAAGAAAATGAAGCCTCACTCAGAATAAAAAGGCATACAAATACTGGGCCCTCACTGTCAGTGCTCAAAGGGTCCTCTTTTGCCCAAATATGCGTAATAAGCTATTTCCAGGAATTAATGCAACTCTTCTCTCACCATGGGTATATAATTTCAGCTTTACTCTATCACCTCTCTTTGGAAATAACATTCCATTAACTCCAATAGCAACATCTCAGGGGAAGACTTAGACCACCTGGACACTGTTTTAATACAGAGCATTATTATGTTTTAGCCTAACATAATAATGCTCTTTTGAAGCCTTTAACATCACTCAGTGTGATGAACTGGGCAGGCAGGTAGAGCCAGGGTACCATCACTGATGTTTCAGCTGATGCTTCCAGTAGCAGCCCTGCTCCTGACCCTGGTGGAAAGCTTAACATCTTCTTTTATCAGATTTCAGCTTTGTGTGACTTAATACATACTTGCTGCTAGAGCTCACTACCAGTTCTCAGAGGTAGGGAGATACAGGGTTAGGCAGAGGTAAAAATTATCAATTGGCCTTTTTAAAGAAGGGTATGAATCTCTTGTATTTGACTTATTCTCCAGAGTTTTCACTGAGAGCTGCAGAAAGTGTGCTGCCAGATAAAGTCAGATACCCGGGTGCAAGCAGTTTTGTCTCAATTTCTGAGAGACTTGGAGAGTCTGATGATTGTCCTGTAGGCAGGCAGAAGCTCCCATTTGTTACATGCATTTTGCATGAGCACATCACAAAAATCTGGTGCTGCCTGCAAATGGGCATGTGTGCATAGGCACATTTTCATATGTGCAATAAATGGAGGGGGAACAATTCATACTGTCCAGATGCAGCTCAATCAGATTATTTTTTTCATTTGTGCAGCGCACTGGCCGTTGAGATGGCTTAGGTATAAAACAATGCAGGCACACATATGTGTATGTATTTTTTTATCCAGGTCACCTGGATCTTGAAGTGAATTACAAGATCAACTAATCTGTCAAGCCAAAAGGAATATTTTTAGTTCCGCAGTTAGTAAACCAAATCAGCAGGGCATGACTTTTTGCTTGTTTTCTGTGAAAACCAACTGTTCCCTAGTGCAGGAGGTGAAAGGGTACGTTTTTTGCTTTGGTACATGAACTACCCAGGTCTCAGCCGCTTCGCGGTTCTAGCAGAGCTCCTTCTTGTAGTGGAGCTTGGTGGGCAGGCTGAAATGTCTGTTCGGGCTGCTAGACCTGCAGGTTGTTTGGCCTTTAAGTAAAAAGTGCCTCTAAAAAGTACATGAGGAATTTGCTAATGTGCTTCTGAAGATTATTATTCCTTATGTTAAACATTGGATGGATCTCTGGGCTGCTTGTTTGAGGCTTATGTTTTGCTGCAGCATCCACAAGGTCCCTGTCAAAGCACAGGCACTCCAGGGCATGATGGGCAGCTGTGCAGATCTGGCATGACAAATCACTCTTCTCACCATCCTCTTCTTTTTCGTAAAACCTGATGTGACAGAGAATTGCGGGGAGAATTTCTGTGAATTAAGTCATAGGACAAAAGTAGTGCTGCTGATTACTCCCATGTTTCCTAGAGATCTGCAGACAAATGGCAATATCACACAAGATCAGCAAACCATTCTGGTAAAGGTACCTGATGTGATGTGAGGAGAGAGTAGATGATCATGACACAAATTGGAAAAGAGGTGAGCAAAGCAAAGATGACAGGAACGTATAGAACTGTGAAAGGTATAGAAAAATCAAATAGGTAATGATTATATATCATTTCTCACAGTCTTGCTGCCTCCTTTGTGTGATCAGGTAACAGGGATTTAGAACAAGTGATGTGAAATCATTTTTTTACATACAGTGCAGTGAACGTGGGGACGTTTCTGCCAGAGGGCACTGTGCATACTAAAAGTATATGTGGCTTCAGAAAACAATTACCCGGATCCATGGGAAAAAAAGATCCTCAAGGATTGTTAAACCAGAGTCGGATAAAACATCTGGCTCTGGAAGCCCAGGATTTCTGCAAGCTTAGAGGGCATACAGGGCAGAGTATCCAGGTATCCTTCTCCTTTCTCTATAGTCTTTCTTTATACGATAATTCCAGGTTTGTACTGAATACACCTTCAGTCTTTTCAGTCTTAGTATCATTAAAAACAACTTATGTTGTTAAAAGAAGGGTGGAAAAGGTCCTGTTTGATGCCTGTCAATTAGTATATTGATCAAGCCTCAAACCTTTCTTTCATTCTTTCCTTATGCCTGCAAAGTGATATAGTCAGAATTAAGACTCTGGATTTGAGGAATTCCTCCTGTTTTTGCTAGAACTTCTGTTAATATCCAGTGTTAATTCTTCTCAGAAATAGTATCCTTCCCCTCTGTGTGAAAAATTTCTGAAAAATTCCAACAGTGGAGCAAAGCCACACATTTCGTAAGTCAGAGCTTAATTTGTCAGTATTTGTCTGTTTTTTTTTAATCTTCAGTGCTCTTTAAGGCTTTTATGTGTGTTTTAAAAGGCACACGTGTTTCATTGAACAACAGTCACCATTCTATTCCCTCTGTCAGCACAGTTTTAAGTTTACTTTTCAAGATATTTTCATTTGCATTAATTATCTTTTAACCTGATCTTTATACGACAATTTAATATTGCTGACTGGATGAAATTAGGTCTTGTTTATATAGCTCAGTATTGTGTATTGAAAGTTTCCCATTATTGTGCTAGTGTAATTTTTGAAATTATTAAATTTGCCTGATCACTTTCCTGTTACTGTTTTTATTCATATAATTTAAATACTTGTTTTCAGTGATAATATTTATATGATAATTTTCTTATCATTTTTACAGACTTTGTGAATGTAGAAGATATGGGAGAGATTTGAGAAAAGCAAGTTCTGGGATGGCTTAGAGGAGCAGAGGTTCCTGTCAGGTCCTGCTTCTTGGCATCAGAAGAAGCTGAATTAGGAGAGCTTCAAGTGCTTTTCAGTCTGTGATCCCTTAGTCTTGTTTTGAGGGCCTTTTCAGAACTCTCAGTCTGCTCTCCTGGAGCTTCTGTTCCACCTCCAGCTTTCTCCTCTGGCCCACATTGAAATCACAGGACAGATTATTAATTAACATCTGTATGGTCCATCTCTGCAAAACAGGAGAGGAGGATGATGCGACACTTTTACCACCGGTACTTATATATGGAACATTTAAGAGGAGGTTAATTATAGGAACTTTCTAAAGAAACTGAGGGAAAGGTAAGCCAGTTATTCTGTTTAACAGTTCTGGCAATCTCTTCTTAAAGAAAGAAAATAAGCCAGGTGGGTACCAAGGTTTTGGATGGTGGAAAGGCTACAACAGCCTGGGAGAATACTGCAGTGGAATGCACATTATGTAGGCTTCGACCCCATGCCAAGCAGATGTTTGAAGTACCAATATCATCAATACCATCGATCTGTTTGTCTTCCAGATATTCCCTGGCTGGAAGACAAATCTAAATCTGGCGAAGTCCTTCCAGGGTGGTTTCAAGCAAGGCAATTTTTCATTTATAGGCTGTAATAGAGCTCTGGGTACTCCCCCCTTTTTTGGTGGGGGGAAAAAGTCTGGAAAGTATTCATAAACAATATACATTCACTGTTTTGACGTTGCACATGCTAGGTGCTTGAAGAGAGGCTGATGAAGAAGCTAGAGTGTAACCATGCAGGACAGTTGTTAAATCACTTTCCCCGTTAACTAGTGACATTTGAGTTAAACTAATGAGAAGCACGTCTGCTGCAATGCAGTATGTGCTTATTCTTGGATACTGCTTTTTCAGCTTATGTGCTGTTTCACCAACACTCAGCCACCATTACAACTGATTAACGATGCCTTTCATTAAAGGGAAACAATTATGGGCAGCCTTATTTGATCTACTTTGAAACTTGTCTATTTCTGATCATCATCTTCTGTCCCTTCCTTCTCCTCCTTCTCATCTTTTCTCAGAAATGATAAGCGAGGCAAGAGATAATGCATTCACAGCCTTTGATCAACTGCTGTACATATGGCACATGATGAAAATCAGACAAAAAGCGAAGTGATATTCTCAGTAAAACAGGTACTTCTACATTAATAATTTGCCATCATCTAAATTGCCATAAAAACCTCAGCTAGACTGATATAAGCCTAATACCTCCTGCACAATAGGCAGGTTTTAAAGTAAAAAGCTACATCTCATCTCTGATAAAATCTGTATTTTAATGGAATTTGCTCTATAAGTGATGGCGTCAGGATTTCTACAGCTAGGGTATTTAGCTGCTTGCTTTAGGCTTATCTGACCTTGCCTGTTCTGTACTTAACTTTCTGCAAGGAGTTTTCTGTAACATTGGAAGGGCAAAACTCTAATTTCTGGTCTTTTTGCACCAACAAAAATCTACATCTAATCTGGACAGATTCATGGGTTTATTGGACGAAGACTGAGGGGTTGTTCTCTGCAGGGTTGGCTCCCTCACAGAGCTTTGGTCCTTCTCATTCCACTCAAAGAAAAGAAAAGGTGTGTGCAGGGGCTTGTTTGGTTACAGTGGTGCCTGCAATTTTTGGAGTTTTCTCAAAATGTTGATGGGAAATGGCAGGAATTCCCAGAGAAATGCAGGCTAAGCTGAGCAAAGAAGACCCTTTCAGGGAGGGTGGCATTGCGACCGTGTGCAGAGGATTCATTCCCATTCCCATTCGGCATGCATTAACTGGTTGTGGAAGAACTTTGTTAAAATGGGCAGGCAAAACTGAGACATTTTCAAAAGACCATGGGAAGATTAAAAAATATTCAGACTACCATAAAAGCAGCACCCTGTCTACTGCTATGACAGAAAGATGAGGTGAAGAGGGACAATGTTATGGACACAAAGTTCCAAAGTTCCGAATATTTTCCACCAAGATTCATCCATTCAACTAATTTTTGATTTCTCTCATGCCATAGCCTAATTTTCTTGAACAATACCATACTCCATCCAAGTCTGATTTCATGTTATCCAAACTCAGGGAAAACAAACAGGTTAAACAGCATGCTTGGAAAGTCTCTGGACCCTAAGCAAAAAGCTAAAGGAAAAATAGCCAAGAAGGTCCCCATAGATATGAGGCTTTGACTGAGGTCAAACATATCAGGATGCAACTGACGCACTGGTACCACTCAGACAGCAACACCCTCTCTTGACAGTAGAGCGATTATCCACATTGTGTTTAGTTCTATCACATCACCAAAAACACAAAATCTCCATTAAAAATGGTGTAAAAAAATAGACATTTTTTTCTGGTTTATATCTTTGTACAAAACACTGTTTTTCTCAAAACCTTCCAGCAAGTGTTGCTATAACCCATTTCCCCGCTCCCTTAAACATCTATTGCATTTTTGTCCAATGCGGGGAGGTGTGCTGTGCTGTGCACTTGGGAGAACTACTCAACAGAAATTTTCTGGTAATTATAAGGGAATATATAGATATACTGTGTTTTCTGGTTTGGAAAATCAAACCTTTTTGCCCCTGGAATTGAAGACACAATACTGTACATGTGAGCAGCTTCTTAAATATGATAGAGCATAGGATATGAGGAATACAAGTGCACTGAATGGCTTCTCAAGGACAGGAGCTGTTCAAAGCATTTCTGGCCCATAAATACTATTCCTATTACCCACTAGAAAAAACGGGATGAGTATTAAATGTGGGACATTAGAAATCAATACGAGAAGGTGTTATAGAACTCAGTGGACTATGACATTAGAATTGTGCTTTATTTAAATGGATGTAAAGTCAGAATCTTTATTACCTTTATTCAGAGCAAGAAACAGCATGATACAAGCCTTTTTTTTGTGATGTCTAAAATGTATTTTTAAGATGAGTTCTTTGGTAATGGTCTCAATTTCGCAGGTCTCAAATGGTTTGTTTGTATGATTTTGTTTCCCCTCTCCTTACAACGTATTTCAGCATTATAGCCACTTATTAGATGTGGACTTCTCAAAGTGTATTAAATGCAAAGTAAAGGGAAGAAAAAATCTGTGATAATACAGTGCTTTAGTTCCATATCTGAGCACGGGGAGGTCCATAAACAGTGCCTTGATGAACATTCAATCTGCACTGAGGTGAAAGGAATAAGGCACACATTTAAACTGAATGCTTCAGTCTAGCAATTTTCAGCAGCTCGTGTATGTACAGGTACTGATTTATCTTAGTTGCCCTTTAGACTGTGAGGACTCCTTGCACTGCACCTGATATATCAGCATTATTACTTTCTTAAGTAAGAGTGTGAGAGGAAGCACAGCAGAACAAAAGGCAGAAAACAGCTGCTAGAGTCAAGGGCCTCATTTTTCTTCAGTTCAAATCTCAGAGGACTTCATAGTGCTTGAGATCCCTTCTTCTCTTGTCTCCCTCATACTGCCCTTTCCATGGCTTATCCAGGCTTTGAAATTCCCTCTTTTGGCTGCAGAGTCCATTACAAATTAACTCCAATTATGCTCCGCTCTTTTCTCAGAGATGTATCCTGCCAGTTTCTAACCACCAGTTGTGAATTTGAACACCACCTTAGCTACTCAGTGCCTAATTGTCAAGGGTCACACAAGACCATCAAAAATGGTAAGTGGTGGTGACAAGAAGTGCATAATCCTAACACCTTGTTAAAGCTGGGGATAGTGCCTTAATCTAAATATCTAATTAGATACCATAATTGTGGTTTATTTTCCTGAAGAGACACTTGTCAAACACATGAGAGTTTTTGAATGTAGATCAACAGCAGTGTGAGGCTGGATTGCTCTCCTGCTTTTTTGGTTTTGTTCTAGAGGTTTGCTGGCAGTCTGTAGGTGGAGTGTTGTTGGCCAGATTTCTAAGATCCCGTATATCTCTTTGAATTGCCCTTTTTTTAATGGGAAGATTTTTACTGACTTTGTAAATACTTAGCATCATCTCATTTTAGATATAAAGGGTACTTTTTTTCCAAAAAATAGTGATCAAATGAATTATGGTTGAAAGCTGGGTAGAAATTAAAAAAAAAAAAAAAAAAAAAAAAAAAAAAAAAAAGATTATTCTAATATCACCAGACCTGAAATGAAAACAAAAAGCTTTGTAGTGAAATATTCTATAATATTCAAAGTTTTCCCCTCCTTCTTTTCTTTTGGTAGTGTAACAAACTGGAATGAATGGCATTTCATCACTTCAGTTTGTGGGAATAATATTTCCCTTTCCCTGCATATTTCCCTTTCATTTGTTAATTTCTCTCCCCTCCTCTCAGTCTCACACTCTTTTCTTTTGAAATTGTTCTCCTCCAAGTGCATTTGTGAGCACTGCCATAAAGTCCAATAATACATTCCAAATGTTATGCTTTTGGAGCACTTAAAATTCTAGGTGGTTCTAAAAAACCTGGAAAGCCAAAAATATGAAGTAAATTTAAATAAAGAAAATTCCTAGATTTCACTTCTTCTATTAAGAAGTTTCACAAAAGAATAAAGAAAAGGATAAAAGGGTATGAAAGAGGAATTTCTGCCTCTGCTAATACAAAATTTAATACGAATATTTTATTCTATGTCAATTTTTAAATTAAAGTTTAATTTTACATGTTTTTCTTCCAAAATCATGAGAAATATTTCCTGGAACTGACTTCATAGTTTGAATTCTTGCACCCTAAGTAGCTGTGATTCATGCTGTCCGCTTTAGGATGCAGTGAATCTTGCCTCTCTGTCCTTCCTTCAGTGGAAAATGGCACTCCATAATGAGAAGAAGACAAGACTAGAGAACTAGTTTTGGAAAGACACTTAGGTTTTAGACAGCTGAAATTAGAGGCAATGTTTTCCATCCTTCTTTGCTTTTGAAATCTCCGGTGGGTACACCCATGATTTTTTAAGTCCTCAAATAATTGTGATAGCCAGTCTATAGTCTCTAGATTCTTGAGGCACCTAGTATTCTTCAGCATCTGTGTTTGTAGCACGGGGTGTAATAGGGCCATGATTATGTCTGGGAATGATACCAAGTACTGTTATGTAAGCTTTAATAGTTACTGTTTATGCTGTTCTGTGACCAAAATTATGTACAAATTATGAAACTGCGGAGTCCATTGACCTGGAATATCAGGGGTGGTCACTAAGGCCAACAAATCCCAGGGATTCCCTCACTGAACCAGCATCTCCTTCTCTTCAGTTTTCTGCTGATTATTAGCTCTAGCTATTCTGAGATACTTGACCCATTTCCATACTACTTTCTGCAAAAAAAAAAGGCATGTTTTTGCATACTGGCTTCAGTTCAAATATTATTATTATAATAAGTTTGCTTGTTTTCTCTGCGAGTGACCACAATATCTGTTCTACCCATTTTCCTCTAAACAGGAAAGAGAACAAGCTGACACTGAAATGCCTGGGCTCAGACCAGGCCAAAACGAGATTCCAATAGGAAAGAGCCCATGGTGAGTATTTGTAGGCCTGCAGTCAAGAAGCCAAAGGCTGGATCTGAACTTCCTAAGACCCACAGGTAGAGGTGATGCTGCTATTCAGGATACTTCTGTTTTTACCCTGAGCTTTAGAAAGCCCTGTAAGTAATCAGATTGCAACTGAATAGAAAGGTGAAAGTTTGCAAGGTGCAGGTGGTATTTCAGAATACCCAAATGTGGTGCTCCTAAGAGCAGGCAGAGCATTAAGTTCATCTTTTATCCTAGGCTTCCGAGAATTCAGCTGAAAGCAAAAGGCTGAGGAGATAAAGCAATCTACCTGTAGAGATGCCTGCTTTTCCAGCTCTGGTTTATATTGTTCTGTATTTATTTTGGCACATTAATTGTAGTACATTTAATAATGCCAAAGGTGTTCAGGTGATGTTGACATATATTTTAGATAATATTGCTCACGCAGAGCTTCGTATGTGTGAAACTGAAAATAACAAATGCATGGAAATTCTTTTATGACTTTAAACATTTAATTATCACAAACTTAAGAGCGAGTCTAGCTTTGGAAGGATATATCACTACAGATTGATCTATAGGTCCGAAGAATATGATTCAGTGAGAGCAGTACCACACCAGTAGTTACTGAGTTTGTCTGTTCCTCCCCTAATGATATATCCCCGACCTCATTTACTTCCTGAACCTTCAGTATCCCTGCTATAGATCATATATGCAGTATCCATAATACTTCAGCCACCTGGTAGGTTTTCCGTGCTAGAAGCTGTAGCTGGCTTCCACAAGACTTTTTTGAATAATCAACCTCTTTCCCAGAAGAGTGTAACTAATACATCAGTCTTGTTAAAGCAGCTCCTGATAGGGGATCTACTAAAGAAGTAACAGGCATGGCAATGACTTACGATATGTTCAGTGAGTATCCAAAAATAGGTGTTAAATCACACTTTGATTTGTGGCACTCTGACTTCTTACTTACACTGGAAATGATGAGTAGCTCTACACCATAGCTCACATTTCCTAGGATTAGAGGATAATTCAGGTTGGAAGGAACTTTTGGAGGCCGTCAGTCCAACCTCCCCTTCCCTCCCATGTGCACCACAGTGAATATCCTGGTGCTGTCCCTCACTGGCACCAGGCGCCCTGGGGCCATCGCTGTTCCTGCTAGGTGAGCTGGTTCCCTCATCATGCTCCTGTCCTCCTTGGCCATCCTTGCCTGTTCATTGACGTCCTTCAAACAGCAGAGACCACAGAAATACTTCTTATTACTTCTTCAACAGCTACTACTTCTGCAGCTTGAACAGACTGTCTAAAAGTTTTTGTCAAGGCAATTTGTTGGAAAACAGATGCACCTGGGCTTTTTTCAGTGTGTACTCATTTTGATGAAAAGCATTGTGGGAAAAAAATGCTGTTCAAAGCATTTTGTTTAGGAATTGTAATAATTGGAAAAGATCAGAATTGTATTTTGAAATATTGCTTGCGTAGCTCTGTGCTTTGCTTCTCCATAGCATATCAGGTTTAGGTAAGACATGAGGTGACAAGAACTCTACCGAGAACTACCCAGAACTACTACAGAGTGTCATAAAATGAAGTAATATAAAATCGTAATAGTATAATGAGTAGATAAGAACAAATACATTTTGGAATAAATACTTTATTTTGCAATAGGAAACAGCATTTTATCTAAATAGCATTTTCAAGGTGAAATTTTTTGCAGTTTAGCAGTACTACCAAAACATTTTATTTTTTGTACTGAAAATGGAAAAAAAAAAAATCAAATTCCTACTAAAATAGGTACAGTTCGACCAGACCTAACTCTAAATGCTACCAGCCAGTAGCATTCTAATCTTTTGATCTAGAATACCAGAATCATCAATGGAAAAGACCTCAGTTTTCTTAAAAGGTAGTATGAATTTTATTGATCTTGGTCTGCACCATATTTTGGTATTTCAAGATATCATTTTTTACTTTTTCACTGTTCTGGGTCTAGTTAGGACATTGCAATTAATTTCCTTAGCATTACTAATATTCTCTTTATTTTGGTATAATGAGTAAATGTTGAGTATTTGATATAAAATCTTAAATTGCAGATATGAAATATTCTCTGCAGATATTTTTATTCTCTTCAAAAGACCAAATATACAGCAAACTTTTTAGGCTCTGACCCACCCACAAAGTTAGAGGTCGCAGTTAGCACAAATAAATGATGTTTTGTTGACTCCAGTGAAGGTAATCCAGGACATGCCAGTGATGATCAGGAATACAAAAGAAAAGCATGGCAAGAGCCATGAAGAAAACAAAAGCATTGAAATATTCTAATAACCCGTGATTGTGTCTGGACCCCTAGAGCGGTGCATTCTGGAAATACATGGGGAACTGCAATTACGGTGAGGATCAAGGAACAAAATGAAACCATCTCATTTTACATTCATGAGGTCAGAAAACAGAAATCGCATAGCTTATATTTTACCTCTTCAAAAACCACAGATGTTAAGAAGGGAGGGATAGCACAGCACTAGGAGAATTTGCTGTACCACATGCAAAAGCTTTCAGAAGTGACTGTTTTCAGGTGCTTAAGGAAACAACAGTGCAGAGTTAATTCAGCAAATTGGGTTAGCCAGAAGTTTGAAGAGCTGAGGTGAAACCTGAGGTAAAGCTGCATATTTACAACTTCGCTCAGTCTTAATCCTAATGCTGCAGCATGAATACATTTTCATAATCTCTGTGCTTTTGAGTCATCCTGGCATCTTTTGCAGCACAAATTCACACAGGGCTATGTAATTATTTTTAGAAAATGGGAACTTTGTCATCTTTGCCATGCAGAGGGATGGGGTCATGCAATTGGATCCCCATTGCTTTCCTGAACTTGTGACAATGAGGAACAAGTTCATACCAGTGATTATTCATGAGCTTGGCCATAATCAGGATGTGTATATGTAGATACATAGCTGCTGGGAACGGTTTCAATTAGAGCTCTGGGTGCTTGGGACCAGGGATGCCGGCTTCAGACTTTACAAGCCAGTGAAAATAACCTTCCAAATACAGGATCTCAGACCTGAAAACCCTGTTATTTTTTTTCCTGTCCTAAAGGAAGTGTTTGGCAAAGGGAGAAAAATATTGTGTGATAGAATGCTTTTCTTAAAAAGAAAAGAAAAAAAGTGTGGTCAAGCAGTACTTGGGATTACCAGGCAACTTTAAGTGACTGTGTAATGAGATATGGAGACCATCACCTTTATGTCACCTGTGACCAGAATTCATTATCATCTGTCAGATGGACTCTCTATTGGAATCTGCTAAATGAGTATTGTCCTCCATCCTTGTGATAAACACACATATCACAATTACAGGTAGCCAAAATGGCACATATCGGCACATTTACAAGCAAAACAGAAGCACTAAGGCCTAGCGTAATTCTGAAGTCAAACTACTCCCCTCATACCTGGTCATTCCTCTTGTGTACGGTGCTCTAACTTTTTGTGGAAGACAGTTATATTTTTGCTCTCTTCAGCACAACACTAGTTTGTTTGGAGCATCCAGCTCCTTCCCACGTGCTGCGTTTCCTTCCAGTTCCATCAGTCCTCCAGTGCTGTAGAACAAGTCACCGCTTCCCGGGGAGAAGCAAACAGGCAGCCAGAGCCACAGCCTTCTGCTCTGGGCACTTCCTGGGGAAATGGAAAGAAGTAGGTTTCAAAACGCACTATATAAAAACAAAAGCGCATTGACTCCTCTCCTGCAGATCTCCCCACTAATGAATCCCATAACAGTGAAACCCCGTGGGACCGCTTGGAGGTTCCTACCTTGTTAGGTAAAGTGCCTGCGTTTTACACAGTTCCTGGCAAATGCTGTCGCAGCTGACTACACCTCGTTGAGAAGGAGTCACCTTGCAGGCTACTACAGAAACATGGGTTCAGTATTTAGACCCTCTGACAGTGACACCGTGTTGCTGAAGGTGTCTTGGGGTTGTCCTGCACATCCTTCTGAGGCAGATGCAGCAGTGTTACCACAGAAGAGGTAACTTCTGGTAAAACCAGGCATCTACATGTTTTGGAGAGCTGGTGCCTAGAGCACTACTGAGACTATTAGTAATTCCTGTGTTCCATGACCTTTTCTTGTGCAGCAAAGAAAAACAGCAACAAAAAAAACAAGTGATTGGACCAAACCAAAAAGTTTTGACCCAGTTCTATAATTTCCAAAGCTTAATGCTTTTTGGCTTAAAGCTATCTCTATTAACAGCATTTTTAGTATAAGTCACCATGAATAAAGTCATTATTGTTTCATGTGAGTAAAAAGTATCGACCCAGAGAGAAAGCGTTATAGAGAATTCCAGTATTTTTCACCTTGAGGTTTTGCTCTGCTGTGTGAACCTCGGAGATTTTCATCTGAATGAATATTCTGAAAATTGCCTATTTCTAAATTTGCCAATTATGCTTGTAGGGATTGAACAGTTTTCTGACTTGTATATTTTCTTCAGATAAAGAAAATCCTTCTTCTCATAAATATTTCATCAGAAAAATGAAAATATGTGAGCTTGTCTTACAGATAAGATGTCAAGGTTTTAGTGAAAAAATTGCTAAGAAAAAGTTGAATTTCAAAAAGAAAAAGAAAAAAATCAGAATAAATGAAACTAAGTTAAAAAAAAAAAACATCGTACATGCATTTGGATACCTAAAGTGAGTGTGCAATTCCTGTAATTGTGTATGCAGATAACTGGTTATTAAAACTCCTAATCTTGATCTGGTGAGTAGCTGAAAATATACATGCACATTTTATCATAACTGTATATTGAATTATAAATGCAAATTGCTATTTATTTCTGTATTTGCTAACTTGCAAAAAATATTTTATTACTGCTATATATGCTACTGCTATACATATATGTATGTATATTGCTTGCATATACACTACACAATATTTTATTCTGGAGTGTACTTGTTTTAGAATTATATACCATAAAAAAAGATTAGAAGTACTTTAATTTAAATTCCAGCCCCTGGATAAAAAAAAAAAAAAAAATCATATTACAGACACTGTTTGGAATTGTTGATCTTTCTTGACATATTACTGTTGCTGGCAACGGGACACACTTTGTGAAATTTCAACTTTCTGAGTCAAGGGGTTAACATTTAATCAATAATTCTCACTGTTATGGGCTCTACTGGGAAATACTAGGTTGTGATATACGCTATGCATCATGAAGCAGGAGTTAGAGCCTGGTGGAAAAATAATCTGATTGCAGAGCTTCATTGACAGTGCTCTACTCATACATTTTCTATACTTCATTATTTTCCATAAAGGCCACATAAAATTTCCACAATCTTTTCCATTGTAGTGTCTAAAGGAGGCCACATATCAGATTGTCATTGTTTCAGAATGATGTTTTGCATTATTTCTGTTAAAATCCAGGCATGGTTCCCTTTGGGACTTACCTAGGCATATTAATAAATTGAAGTGAAATGAACTGGTGCTAATTTGTTCCTCTCCAAGTACAGGTGTGAGGGTTGCCACCTGACATACCTGGCGAAACTGTGTATGCCTTAAATTGAAAGATAGATCAGAACAAAAATCCTTGATCTAAATATTCCTAAACCTTCAAAACCTTTAAGTCCAGTGTCATAAACAAATAGATTTTAAAGCCAGAAGGGAAAGCTATGATTATCTAATACAGGAAAAGTCAGTGGTGATAGTAGTCAGTGGTGTTGGAAGATCCTAAACTATAAGAACTAGTTCATGCTCTGATCTTGGTGCTGAAGACGGGTGTCTTGTCACTAGCCTACCCTCAGGTCTGGTCAGTGGTTGGATCATGGCCGGCCCTCACAGTCAGCTCTGGTGGGACAGGCTTCTGAGCCTGTTCACGCCAGTCCTGCTTCTGCAGCTCCTCTTGAGGCAGCCACGGCTGTGGCAGGAGGATGTGATGAAAAAGTCTTAAGATTTTAAAGTTTTTGTCAGTTTCTGTGAAAAAGCACATTTCTCTTAGGCATATTATCTTCAGTCGAAATTTCTTCACATTTTGTATACCTTTTTCCTTCTCAGTCTGAAAGACATCATCTCAGGGCAGCTTTTCAGGGCTAATTTTCATGTTTTGAGAGACTGAATATGATATTTTCATAAAAGCACACGTTTCCTTATTGGATCAGTCATCTCCATGATTCCAGGAGAGTCAGCAGAAGACTTCTCTGCCTTGGCCTTGGCCTTGGCCCACTTCCTTTGTGGAAGGGGAATCCTTAACAGCTCCAGACACTCTGAAGTTTCAATGACCACTGCAGTGGTTATTAGCGACAGTGCTGTCTTCATAGATAAAAGCAGGAGGTGAAGATAATCCAAGAGAACTTCAGCACTTGATTAGGAGATAGATATTTTATGAGGATACTGATCAGACAGAGGAAAGACAAGGATCCTTATTTTTTTCTATTTTGGGGATACATGCTCAAAATTTTTGCTCTTTAAGCCATACTCCCATGAGCAGTTCTGTATGTGTTTCTTTTCATGCTAAAGCTATTTTGCTCTTGGGTTTTGTAAGCAGAATGATAACACAGAGGAACCGTGTGCTATCTTTAATTACAAACATGCTTGCTATTCCCCTCACAATCCTGAAAGAATAGTCAGTTAAAGAGAAAAACAGATCGTTGGTTTTTTTCACTGTTTGTCACAATTTTTACATTGCAAATAGCAATGACAACTTGCAATGTATCAGTTTATAGTGAGGTATTATATGGCAACTGTTTGCTATACATGTCACTAAAACTAGCCACCTGAAGGAATCATTATTTTGCTGCATAGCTTAAAGGAGTCTGGTCTCTATAAATCACTCATGCACTGTGTGTGTATACGTTTTTCTTTACTGCCAGCTTGGGGGGATTTTAAGAGTAATCTTCCAATAAATAATTTAATTAGTGAAATATAAAGGTTGCAAATGTGTTGCAGTGGAGCAGTACTGTTCCAAACCAAGGCTAGAGCTTCTTCACAGGAACAGTGTATATGTTAAAAAAAATATTATTATAATGCTAGAAATTAACTTCTAAGGAATCCAACCACTTTCTTGTTTCCATACATCCCTTTAGTTTTTCACTATTCACTTATATGATTCACATTCACCTTCCTCCATGAACCTTTGGGATAGTCTGACCATCACTTCAGCTGCAGGTAGCTGAAGGGATGCAAATGGAGAAGCGTCTAATTCCTGTCACTGTTAGATGGCTTTGTGGGTTTTCTTTGGCAGTGTTCTCCTGACCCAGCATGTGTGAGACTCTTAAAAATCAAACCAAACAAGACTGCATGTGGGATGGCTTGACATAGCAAGGTATGGTGCACACAACATCTTGTATGTAAGGAAAAAAGCAGTGCCACTGTTGGACAGCTCAGTGATTCTCACCACCATGTAGCTCTGCTTCTGTTGAAAGCTTGCAGACATGCTCACCTTTCCCTTCACACACACCCCTCCTTTCAGTACTAGGATCAATAAGCACGAATTAAAATTTATTTTAGTTAGTGAGGGGTCCCTGGTTTCCTGTAAAGTCAGGTCACATTCATAGGCTGTGGATGAGGGCTATCAATGATTTGTGGCTCTGAAGTATCCTAGTCTGGAAATGCTGAAGTGCATAGTATAAAACTCATAGAGTAAAAAGTAACCATATTTGCTATACTGAGTTCACACCGAAACATTGCCCTATCACTTAATGTTTTATGTTGCCTGTCATGTGATATACGTATTTGACAACACTGAGTGATAAATCTGGTGAACTCAGCTAACATTCGACCTGGAACTGCAGGTTCAGGTCCCAGTGTGACTAACTTGGACCTGGCTCCTGCTAAGGGAAATCCACATTGTGCCTGGGAGCCAAAGTCCAGTGACACAGCTCCCTTGGATTCTGGTGTGGAATTGGGGTAGTAAACACCAACATCCTGATTGCCTCTCCATGGGTATTAAAAATTGTTTTGAGCTTTTTAAGTATTTGGTGTTTCCCTTCAGGCTTGCTCTGATCTTTCTCCTTGCCCTTGCTGTTTGCTAGTGAAGTTGTCTGCTGGTTGTTTCCCCTCAGAAGTGGCTTTGCCTAATGTTTTGCTCAGTATTTACTCTGGTCAGAAAGCAGAGAATGCGTTTTCACATCAAGGCATGGGACATCCTGCACCTTAGGCTCTGTTAGGCAAGGTACAAGTTGGGAAAAAATTGGCCCTCTGTGTCAGAGAAGAGGATGTCATATGAATGCTGTGTCTAGAACTAGTGACTTGGTATTGCTTTCTGAGTACAGTAAGAGCAAAACAAAACATGCGGATTCATGTGATAAGGATTCAGTATAAGGAAGTAATTTACTTTGGCTTCTGACTATATTCAGCTTGATTTAAATATCTAAATATTTAATTATCTACATTCATCTTACTGAAATACACATAAAGGAACTTCTTCAAAGAAATTAGCTTTGAACATTATTTACAGACAAGGTGACAGCTGTCTAATTCATTCTCTTGTGCCAAGGGAGAGCAGCAAAGTGAAGTAAGAAGGTTTTGAACTGTATTATTTAATTCACAAGATAAATTTCAAGTAGAGTCACATGGTAAACTTCTACTTGGTTCATTGCTTTTCTGCCAATTTTCTCATTAGCGATTTGCACATCTACATCCAACCCACCTAAATAATTTCTCTAGTTGTCTTAAAACAACTTGCAATTGCAAAAGACTATTTTTCCAACACTACATATTCTTTCTGTGCATGTGCCTATGTTGCAGGGAACACTCTCAATAGCACAATAGTATTTTGAAGGCCTCGAGGCATTGAAATGTTAATTAAATGTTGTAGCCTTCCATGCTGGTGGTATTCTCTGCACTGAACAAGTTCTCTTCTGTGCTCAGTTGCTTATTGACTACAGCTTGATGGGAATTGTCAGCAAGACAACATAGCAGGTGAACAGCTAGAGAGACCTCGTGAGGTTCTGTCCAGTGATGAAGGGAGGCAGAAGTTGTTTGTAGTGAAAAAATCAAACCACTTCTGGCTTTGATTCTCCTCATAAAACAGAGCTGGGAATGCTGTGCTCTGCAGTTTCTATAATCCTTTTAGCACTGAGCTGTGTAATGCCAGTCTTTCAGTAAAACACTCTTGAGGATATGGAAGAATGGATATACGTCTGACCTTACCAAACTTAGCATTTGGAGAGAAGAATCACAGCTTTAAAGTCAAATAGCTAGTGTGTCAGTCCAGAGCACAGTAAATGAAAGACAATTGAAAAGCTGAGATGTAAAAAGGTTAAAATCTGTGTTTCAGCAATAAGCTTTGCAGAAAGTGATTGCTCTGATGTAGATTAAGCTGTACACTGACCTTTCAGAGAATAAGCATTTTTCTCAACTGTCACTGTATCAATGCACAAAACAAGCAATATCATTAGGGAAGGCACCCAGGCTGGCAGGCTTTGAAGAGATTATGGCGATGAGTCATGACCAACCCATTCAGCCAATGCAGTGAAGGTTAAACCTTGTATGTATAGAACAAAGTTGACTGAATAACTGCAATTACACTGTTCCCTTAAATAAGAGAAAAAAGTTATGGGAATCCAAAAAAATAAAAGAAAGGAATCATTTAGAATTAGTGTACCCCAAAATAGTATCCAAAAGAACAAAGAAGAAACTGATAAAATCAGCTGTGGTGAACCCCTCAAACCATTTCCCACTGACACTTATGTTCTATACTGAAAGGGGATTTCACAGCCTGTGAAGATTATTATGATTTCAATCATTTTTTCCCTCTTTGCATTTTGCAAAAGATGTTGGAGAAATACCGTCTGCAAAATAGCTTGCTTGTTAGGACAGAGCTACTGACAAGAACTTGAATCCAGAACTTTCTTTTAAGCAGATATCATGTGTTTAAGATATTTCTTGGTGTTTTTCGTTGAATATGTTTTTTCAAACATATAAGTAAATAAAAAATTCCTAGTGCAAAAATATTTTTTTCAGAGTAATATTTCTCCTGCTCTCTACACACATGGTTTAATCAAAGCCTGATCTTAGACAGGAATTTTCAATTGATCCTAACAAAGTAGGTAGGTCTACAGAAAAATTTTTGCACACTGTACCAAATACACCAACTCAGCTGTATCCATAGTGATGCTGTATCATTCATGTGAGTCTTTTAAGGCATGTCCAGTGGTTCTTAGCACTTGTTAAATTGAGAAACTCTGAGATATTTTCTTTGCAGTTTACATAAAAATGTAATTTTTCTTTTGTACCCGCTGAAAAAAATTATAGTACCAGGAAAATGCCAATGCACAAAAGGTTTAGAATGTGCCAAGCTCGTGGATTATTTCTTCCCTGTGTACTGCAGTTATAAACACCTCAGATGAACCAGTTGCTCAGGTTGAAAGTGCTTCACCCTGCAGGAGTGAACTTACTTAGTAATGGGGCTAATGAATGCACTGCTATTAGGCATAACGCCAAACTAAATTCAATCGAACTACATTGGCCAGTAAATGAAGAGATGGTGGCATGAATTTCAACAATGAAATTCAGCGCAAGTCTGCCAGAGAGTGAGGTCTCGCTTGGAAGCAAACTGTGTTACATCTTCTTTGCACCAGTACATGAACTAGCGGTGTTAAAACTAGATTTGGTGTATTTACTCATGTTGTAATCAAACTTCTGTGATGGAGAGGAGATTCTCTAAGTGCATGGGTTTTGTGTGTGAGCAGCTGGTGGCTGAAGAGACCTAATTCAGGTAAATGTCTGCATTAATATAGCAGCCAAGCACAGCCTCAGACTGGAAGAAGAGCAAACCACAAGCAATTGAAACATTTTCTTCTACACATATGCAACTGGGGGAAAAAAATAGCAAAATCCAGCTCTCTACCAACAGCTTTTGCAAATAAGATGGATATTTCAACTCATAAAAAGCACAAATAATCCAAAAAAAAAAAAAAAAAGGAAAAAAAAATGAATTCCCTTATCCAACCCCCTCATCTGTGCATGAAATCCAAGATCAGACTAATCCCTAGTTGATCACAGCTCACCGAACCACTTCACATATGTCAATCAAAGTTATGAACACTACAAACTGCAGCCTGACAGGAGGAATTTTGCATGCTCGACTCAGTCCCTTTGAACAGTACCACTGATCTGGATGATGCTAGCACCAGTCTTTGTACTACCAACTTTGAAAAGAGAGGTAAGAGAAATGAAGGTGGGAAAAAAAGAGGCCATGGCTGTACAAGCTTCAGCTTCAGCTGCTGCAAAATGAAGACAAAGAGGCAGATGAGTGAAACAGGAAAACATCAAATGTATGTTTCTGCTAATCACTCTTCACTCATTCAGTGTGACTGGGAGACCAGCTGGTCATTACTGAACCAAAACCTGCTTTATCAATGTATTAACACTGCAGTAAGATGGATGGAGGCGTTGTTCTCTGTTAAGTCTGTGCCCATTTAGGTCACACAGTTTTGTGGATCTTTTTTTTTTTTTTGGTGAGGCCTATGAAGAAAAAACAGCTATTTTTTTACTGAAAATTTAACATGCATGTCCATCAGTTATCCATCAGTTACGCAGACCAAACATGAAAAAAGTTTTATTGTAACATAGATGAGTATTTAGAGATGTGCTATCCAGCATATTAGTAGTCCTGACATGCCTTGAAACAAAGAAATACAGCTGAATGCATATGCATAAATCATTCCTATACATGTGTTTGACATCAGAAGGTCTACAAAATTTCAGAATAAATCCAGGAAACAGTGATCACAGAACAGGAGCTCACTGTTTTCCTCTTCAGTTAAGCACAGCATAGCATAGCACAGCATATATGCCCCATTCTTAACAATTCTGTTGATGGTGGAACCTGACTCGTGATGGACTAGTGCTACTGGTCCATACTGAAATCCCATTTTCTGTCTGCTCCCTGGCTTTGCAGCAAATGCATCATTGAATAAAAAGCACAGTAAGATTTTTATGCATAAGTATTTTGTATAAACCTTGTCACATGTATTTTTATGTGGACTGTTACTAAGAGGCAGACTTAGTTCCTAAGTGTCTTCTGTTAAGGCACTCCAAGGTTGTGATACCTCATAACCTCTGTCTTCATAATATGTAAAGGTCTCTTATTCATGCCTATATGCACAATGCTATTTTCCCTTCTTTTCTTATTTATTTGATTTTTAAGAGAGACACCATCAAAAGCAGGAAGTGGCATTTAAGCCCTCCAAGTTGTCCATCTTGAATAGAAGCATTAATAATATTTGCCTCTTCCTGGATCTCCCTCAAATTGCCTATATATTAAACTGGTATGACCTTACAAACACATGACTTTCCTTCACATTTCCCTTGATTTAACATTAATCTCATTGTGTGATTTTTTTTTCCTTATTTTTGCTCCTGAGTCTATGGCTGACGTCACTCTGGACTTAGTACTATTTAGTCCTTGCCCACTTTACAGTAGAAATCTGCAAATCTGAATCTGAATCCTGAGAGGATTAAGATGAACGTTTGCCAGAAGCTGTAGCCAAGTTGTTTTACCAGTTCAGATAATGTAGATTAGCACTAGAAAAGGTCTTTGATAGGCCTGATAGTAATTGGATTTAGACTCATTTTGGTTTCCGAACAGTTTCATCCACTTACAGGTTCACTGGTCATGCTTTCCTTCTGGGCTAGCAGTTTGAAGTTTGTCTTTCTGGACTAGGTGGTCCAATAAATGAAGACTTGCTCATCATATTATGCCTGAAAGGTGCTGGAGGGTTTGCAGAATCTACGACACTTAAGGAAAAGACTGTTTTCCGCTCTACCAAGGTTAATAGCTTTGCAGAACTCAGAAAAGCATTTGCAATTGTTCTTGACTGAATCATCATAACAGCAAGCAGGTGCTTATATATAATCATACCTTTTGGGAACTGTCTCAGATCATTTGTCTGTCTCAAAGGATGTTCCTCACCGCTATTCATCTGAAAGACATAAAATGGCTCAAATTGGCCACTTGGCTTTCATTCCTAAGAGAAACAGTGTACCATTCAGCATTACTTTATTGTTTACACATCTTAAGAAAGAGGCACGAAAATGGTGCTTTTATATGTCAGAAGTGGCTTCTTTTGTACTAATGAGTAGAAATTCCCTCTATTTTTTCACTCTTTTGAAAAGTCTACTATGTCAATTTAATTTGTTTCATGGGATATGCTGGACTGAAAGGGTATAAACGTGCCTTCTGGCCGCTAATGCTTTTCAACTGACTGTAAATACTTCAGGGTATAGTACATTACTAGTAAACAGATTCACTCAAAGAGAAGCCAATGAGACTTTAACAAAGACTGTGATATTAAAAAACAAATAAAAAAACCCAGCAAAAATAAACAAAACAGAAATGGAAACTTGGCTTCAGAATTTTAACATAAAGATCTCGTCCTTTCTTGAAAATGAAGAAATGTTAACTATTTCCCTTTCAACTGTCCGTATAATTACAGAAGAAACCTCATTTTCTTGTGCTGTCTGCCTCTGGACTTACATCTCATTAATTTAAATGTTTAGAGGCAATATTTCAATCAGCTCTTTTCAGAGAACTCCAGGTTAATCACCTTTGAACTTTTTTAGAGCAGTTCAGTAAAAAGTTCCCACCCCAGAATACCATAAAAGCTTCTTTTTTCACAACATAGTTTGGCAACTTTTTTTCTATATTGAAGAAGATGAACAGTGAAAAGAAAGTTCTAGGACCCAACTCTTTGGTCCTACTTTGGTCTTTTCCTATTCTTTGAATAGTCAAACTGTAAAGGGAACATAAGATCAGTGTGTGATACTACCAGTACAAGTGAAATGGCTTTACAGCCATTTGCAGTTTGTTTTAAACAAGTCAAAGAACATAGCACACTGGGGTGATGATGACCTGGTCCCCACAGTCCTCTGAGCAGCCTGACTGCATCTCCTCCTTCGGATATTGCAACAATGGAACAATTTACTACTGCAGAAAAATGACAGTTACAAAATGGAAAGAATGTATGGTGTTCCCATGCCAATGCATCATTTTTATTATCCTTAATACCCTAATGCCATTACCTTGCAGCAAAGAAGGATCCTGCTGAAAGAAAAGCTTCCAAGACTTGTGTGCAAGCCTCCAGAAAAGGCTGCACAGTCATCAAGAAAATAACTTGGTTTCTTAATGACTTTTTTTGTGACCATACCCTCATTTCAAAGTGCACCTATGAAGTGTTATCTAAAACCTCACTGAAATAGCTGAGAGGAGTCTTCAACACCTATGAATTGTACTGGACCTAACAATTATTGTTTGCTTTGATTTTGTCAGGCTGTACAATAGATAAACCATTTATTCAACAATTGAAATGAAACTTTATGATCAACTGTAGAAATGATCCTAAGTTCCTAGATTATTTTTATATTAAATCAGTAACATCGATCTGGTAATTTAATGACTGGTTTTATTTTTCTTTTGCAGATATGTACAGTTGAGGCTGATATCACACTTTGAAAATAGAAAG
This sequence comes from Nothocercus julius, assembly GCA_013398735.1. Taxonomy (NCBI): domain Eukaryota; kingdom Metazoa; phylum Chordata; class Aves; order Tinamiformes; family Tinamidae; genus Nothocercus; species Nothocercus julius. The sequence continues at coordinate 7,586,583 of VZSV01000009.1, read as the reverse complement.
CTTTTCTTATAACATCTTTTCTCAGTGAAAGTAATTGCCTTTGGAAGGTGAGATTTTTGTAAGTTTCTTCACAGATTAATTCTCTGGGATCTTATCTGCAGTAGCTAAAAAAAAATGGAATCTGTGTTTTCTTTACTGTAATTTAGATGTGCCTCAAAAATTATTACCACTCTCTTTTCTTACCCATTAAAGATAGATAGCCAGGTGGTAAAAAGATACTAACTGTATTTGCATTAGATTGCAGTCACTGCTAGTATTTCTTCTAGGCAGAATCCATCAGCTTGGACTGAGATTTTGGTTGGCTACTAAGCTTCCAAAAAACAAGTTAACAGTCTGGAGAACAGTATATCTGGATCTTCCTTTTTTTTTCTCTCTCTCTACTGTTTAATAACTAGGACACTAAGAATCATTCATTCCTGTGTACAGCTTTTCTTCTATATGCTATTGATTGATAGCCCAGCTCAGGAAGGGAAATTTAGCCTGTGATCTATTAATACCTGTAGTTTATTTGTTCATCAAAAGGCATATCTCACCAAGGTTAATGCAGTTTCAATAGTCACATAGGATAAAGCTCTCTCCTTTGGCAACTGTGCTTCCACCCTACCCCTTGCTATACTTGGCGGTGGTCTAATTCCCAATTCTGGTGTTCCCCAATTTGTTATCCGGGAGCCTTTCTGCTTTCCTTATCACACTGGTTCACACGTGGCCACCACTGCTGCCATGCTGCAGAAGGCAGGATGTGCTCCGCACTGCAGCGGTCGCACCGGTGGCTCCGTATGGGCTCTCAGAGAGCATGGCGAGGGCAGAAAGCCCTCGCTGCCTCCAGGTCTCGCATCACCTTCATCACACTGCCGGGCTGCTGATGTGCCGAGACAGGTTCCTCGCGCCATGTCCAGGCCCAGGCCTCCTCTTGGCAGCACAATCATTTTGCAATTAATCACAAGGATCTGCTCTGAGAAACCTAGAGAAAGTCAATATACAACCAGAACTGAAATGGTGCAGTACAGCAACAGATAGCTCATTGCAGTGCTGAAGCAATGGTGTCTAGTCTCGACAGCCCAATTCCTCTTTTTAATGGATGGCCAAAGGGGAAGTAAAATGCAGAGCAAAGTAGAAAAAGATCAGAAATTTCTCTAAAGACTTGGAGGTACAAGGTACATCTTGTTTAAATAGAATTAAAATAATTGTCCAACTTGCACAGTGTAGGAATAACCGATTCTGTTTATTTTGTGTAATCTTAAAAGATATTTGCTTAAGCAAATTAATAATAATTAATTGTGGAAGAACATAAAATTATCTTTTAATGTAAAGTACTTTAAAAATAAATATTTGTATACTCATTATATTGATTCAAGGTTTAAGGAACAGAAAGACTCAGGTCAATATATGCAAGATTAACTATTTAAGTTCGGAGGACTCAATGCCATTTTCTTTAAAAAAATTAAGGTGATCTGCTCCAGCCATGAATCTAGTCACATAGTCACTCTATGTTTGTCTCTGAGTATCTCCAGACGAAGATCTTGTCAGAGCTGAAATGTCCTCCATAGCTACCTTTATATATATGTGGGTAAAAGAAGGAAAAAAAAATATATATATATATATATTTTACCAGAAGTTAGTGTGTATAGTATTAGAAAACCGTCCTCTAACAGTAAAGTTTCTATTCAGGAAGGGGCAGTAGTGATAGACTGCTGAACGTTTTGGGATTCAATCATGCTGACCAAGCAGTTCTCAGTGTAAAGCTATGGCAAAGGCCTCGTGCTCTTTGGATGTACAAGCAAGGATGCTGTGATTAAGACATGGAGAGCGATTTTACTGCTTCACCTGGTATTAGTCATACCCATACCAAACTGCTGAGTTGAATTTTGAAGCTCAATTTAGAGAAAGGATGTAAGAAAATTGGATGCAAATTACCTGAGGACTGAAAGAAAATCTCTTACAATGGAAATCCTAGAGTTTTAAATCTAGTTATCCAGAGGATACCAAGATAAGCCTTGATTCAATGGTATGCATGCCATTGTGAACAGCAAATACTTAGTACTAAAGAATCCTCTAATCTCCTTGAGAAAGACACTATAACACCTAGTTGCCAGAAGTTAAAACTAGAAAGAGGACTCACAGGTGCTTAACTGACTTTGGAACAAACTGCTGAAGCAAGTGCTGAATTCTTCATTTCTTGAAGCCTTCATATCAAAACTGGAAACCTCTCTGTAACTGCCTGAATTTAAACCTCGTGCTCATTAAAAGTATACCTAGATGTAATCCTTTGTCCAGGATGTCCTACTAAATATGCAAGTAGTCCTCTACTGCAAGAGTAGAGTCTGCAAGTTGACTCTATTAATCTCTTTCAGGATGACAGAAAAAGAAAGAAATAAAGATTATTTCCCTGCTTTAATTTTTAGAAGGTACTCAGAGATCTAATGCTGACGTACAGATGAGAAATGATGTCTTCCTACCTTGAAAAGAAAATTCTCATACTTGCAATATAATAAAAGAAACATCAAAATAAAACCAATTAATTTCTCCTTTAATTATCACAGTTTCTACAGCTGTTGAGCAAATTATAGCTTCTTTAATATGCCATTTTTGAAAGTACTTCATATTATAACCCACAGATAACAAGGGAATAAGAGTAATTGGAATTAAATTTATACAGTGGAGAATTCTCAGTTTTAATGTTGTCTAAATGGGTTTTAACATATTGAAACTGCCAGAAACTCACATGTGAATAAAAGCTGTTAAAGAAAAAGAAGAGAAAATAAAAGTAGGAGATAAAGTAAACACAGCTCCATAAAACTTTTGGAGTAAAATAGTGCTATGCAACTCCTAGCTCCCAGGAAGCGCCACTGTCCTTGACCAGCTGTTTAGTTAACACTAGCAAAATGCCAAAAGCATTAAGGAATGGAAGAACCTCACAAAACCTGATTCTTCTTGATTCTTCTGGGTGACAAGCTGTGTTTTCCTGCATGATTCTAATCTTTTATTCCTCATGAGATGAGAAGTGTGATACGAAGCTCAGAAGAGGGAGATGAACTGCAGTTATGACTGCAGTTATTTCACAGAAAGACATTGTCTTATGACCCTTGTATTTGTTTTAGACAACCACCAGGCACACTCAGAGCCCCGTGCTGTGCTGTGATCTTGCACCTAAGCATGGGAAGAGATGTGACACATTTGCTGGTTTTACAGCTGAAATAATCCAGAGAGGTGATAGGCAGGGAATGAAACAGGCTGAGGCAACTTGTTCCATCACCCACCATGCATGTGATCAAATCCTGGTCCCAGGACTCTGAGCACTGTCCCAACCTCATACCAATGGAGAGATCCTGAGGACTTTTTCTGTGGCCAAAACCAACAGATGAGAGAAGTTCACAAGCCCATGGAGCATTTTATTTACCTGGGGAAGATGCTAGTGCTGGGCTATGCCCACACTGTGCAGAGCACAGGAGATTTATCAGGACCATAGGCTGGCCCAAGGCAAAGCTGTCATTTATCACCAGAAAAAATATTCAGCTGATACTACATCATGGTATTGCCTGAGGCAGTAATGAAAGGAACTTTCATTTCATGAGCTTTAATTTGAATTCTTGTTCCTGTAAGAATACACTGAAATTAGATGTAACCCAGTTCCAGATCATGGCCATGATTCTCCCAGCACAAAAACCTTCATATCTAGGTTTTCACAAGACTTTGGCAGGGAAATATAATTCTGTTGCTAACATCATCACTATTTAAAACACTATTCTAAACACCAAAATTTAAGAAGGAACAATATTGCCCTTATAGATAGTAATCTATATGCAGGAATAATGCAGATGATTAATACTAAGATGAAGTATTAATAAGAATCTAATAATGGCTTTAGCAATCTGGACTGTTGGTTTCTATGGCCTATTTATATCTACTAATTTACAGTCAATAAGATTTCTGAATGGCAAAAAAGTGCTTCACTTAATTACATGATTTCTAGGTAGCTGTATCAAGGTAAAAAGGCAAAGCTGCCTGGAAGGGCCAGAACACAATGTTCTCTAGAGAGCAGTGAAAATATGATTTTATGATATTATATTCTGTCACTTTTTGAATCAATTTTAATGAAAAATAGACTTTTTTTTTCTTTTGCTGTGATGATCTGGAAATATTTAACCCCCAGGCTTGAAGGAAAAAAATGTTATTTTAATGGAATAAAATATGTTACGTCTTTGTATTTAACAGTGTTTTTAGAGCTAAAGGGGGATAAAAATATTTTTTTCTCCACATTTTCTTCACAGAAACTGAATAAAAGCAAGCGTACATACTTCATTCTTCTATCAGTAGCTGGGATTCCAGCTGGAAGATTCCAATTTCAAAACAATCTAAATTTCCAAAGGACTAGATAAATATTTGTCAGAATCATGAATTAATTAAAATCTTACAGTTATGTATTCTAAAGGATCAAAGCATTTTACACATACATGTGCAAAGAATATGTAGGAGTGCTTTAAATCTGCTTGTGAAATGCAGCTGTTTCTGGGGTGATTCTGGGGTGAAATATATCAACTAATTTTAAGTAAAAGTACACAATTAATTAAAACAGCAGGTGAATAAATCTTTTTTTTTTTTTTTTTTTTTTTTTTTTTTTTGCTTTTGAAGCTGCAGCATAATGTAAGTAGAAAAAATGCAATTATCCATCTGGAATTGGAAATGGATCTTACAATTAATAAATGCATTTTTCTAAAGAAAGTGGTGGGATCTATGCACTACAGAGCAAAGTAGAACTATCTTAAAGACTTGCTACATCAAGACTTTGTTGTTGTTTTCATGGAAATAAATCAACTTCACAGGTCCCTCCCCACTAGGAAAAAAGATGGACTGATTAATAGCTTGAATATCCACTCCCACCAGCCTTATTTCTAAATTTGATTTACTAATACCAGCCTATAGGTTCTGTAATCATATTCTCATGCATTTCTCAGGCAAGAGACAACCAATATAAGACTCTGCTCATATTTTGCTGGCGGTAATACTACCTGTTTCCAGCATTTCCCATGGTGGACTATTTCCAAGTTTTGTAGGTTCTATTAGAAAACATAGACTAAACATTCTTTTAAGGTGGTTTGGGTCCAATCGGGGATTCATAGTTTCATTTTTCTTTGCTTTTTAATATAATGAAAACTGATAAGATAGTCTGCATTCTTCTTTCCACATCTGTCTTAAGAGTTTTGCCTAACCTCTGTAATAAGTTGTTCTTTTATGCTTAGCTGAGCTATTTTCTGCCCTGGCTTTGCATTCTGTTCAAATGATGATGAATCCAATTCATATTATAATTATCATCATTACTGTGATTATTTGCTGAACTGAAGGACATACAAGTTGTCCCAGAAGCTTACATACTATATTAGCAAAAAAAGCATATTGCTGGAGGTAGAAATAGATGAGGCAGATTGAATGAAATAAACTCTGCCGTGCTAGCAGTGTGATAGGAAACCTCCTCAGTATTCAACTTGTAATTTCTCCCTCTGCCAGTACCAAAGGATAATCTACAAGTTTTGTGTGCTATTTGAAAGCTGCTGTTGCTTCAAAGTTACTGCACAGTTATTGCTCTGTGAGTTCCTGATTTCAGTATACACATTGTATGTATTAACGGAAAAGCTGTTTATTAGGCTTTTTCAGCCCATATTGTTAATTGCTGCAATTAATGAATGGAACTGCAAGTGGAGTTCAGCTAAGGGTTTTCTAAACTGTTAATGGGGCCTCATTAATAACATTTATGACTGTCTACTAAGAATTATCTAACAGTCTTGAGACTTATTATATATAGGGCCTCAGTTTGAACTTTCATGACTCCTCCTCAGATAAATTAATAACGTCCTAGAAACTATTAGGACCACAACTTTTGCTGTTAAAGTGCTCTGGAAAAAAAAGACAGTTTTAAAGCCACCTTTGCACTCTACCAAATCAAAATGAGATTTTGTAACTCTGAATACATCAAGGAAAAGATCTTCTGGGTGAGAAAATTTACTTTTCACTCTGTAATAAAGAATCCCACTTGGTGGAGAAAGATTAGCTTAATGTTAAATCTATGCTTCAGGAACAGAACTGCTAAACTTTTTTTAGGTCACTGCAGTCTCAGAGACATTTCACAGCAATAAAGTAAATTATGCCTCATCTTTTCAGCTAACAATGTTCCTAGAACTGTGACTTCTTTAGAGCTATTCCAGAATAAAACTGTATTTGCTCTTAAGACATCTGTGTCTGATCACACAGCAACATAGGCCTCTTAGATGCACGTCTATGAAGAGCTATATACATACATATCAGTGCATACTTGCCTTTAAATAATTTTTGTTTTTAAAGATAAGCCTATGCTCAGGTGTCTGCAAGCTTGGATCCCTAACCAAACAAGTAGGACATAGTAGAACAGCAAAGTTCCTGTTGGACCACAATGACCATGCCCATGATCATCTTCACACCAGTCGCCGCACCAGCTGTTCTTCCCTATAACAACTTAATGACAATTACTTTCTTTCAAAAGCATCCTTTCTCAGAACTGTCCCTTTATCTATCCAGCTTCCTACATTCAGTTGGTGAAAGCTTTCAGTCTGGTATTCATGCAGGCTTTGGTTGTGAAAAGAGAATTTCCATTGAATAAGAATACCTGTATTTCAGTGTATTTCACGAGCATCTGAATTTTAACAAAGTCTCAAATTAATCTCAAATTAAAATGTCAACCTCATTCCTATTTTTTTTTTAATGACTATATGCCAAAAAAATTATTTAATTACCACCAATAGAAGTCATTGTTTTGTCTGGTTTAGGTTTTGTTATGAAGGTAAAAATGGCAAGGTTGAATTCACCTATTTAAATAATTTTTCAAAAAAAATATGACAGGATTGATACATTTTCATTCCAAATGTTAGTAGTTGGTATGAAAATTTGAGATTTATTAACTGACTTCAATGAAAAGTCTGGAAGTTTTAGTGTTCTAGACAGGCTGAGGTTAAGAGAAGCTGTACTCACATAAATGAGGTGACAGCAGTGCACGAGGTAGCCAGATGGACAAAGAGACACATTGGAGGTTAAACTATATCCCCTTCTGTCTTCCTTTCTTTCAGAAAGTGATACTGAATTCCTGGACACATTTTAGTAAATTTCTTGAGCAAGGGATAATGAATATCTGCTTGGTTTACACTGTGAGGTATGACCTGCACTTACCCTTGCTGACATAGCAAGATGGGCACATACTAAAGCATTACCCAGGGTGGCATTAATGTTCTTAGCTTTTGACTCATGTTCTCTTTGGATAACTTAAATCAGCACTGCTCATAAATGTCTAGCTCATGTATAACGGGAAGAGTCTATTCAGAGTAGATGCTGTCTGTATGAAATGCTGACACTGAGCTGATATGACAAACCGAGAACTTCCCTTTGATTTCTGTGTTCATCTGCACTTAGTTGTGTCACGCAGTAAAGCATGGCAGGTGAAGAATGCAGAGATTTTCCAGACGCGGTGACAGGGAAATAGAGCAGATGTGACACCTTCATTGCCTTCTATGCAAATATGAAAGCACTAGTAACTGGCTAGCAATTCTCACCAGAATTAAATCAGTAATAAACTAAATGAGGAATAAAGTAAAATAAAGGGCAACACAGTCTGAAGATGAGTAAACAGATGTCAGAGCCAGGACACTTGAGTTAGCACAGCATATCTCCAACAAATTTGTAATACACTGAGAATTCCCTTAAAGCTTTTTTCTGCTGCCTGTTCATTGTTGTTTCTTGTAGTTATTTGAATAGGAATAGTGGATTAATGGACTGGAACGAGGATCAGCAGATCCAAGCTTAAGGTCTTCCTCTGCTACAAATGTCATTTTTATCTTGAAAAGGTCCTTTCACCCTTTGGTCCCTTCATCCGTATACTGATTGTAGTTTGGAAACGCTGGTGAGTTAAGTGAGGTACTGGAAGCAGTTTTGTTATGATTGCACCTGCAGAAGTGCTTCTGTAAAACTAGCCTTTTGCAAAAGATGATTATCTGCACTTGCTTTTATCAGCAACTTTCATTAGTATTTCTACAGTGCTGAGACAGTAAACTTCTGGGTACTGTGTTGCTATGATTCACATAAAATGTATTACTAGCTTGAAGAGGGTAATACTAGAAATGTCTGTTGATTATACCAGGAAGTGACCACAGGACAAGCAATTTATTTTATCTTAAGGACTATGAAAGAAAAGATGGATCTCTGGGACAAAGCACAGAAAGTGTAGGTTATATTGACTCACCTATTAGTCTGCATGCAGGACAAGCATTTTCTAGCACCAAAATGAAGCCTACAATTCTTTGGTGCTCAAAGTGAACAGAAGATATTGAACTACTGAGAGGCAAGTTACTGTCAGTTAGATTTCGTTTTAGTTGGGCTAAAATTTTCCATCCAGTATACTTATGAATATACAAATTTAGATGATGCCTAATTTTAAACACTTCTTTGAATGCATGGGCTAAGGTTATAGGTACTCATTCTATACTGGGGCAGCCCTTTGATTGCAGTTGGTAATACATACGAATTAAACTCATATTAAGTGCTTGGAAAAAGTAGAAGTTGAACTGAGGGTACACAAGAATAGAATCTCATTAGAGGCATTAATCCTAATGCAACAGCTGGAGGTGTGCGTGGGTCTGAAGTTCCCTTGGATTGGTCACGCTGACTATCTTTTAATACTACAGGCATGTACACTATAGCTTTGTAAACAAGTAAAACTGGTATGAAGAGCAGACACAAAGTAGTCTATCATGCAATACCCAGCAGGCACTAAATACTCAAGGGGACAAGCTGAAAATCAATTATCTTCAAATAGCACAGCAAAAAAAACTGTTTCTCACTTACCAGCACCAGATCCATCTAAATAACAACATCTCAAGGCACAGAAGTAAAGTAGAGCCTCGTGAAAGTATGTTTCAGTGAGGACTGTGCACCACCCCAAGCATTCTTTTGCTTTGCCTCTTCAAGGAACTCTTTATCCCTGATGTAGAGAAGCAGAATTAATCATCTTGTTACATAAAATGCATACTCCATAGGGAAGGTGCATAAAACAAGCAAGAGATGGATGGATTTTTTTTTTTGTAGCGTAAGGTGACCCTCAGGGGGTGAGAGTGTAAGGAAAAATGTTCATTGAGTGATAACCATTTCCGGAATCACTGGAGAATTGCAGGCCTGATTCAATCTGAAAGAGCCTATGATTTTCAATGAATTCCTGATTCTGCAGATTAGTAATAACCTCAGTATATGCTGGGGTGCTGGCTTGGGCTCATCTCAGCACTGAGCTGGGGAACTGGATATCGTCCAACTAGTCTAGTGTTTGGTGACTGCCAAAGGTGTTCAACCTGAGCACAGCTTTACTGAGCTGCTAGTTGAGAACAGGAAGTAATCCCAAACTCCCAAGAAGACTTGTACGGTAATGCTGGAAAGAGCAAGGAGAGGAGACTGGGCCCGTGCTCAGCATCTTCATATCTGCAAACAGCTAGATCTAAAAATATCTAGCAGTGTCCTGCTGGCCAGGTGACCCTGACTGCCTAGAGCCAGCCAGGGCAAGCACTGTAAACTGGGACCTCAATGGCATTGGTAAAGACTATGCAAATTGAGTCCCTGCTGAGGTAGTAGGTACAGTTGAGAAAGCTAAGAATAGAATATTAAGAGGAAGGAAATGAAAGACAAGAGGATTTTTGAGGTGAGAAAGAGGAAAGAGGATTTTTAAGGTGGATACAAAAGCTTCACTGCATTTTAATTACTGCAAGCTAAATTTTCAAAGTCTGCAGTAGCTTGTTAGACACATACAGTAGTTTTAATTAAGTAATTAGGGAGCTTGATGAGGAAGGCAAGGATTTTAGAATTTAAAGTATTCTGGAGAGTGCATAGATAGGGGAATCTTTTTCTCAGGTGTCTGTATTATATAATGATTAACCTTGAGTAAAATGGTAAGGAAAGAACTGCAAGCTTTTATTCATGAGTCGCAAGCATAAAATCTGACCCAAAAGCCCTTCAGAAAAACCTCAAATAACTTTGTCAATGTGAATCTTGTAGGGCTTCACTCAAAATGTGCATGCAGGGACTAGGTAAGGTTTAACAGAACAACATTTATCTCCTGAAAGGACTGACTTAATGAGCAATATCCACAGAAGTAAGTAGAACTGCAGTGTTATGCTGAAGACATCATGCAGCTGCTTTAGCTTTTGTGTGACACTAAATTTCAGGATGTTTATGGGAAAATCTTGAAAGAAATGAAAATATAGTATGAGTAAATCAGCAGTATAGCTACCATCTTATTTTGTCCATCATATATTGTGCAAAGCTACAGAGTTCAGTGTGTGAAGTCTCTGCGAGTGTCATATGAAGCAAAAATATCATTTTATGAGAAAAGCACCTCTTGAGAGACAGTATAGTTAGATAATTCAGTCACATTATGGTGACTGGAATCTCAGGCATCACATATTAGCACTGGCAAGGACACACTTGAACATAAGGCTGAAAAACACACTTAAAAAATACGTGCTGATGTACAATTGAATTTCACTCCATCCTGCTCAGAAAGGCACATTTATATCTACCCAGTAACTCAGAGTTCTGAATGAATGAAGGTATCCTGGGACACCAAGTGTATTTCATTAATCTTCACCTGGAGCAAAACTGTGGTATTGGTACGATATGTACTCAGGCAATTTTTTGCTTTGATTATTATTTGTTACCCTGAGCTCACATACAAATAGTCTATTTATTTCTGCAACACCGAACATGTTCTACCTGGGATATCAACAAACCTTTAACAAATATTTCTAGAGTTTGACATTTGTCAGTTCCCACCTCTTCCAGATAGAGTTCTTCACTCTTTGGATTCAGTTAAAAGTGGCTCAAGTTATGTAAGGCAAATCTTGTCCCCAGTTTCTCTTCCTTGAGTACTCCATGAGTAAAACGGAGTGGAGATGTAACAGGTAAGAGGAAATAAAATGTAAATAATATTTGCTGTGTTCAGACACTTAAATATTCCAGGGGAGCCCAGAATGATGCATGACAAGCAAGGTTGCAGATCATGTTTTAACTAGCAGTGAAATTGTTTAATTTCCAAAGTATTGTAAATTCTGTTATTCAGTTTGAAGTATTTTGAACTAGTCATTTAAAGGTGACACATCCTTTCCAGAGTGGTATTCTTTTTCTCCAGCAAGTCACACAACTAGCTGGAATCAAGTAATTATATTTATCTGAAATAAATATGAGTATGGTTCTGGGGATCATTTGCTCCAAGAACCACTCCTTAAGGCAGCAAGGATGAAACTGCACCTGTTTTGGTTCTGTCTAGTCTACAAAGTTCTCACACCAAACCAAAAACTCTGTCATCATCCAGCACCCCACACATTCCCTCACCCACTGAGGGACATCTGCCCTCAGGTCTATGCTGTAAACTACTACCACCACTCTAAGACTTAAAAAAACAGACCTTTTAGCTGAACCCCCACTGCCAATTGTTACCTCTTAGGGCAACAATGGTCCCAGAGAAGACCACAATGTAATAAACAGTATAATCTCTGTGCTGATAACGTGTCTGGTGACAGTCTGTTTTATTATCAATAAATCAGCATATTTTGCTTGGTGGGGCACAGAGACACATTTAATCTTGAAATATCATCTGCATTGTGTTGTTTCGTACCATGCTTCACCTCAAAGGTTACTGTATTCTCTTAAACACAAGTAGAAGGTCTAATCCATCAGTTAATGCCATCTCATTATTGTTGCATCAGGGGCACCTAATGACCGTGGATATTACAGATTTGCAGGTGATTTTAAAATGTGGCTAATGCACTTGGGAAGTGCAAAAAGATATTTTATATCTGAGAGGATTTAGAAGAAAGAAAGAAGGAAACAGAAGCTAAATAAGAAAAAGAAGTAAGCAACCAGAAAGTGTAACTAGTGACTGTTAGAAATAAAAACCACAGTATTTTTAATGGATAACTGAAAACTTTCTTTTATAGATATGAAATTACATTCCAGAACAGTAATTACAAAGGTATCAACATCTACAGATTATACATATATATGTACAGGCTTACAATGTGCATATGCATGTTTGCATTCTGGAGATAGGTAAATATATCTGAATTGCTTCTTTTACCACTAAATACAGCCATTTCTATGCTGGAATTATTTTTTTATTATAGATGTACCAATGGCAGTCAGAAAAAGAGAGGAACATGCTACCCAGTTAAACAAAATGCAGAGTGTTACACTGAAATAAGCTAGACTACTGTTGTCAAAACTCGTACAGAACTATTAACAGAGCTTCAAATTGTCTGGCACAATTTCATTCATTCTTTCCTTTCATTCCTTCATCCTTTGTTCACAATTTCATTAGAGATTACATTTCTGCAGGAGTAAAATATATTTACTTGCAGATTTTACGGGTTGGTATAGGCTAGACGTTGAATCAAACCAAGACAGGAGGAACTGCTGGAGGTGTGGCAATCACCTCTTTTTGTAGTTATGTGCAGCTCCCACCATCCAGCAAGTTTTTATTCCTTTTGCCGCTGAAACAGGTTACCAAAAAAAGTTGACCATGGAGGTTTCTCCATCTGTGAAAGTTTTCAAGAGTAAGTGAGCAAGGCCACAGCTGGCCTGCTGTGGTGCTGATAAGGGACCTGCTCTGAGCAGAAAACTGACCTAGAGACCTCCAGAAGGGTCCCTGCCCACCATAATTTCTGTGATTCTATAAATATGTTTGAGTTGTGCTGCAAATGCTCCAAGGACATTGAGGGAGCGTGACTTGTTCAAATATTATGATAATTTTAAACAGTGAATTTTGAATATTTTAAATTTCTTATTAATCTATTCCTGCTTTGTGAATAGTTTAAAAAAAAAAAAGGAAACCTGCTGACATTAGCAATCCTTTTATGAAACTAAAAATTTTAGACCAAAATGAAAAGATTGCACCATTAGGTGAAGAAATTTGGGGTGATGGCATTGGAACTACAGTACTGGTTTACTCAACTGAGGACGCTTAGAGTTTTGTATCAGTAACTCACTGGAGATGAACAGATCATACTTCCTGTTGGTACGCAATGTTCACTTAAAAAATCAGCAGTCTCTCCATTGGACTGAGTCAGTGAGCCTTTGGATGCACACATCTTCTAATCTGAAGCAGGAGATATTTGGACCCACATCTGTGGATGTCGGTGTGACCTCCTGATAGCTTTCTTAGGGGAACAACTCCCCATCTCATCCCCTTCATTCTGCAGTGCAATTTACTGCAATTGCTTTGAAGATGGAAGTGAGTATCTCAGTGTAAGGAAGAACCCAACACTGAGGCTTTATTCCATCCCTTGGATATGCAACGATTTTTCTCAGGAAGGATGTCCAAAAACAGCTTACAATATTTTCAAAGTTTATATAAGCAAAACGACCATTTCATGAGAAGCTCGCATACATAATCTAGAGCAATGACATGAATATTTGAGGATTTTTTTAAGCAAAGAAGCTTATTTTAAATGTGATGAAAAAATAAATTTGTAAGTGGGATGACATATTGCTGTGTGGTAGTCCGCAATTCTTCTTACAATCCTCTCAAAATCTTCAGTTAGATAAATTTGAAAGAATATGCCCAGTACGGTCAAGGGGCGTTTTCCTAAACAGAAAGGCAGAAAAATGTATTATGTAAGACAATTGAGAGAACTATATTTTAAAGGGCGCCATTATGACTCTGAAAAATCTTCAAGATAGGGTTTTAGACTCCTTAACTTAGAATATGTGTGGTAATCCTCATGTGCTATATTGGAAGAAATTTAGCATTGTAACTATGACTACTGACTGTTACAGAGGATCAGAGGGAGAGAGAGAATCTCTGTGTGTGAAGAGAAATAATGCTGTTTATTTTCATGAATGTGGAGTAACTACATAACTCATCAGGACTGCTGCAGCCTGTAGAGCCTACGAGGTTCATAATGCACCGCATCATGGAGAAGTAGTTCATAACTCATTCAAAGCTCAACTCGGTATTACTTGACTGGCCATACTTCGTTTGCTGCAAAATCTTTCTATTTGTTTGGGGTGTTTTTCTGAAAGAAATGGAACTTTGAATGATGGCCTGTTGGCAGATTTATTTGTCTCGCAGGGCCATGGCTGCATGGGTGTAAGTGAGGGCAGAGCTTGGCTCTAAATGACTAAAATGCTACGCTCCCTTGGCTGGGAGACGCAGAGGGAGTGCATAAAAATAACACAGAGCATGAAAGCTTTGAAAGTAGCAGGAGGAGAGGGCTGAGCTGCCGTAACATGCTGCCTCCTTCCCAGGGGGCCCGCAAAAAAAGATTTTTGTGTCTTCAGTTGGCCTTGCTGTGTGTACTGATGTAAGGCAAGGGCATGGGGCGAGGGGGACCCCGTGCTCCGAGCAAAAGGGCGCGTGGCTCGGCGCTTCCCAAGAGCGGGAGCCACTGTGGCGTGTCCCGAAGATGCCTCGTGCGGGCACCTCAGCGAGATGAGGATGGCCACGTGCACTGCCTAGCAAACCCTTTCTGTTTTCATTCATTGCAACCACTGCATTTTTCAAGTCACCAATTTTTAGGCAAACTGAAAATGTAAAAAAAAAAAAGTCAAGTTAGGTTTCGATATACAAGAATGGTCAATTTGATGAGAGAAAAGCTAACACTACAGTTCCTTTAAAACACAGGGGAAATTCAAGCATGGAGTACTCAAAATGGGATTTTAGCCTTTGTTCTTAATACATGTTGCTTGTAACAATTCCATTTGTTCCGCTGCTCTGCAGTGCTAGGGCTAAGCAAATAGTTCACCATAAATAATGTACCCTTTGAATTTAACCTTTATTTCTGCTCATGGAATCCCCACGTGCTGATTGCAGTTGTTTCAGACTTACTTGTAATCCCAGATCATGCAATTTTTAGGGGTGAAAGTACTGAAGAAATATTTATTAATGTAGTGTGTCAGGGTGTAATGACACTTATAGTTGGTGTTTGCCTTCCCTGGTCTGAGGGCTGTGGTGGGGGCAAAGGTGGTGGTTTTGAGATGAAACATAAATTTCTCCTTCTGAAAAAATTAACTTAATGTATTTTTTATGTAGGCAAGTTAAAATGGAGGTCATACTGGAATAGACAAGAGTATTTTCTGGATGAATTATTAATGTCCTAAACTTCAGGATTTCATCTAAGGGTCTGCTGCTTATGACAGGGTACCCTGAGACCTCCTCCAAAAAATAATACACCCTTTGCACTGTGAACCAAACCTCATATTTATAAGGGAAGTAAACCAGGAAAGAGGCTGATTCCCCTCCTCCCTCATAGAAAAGAGGACCAAGTGAAGCCACACTGGGCTCTTTCTTTATCAGTCTTTTATTCCTTGCTATGGTAAAAGGTATGATTATATTCTGACCTGGAGAGTTGGTTGCTTTTCCTCAGACAGGGACAAATTTTTGCCTGATAACTGAAGAAGCTGCAAATATTCAGCTAAGAGAATGTCCCAGAATGGTTTCTCGTACCGCAGCACAAAACATCCAGGAATGAGCTGAGAGGATTTCTGCCTAGCAGCTTTTCCATCAAGAAGACAAAGTGAAGTGCAAGTTGTACATGCCTGACATCATAAAATACTACTATGGCAACAACTCTCAATTTATCTGCTTAAGCATCACTTGGAGATGAAAAAAAGAAAACAGTACAAACATGAGGAACAGAATTCTCTTCTGTTTTATCTGTTCTTTGTCTGGTGGATAGTTACTACATCAAATATACCTTTCAGATTTTAGAATGAAAAAAAGAGGAGGTTTGGGATTGCTAAATTATGGAATTAGTCTTTCTCTCGAATACTACATTACAAAGAGTATTTCCTCATAACTCTTTGGTGGAAGGTTTCGGAGGATTAGAATAGTTCACAGAAAGCTGGAGTGCCCTGATCTATCCTCCTTCCAGTTCAGAGATGGGAGGCTATAACACTTAGGATGCTTTTAGCAGTGTTATTCAGCAAAAGAGATTTGCAATTCACTATACAATCAGGGGAAGAAGCACTAGAAGAAAATGATAATAAAATGTTATCAATTCAAAAAAAAACCACAATAAAAGAGATAGGAAAGAACATAACAGATCACTCAGCTTGTAAAAAACATTTAAGTGCTTAAGAGTGCAGATAGGCGCACTGCATCTGCAATCAAGTCCTTCTTTATCCTCAGTGACAGACGGGTACCACGTTTTTCAGGCTAGTAAGGAATCAAATCATTCAACTTAAATAGGACCTTGATAGCCTGTTATTTTTAGAAATACAGACATAGCTGCCAAAATGCTATTTAAAATTCTATTAATTTCATTTTTGTTTTAAGTAACCTAAAAACCTATCAAAAGATTGAATCTCTTTTGGAGGTACAATTTAGTTTCTTAAACTACAGTGACATTTTGAAATGTTTTCCTTATTTTTCTATCTTCATCTCCTTTACTGCTTTCCTTTTAAAATAAGGTAATCCCTTAATTAATTGCTACTTTGGGTTTCTCTGTTTATTTGTTTCCATCTTTGAGAACAACATGAAATTCACTTTCCGTGAAAACTGGATAATAGAAAAGGGAAAAGAATGCAGAGATACTGGCATATGTAGAAGTATATGCCAAGTACTATGTGCAGTTTGAGGATAATCCTTTTCTACTACATGAACTTGTGAAATCATTATCCCAACAATTAACCAGCATGATTAATGAGATGGGGGAAAAAAGAAAAGGTGCTGTTATTCTGCTTGTGCAGAATTAAACATCCTATGACCTCTTCTTTTTTGCTTTATATCTTGCTTCTGTGTCTTCAATCTTTCAGAAAGAAAGGCTGCCATCATTTCTTTGCACAGCTATTTTTTGTCTGTGGTGCATGTTAGATAGATAGTGTCACACTGTCCCAGCCACCGTTCTCTTTCTCTTTCCACTGAATGCACCAGGGTCTTATTAAATAAATCAAAATCAGAGAAAAAAAAAGAGAGGCACAAATCAAACGAAAGCAGAGTGGGTTCTGTTTGCAGGCTGTGGCCTTGTTCCCACTGGGCCCACGCAGCACGTGCCCTTTTATCTTAGTGCCTTTAAGCTATGGTGGTCTGTTCAACCTTCTGGGGCTACATATGTCTCTGGGCCAGGATAATTGTTCTCAACAGCATGAGCTTAACTTTATCATCCCTCCTGCCTCTCGACTTACTGTAAATTAAACTGTGGTTCCATAAAAAAAAAAAGAAGCTGGGAAGTTTCAACAGCTTTTTTAAGGCTATTTTTAAAAACTGAACATGTTATTTTATGGGTAATGGGGAACATTTTTTAGTTTCTGGGTGGTGAGATGGAACTAATTTAAAATTTTTTTTTTTTTTTTTTTAATTCTGAGGCTAAGAACAAACAGGAAGAAATTAGACTAATGGGAAGAGTAGGCTAGACTTGGGAATGGAGAAGACTCAGAGTTTGCCAAATTACCCCTGACTTCTTCCAACCCCCTCCTTATAATTCCCCATCGTACACAAAGCCCATCAGAACAAAATTAATAACAGTGTATGAGTATCAATTATACATTGCAGATGTAAATTTTACAAGCCCCCTCTACTCTGCAGGAGAAGGGCCCTCTTTATTATGTGCAGTAGCAAATGCACTGAGTAAATAATAAAGAGTAATAACAACAAGCAGGAAGCTGCTTCTGTTTATTCGGTGACATTTTAACTCACTGATCTACAACTCCAGCAATGCAAAGTTTTCACTGATGATCTTGATCTGTGGCACAAAGGTGCTTTAACTCCTTAGAAAACCCTAAGTTTCTTGTTTTTCAGGAGTGCACCAACTGTTTTTACTTCACGTAAGGGAAGAAATACTAGAAAATCTAAATCTTCCTTTGTCTTGAATGCCTTTCCCAGAACCTATTTCAGTTTAGCTTAACTTTTTTTTTGAAAATGGACTTTAATTTAACCCGTCAGATGAAGTTTTATCAGCGCTTTTTATGCTGACACTCGTATTCTCCTGAAATCTTTTTTCAGGAGAACACAAAGAATAAAAATCACTGAACCAGAATTTTTATATTCTTTGCTGGAAACTTTCCAAACTGGGATTAAGTCAAACCAGCTAAAATCATGTTAGCTTTAACTCTCTGTGCTCTAGGTAACCATATATTTCATTGTATGCATTAGTTACTGCTGTCTGCAAGGACAGCAGCTCTGTAACTGCTCAAGGTTTCAGGTCTTCAGCTTCTAGAAGAGCCATGATTTCTCAATCATTTCTCATGATTGTTGTTTTCCTTATTCTACAATAAAAAATAAAGTCTGGAAAAATAGAGTTTCTTTATGTGAAGAAGACAAGTTGTTATCTACAGCTACATTATGCAGTAGAAAGATTCTTTGCTGAACTATTTTTCTTGATCATATGCTTGGTCCTGTGCTGGGATGCAGGGACCAGACGTGTAACTCAGACAAATGTGTAGGAGGTCTCTCTTCTTTTGGCCTCAGACTTATTCAGAAAGTCTGCATGTCCTTTTCAGCCCTTCTTACATCAAAGATTTGAGGTTAAGCCCAGATGGGAGTTTTTTGGAAAGGTCTATAAGGTGGTGTGAGGTTCCCACCCAGATTATACAGCTCTTAAGGTCATTTGCATAATTTGAATCTTTCCCCCTTCTCCATCTCATTAAAAAGGGCTGTGTGGGATGAACAACTGCTATTCTTTGTACAGGATCTAAAACAGCTTTTCTCACAGTATGAAAAGGTCCTTTAGAGGTATAGCTTCTAATTTTATGTAATGGCTAATGATAGATTTCTCCATCCAATCAAATAATAATTTCTTTATTGGTGAATACAAACATAAATTTTGTTGTCCTCTCCGCAACTGTTTGGCTGTACTGGTATTGCTAAAGACAATATGTTTCATTCAGGGTTTATAGAGAAGCAGAAACAGCTTCAGTTCATTGATATACAGATATCTTAGTGGAATTCACTGCATAATACTGCTGTAGATATTTATAGGCATTTGTAAGAATTAAATTTCTATTCACTGAAGTATGAATGTGCCTGTAAGCTGCATAGACAGTTCAGAATAAATACTGGACATGATATATCGATACTACGTCCAGATCTACAGTGACTGCTGTACACATACATGCAGACAAGTTTCTGGCCTCAAGGCATGTGTGATCTAAAAGGTATACGGACCTTACTTCCCTGGCTCTGTCACAGCCAGCCCTGTGCTGACATTTGTGTTTAGGAGTGCAGCTGCTCTGTGACAATTGCTGGAGACCTTAAGACGGGATGGCACAAGGTACTGCATATGCACTTGAGGATCTGTGAAAGCCTTGAAAAAAGTAGGATCATGTTCTCTCAGGCCTACGGCAAGGTGAAAAAAGCTGGACTCAGCCATCCTCCTCATCGTGGTCATAGCTTGATACTTCTCATATTTGCATGCAGTCTAAACTGGCAGATGCTCCTTGCTCCTTTCCAACACATCACACACAAGAGATCATGTAGGCTAAGAAGGCAGGCTGCCTTTCACGTGTTAGCTCAAAGGCCAGGCTTTGGCCCCCAACTTACCCTGTCTGGTTCTTAATCAGTGTGGATAAGCTGAGAGATCTGCAGTGAGATAGCTTTAGCTTTCTTCTGAGTTGGTTGAATAAAATATTCGTGCTGAGTGTGTAACATAAATCAGTTTTAAGCTGCATATTTTCTACAAACTGTCTACATTTTTTTCTGAAGAAACAGTTGGCCTCTTAATGTTACACATTGCTGTATGTGTGGAATTTGGCAATGTCTCCTTCGCAGGGCCTGTTTAGAGCCTCAAAGCTGGCTTGATGTACATATCTGATTCATAGACCAACCGTGTGCAGTTTGGGCCTGGTGCAAAGCCAGTTTAAGTCAACACTAAAATAAACCAGGCCTCTATACAGTCTGACTCAGACTTCTTTCCCCTTGTCTCGGTTTCTCAATTCTTCAGCTTTTTTGAGGTACAAAGCTTCCACAAAATGATGCCTTGTCCTATTCAGAGGCTGACTTCCAAGGCCTTCTGTATCTCTATTCTCCTGAGATGGAGGCAGACAAAACGGTGCTGCTGATGTGTCCCAGCTCTACAAGGCAGCAGGCAGGGGTTGTAACCAGCACCACAGACTGGGCAACACTGGCCCTGGCCTCTCCATTGGTGCCAGCAATCCCATGACACTGCAGCAAGCAGGTCCTATAGTTTTAGAGAAGAGCAAAGACTTCAGCTGCATGAGCAGTTTCCTCACCACCGCTAAGAATTTAGGCTGGTTTCTGCTCTTGACATAACCAATTCCAGTCATTCTGTCTCAAACAGGTAATGCCTTCCACTGCTCCTTGAATTGAAAGGGAGTCCGGGGTGTTTCATGGACAACCATCCCAGTGTACTATATAGAAAAAGGTTTCTTTAATAGAGCAGAGCTGTCTCATGCTCTGCAGATGCACTGAATACTCTTAAGGCCCTGTATTCTTCTGGGAGTCTTTAGGTACTATTGCAATGCACATGAAAAATAATAACAGGAAAATGTATCAATTTACAAAGGACTTTGCAGGCAACAAGGATTTCTAGGACTTAAACATTTGTTTCATGCTCTGCCATGGAGATGATGTGTGACTTTGGGTAAGTCACTCTCGTGCAGCTGAAAGAAGTTTATGCGCTTAACTCGTATTCAAAGTATTTAATTGTTGTCTTCCTGAGCCAAGGAAGCTGGCCTCCACCGAGTCCGCGTCTTTATGAGGGTGCTCAGCAAGGATTTATATCTGATATTTTAGGCATTCACATTAAAAAGCTCTAGCCCAGATCCTTGTAAATAATAATAGTTGTTTTGAGTATAAATAAGGTAGCAAACATCACATTTTAATAGCTACCTGGTACTTATCCAAAATACTAAATAAATAAGTAAACCTTACACATTTAACTGTTGGCCATATCGAGTTTACTGTGAGGCTGGAGGTGAAAGAAAAATCCCCTAGAAACCAGCAATCCCCTTTAGGTCAGACACAGAGGAAGAGGTTTCAAGATTGCAATGCAAGGAAATGAAGTAGAGACCGAGCAGACAGTTAAAATGCTGCGCTTGTCTCTAGCAAGAAGCCCGACTACATATAGGTAAGAACACTGTTTTATTTCCAGGGCTGACTAAAGCTGTGATGAATGCGTATCTGGACTATATGTCTTCTTATGTGAATAGACTACATATCACTATCATTAACAGTAACTCAGCGTGTTTATCATGGTGTATTTCAAGGAGGTCGGAAAACACACAGGTTAATGTTCTAATTCTGCAATAAGTCACACAACCATCACTGTAATCGTTGTTTTTAGCATAAATTTCACATTTCAGATGCTTTTTTTTTTCCTTCCTCAGAAATGGCTTGGGCAAGATATACTAAAATATATACATGTCTGAGCCTTGGTAGCATTCCTGCATATCAGCTCAAAGCAAAGAGCATTTCTTCACTAGAATGTGTTGTGTTGACTGAATAATGTGTTAGTGCAGTCAAGAACACAGTATTTGTCATTCCCAGTATTTTGAAAAGACATTTGTTCAGAGTTCAGTCTGATTCTGTAAAATATTTATTGCTAGACTCGTATTTATCATTTGTAGTAAGGTTAGATGCCTCTATTCTTTTTAGATTTGTTCCCTCTACCACAGTGTTTAGGATCCTCATTGTTTTCAGCGTCCAGAATTCTTATCAGTAAGAGGTAATTACCTCCCTGAGAAAATCCCCTCTCGTCCTGATTGAGGCCGTGTCACTGCAGCAGAAACGTTATTCAGCAGCCACTAGGCATCCTTGGTGGTGACATCTGCTTGGGTGTCTGTTGAGGGATTGAGGTATAATCAGTCATATAGGTGTTGAATAGTATTGGCTTCCTGACAGACCGTCGGAGTAGCCATAGCAGCAGTTTAGAAATCGGCCTGTTTGTTCCTGCCACCCAGTGAAATGCCGTGATGTCTGGAGATAGGGTTTATTTTCAGTATTGTATAAAGCAGAAAGAGAAGGGACTTCTGAGCTAGAAAAATATGACAACCAGAAAAAAAATATGCTTTGCCTATCAGATTTTTCTTTAATGATTTCTGAATCACAAGATGACCAACTGACTTGCGACATCATTAGTAAGGGGTTAAATCTCCCATCTTTTCTAGAATTTCTAAATGGATTATGTGGCATTGTCGAAGGCTGGGATGAAGGTAAGGGAGAGCTTCAGTTCCATTGTTACCAGGTGGTGAATAAAAGATGAAGATTAGCATGATTAAAGAGAAGTGAACCTGGGGTTCAGCAGTATCAACTTGAGGGAGTAATTCTCCTGGACACTGCTGGGACTCCGTCCATGACTAAGGACAGAAGAATTATGCTCCAAGGAAAGGGAAAGCAGAGCCTGTCTCGCTAGGCCTCCTCAGGGAGCTGGAAGTGATTAGAGGGCAGGCTGCTGTCTCTTCTTTTACAGGCCGTTTGGAAAAAAAAATGCGAGGGAACTGATGCTAGCTAGCTTGAAATCTAATGTAACTGAATTCAGAATGGAAAAGAAGATTAGGACCTAAAATTTTCAGAAATGAGTGAAGAAAGGGACATAGCCACTGAGGTTCACAGGCTAGGCCTGAAGCAGGGCTGGGTGACTTCCCTTGCAGCTCAAGGGAGAGGGTGCAGACAAAATAAGTGGGTCTCAGGCTCAGCTTTCCTGAGGTCCCGTGTTAGCTTAGTGCCGTGTAACTCCATGGGCCGTGGTGGATGTGGCAGGAAAGCAAGCTTCGGGGGTGGCGGCGCACCGTTCGTACCCCATTAGATAGCACAGCACAGATGGCTACACCTGAGCAAGTCATCCCGACTCCTTTTGGAGTTAGTGGAAATAAACAGCTGCTTTTAGAGTGTAATTCATCTCAGAGTCATGTAAACATTTCAAGTTTGTGAGCACTGTGCTTCAGGACTCTCTGTGCTGCTGCCTCACGTGCACGGGGCGCCGGAAGCCGCTGCCGTACGCGGTGCGCTGGCCCACGCCGCGAGGCCTCGGCGAGGCGTGCGAGGAGAGGCCCCGTGCAGCTCTCCCTCTTGGCGCCCTTATGGGTGAGGCCGCAACGGAACCTGCACTTCCAGGAACCTTCACGTTCACCTGCACTGTCAGTGCCTCCCCTCGGCAAGCTGCGTTTGTTAGCAAACAAAACAAAGCGGTGCCTTGCTGGTTATTAAATAATCGAAACCTTTAAAATACAAAGCCCAACAGTTTCTAAGTACGATAGCATTTCAGGACACGTTCTGCTAAGTTAGCACAATTTATTTACATACAGACCTGTGTAAGCAACTGCCTGGGCTGCTATGAAAGCCCCAGCGTTCCAACCACAGCGCAAGAAATAAATGTCTCTTTCAGTCAGTTAATTCTGCTTCTTTCCAATAGTCTCACTGCAGGCTTTGCCTAATGAGCTCTCCAGACTCACTGCAGGCAGGACACTCCGTGATTTCGGTGTCCAGATTCTATAGCTGATGACTTGAAAAAGTACAGTAGGATCTTAAAATGGGGAAATTTGACCTACAGCAGGTAGCTAGTAGGGCATATTTATTGCAGAAGTACACTTAGGAGCCATTCGAGTCCCCGTTAAGATCAGTATTCTGAGAAGACTAAAGAAATGGCAGATGCTCCGTCACTTACCTGACTTTATTAACAGCACAGGCACTGTGACATACTTGTAGAAATGGAAATATAAATCTTGAAGAAAAAAGATCCTGTTCTTCGGGGAACAGGAAAGCTTAAAAAAAAAAGGCCCTTAGATAACATTTCTGGAGTTATTTCTGGCTATGCAACTTTATATCAGACAAAAATAACATATTGCAGGACCCTTGAAGTGAAACTGCCTCATGATATTGTTGAGGAAGATACTTGTTCTTGATGTCTTTTCTCTAGCTCTTGAATTTGGACTTATCTGCTGTACAATACTAGATCATTCTGGGTTACAATTCAGATGTGTTTCCTGTGACCGATAAAAGTACGTCACAAAATACTGGTGCAGCTGACATGCCAAGGAAGAAAATTCTTGCATAATATTGTAAGAAACTTGTATTTTGGTGCGCTGTTTTATTTCCCTTCAGTATTTGTTTAAAATCAGTTTTAAAAGTTGTGATTCTTTGAGCTAGATATTTATTTAAATTTTAAGAACCAAAAGCTCCATTTACTCCTGTGTCCCTATTTCCATAAGAAACAGTAGTATAAGACAGTTTCATCTTGAAATGGAATTAAGAGATTGGATATTTTGCTTTTCTGTCTTTAAGAAAATAAGAGTATTTTAATGGGCTGGATTTCCAGTGAGAGCAGGAAAATGCATAGCAATGTTGTTTTTTATTGTTCACATACCCAGAAAGAAAAATATCTGCCTCTGAGAACGCTGATTTTAAAAGGCTTACTGGAAACTGTATTCTCCAGCATATGCCTTCCTGACTTCCAGCAATCGGCATTCTAGGGAGTCTTATTTATTTAAGTCTCTAGTGTTATTTGGACATCACACCCATACTGTTGTATTTAACAGCCATACAATCCCTAACCAGTTTATATTTTTGGCTTTCAGAATTTCCTGTGGCAATGAGTTTTACAGTTTATATGTTGTTTGAAAAAGTACTTCCTCTTGTTTGGTTTAAGCCTGCTGTCTAATAGTAGTTTTGTATGACCCATGGCATATGTCAATATATGTTGTCCCTGCAACTGCTCCCTGGCAAACCTAATTTTATAGACCTCTATTGTATTTCATCCTCACTTATTGCTTGAAGAGTCGCATCTTATTTAGTCTTTCTTCCTGAGGAAGTCATTCAATGATCTGATTTTTATTGCCCTTTTCTGTATCTTTTCTAGCTCTACTCCATCATTTTTGTAATGGGGGGACCAGAACTGCACACAGGATTCAAGAAACTCGTGCACAGTGGATTTCTACAGTGGCATAATGTTTTCTGTTCTGCTTTGCTCTCTATTCCTGTGCTGATAGTTCAGAAGATGCCATTTGCCCTTTTGACCACTGCTAGGCACTGAGCTGATGTTTTCTGAGAACATTGACAATGAGTCTAAAATGTGTTTCCTGAGGGTTATTAGGTAATTTAGAGGCTCTTGTTGTATACACGTGGCTAAAATTGTTTTCCTCACATGCACTGAGCTTATCAGCATTGAATTTCATCTTTCATTTAACCATCCAGACGGTCAGTATTGTGATATGCTTTCTCAATTTCTCACAGAAAGGTTTAGACTAACTTTGCCCTCCCACTATCCACCTCACTTTTCACTGATCCCTCTGTAAAACGTATCCATCTCTGTCTAATTTACCAGTTCAGTTAATTTTTGTGTCCGTGCCGCTTACTTCAGGTCATATTTCCTTGGCATAAATTGTTCCGCTGATTCATTTAACGTACTTTTTTTTATAGTGTTACTTCTTCACCATTGTGTATGCTTTGCCTTTTGAGACCAGGACAGAAACCAGTAGACTTTGGCTGTTTGAAATATTTTTCCGTGCAGCATTTTTGTGTGTGTGTCTCTCTCTTACTATAAATTTTGAGTTGCTATTTTATGAAAGAGTATGATGAAATATAAAATAGTAATGAGTACAGAAAACATTAATCTGTGACATACACAGAGCATTTGACAAAGAGGAAGGTGAGCTAAATAGTGATAGATCACTTGTCAGTAACCAGCGAAATGATGGTACCTCAGGGTCTTCCATATACTGACTGTAGCACCAGCGTGGTAGGAAAACATTGAAAACAGGCTATAACCTCTTCCCCTTCAAGTATAGTTTACACAGACACACACATGCACACACACACACAGTTCCTCCGACTTGCATACATTTAAAACTTGAATTTGCTTCATTCTTCATTCTTCACATGAAAACAAGATGCTTGAATGACAACTTTGGATTTAAAATGTGTAAATATCTCCAAATTCTATAAGACTTTTTCCATTCAAGACTTCTGCCTGATGTACTTGGACTTACCTGAAGCGTGCCTTTCATAACAAATCAACTCTTGCAGGAGCTTTTCAAAACTGAAATGCTCTTTGTTTGCTGTTCTTGCTGCTGTTCTCTCCTTGTCAGCTTCAGAGAATTTTTGAAAACTTCTATCTCCTAGATTCTGATGTCGATTATAGAGTGGGAGGTTTTGGTACTGCGAAAACAAAGTCACTGCTTGCCTGCACTGTAATGAAAGCTCCTGCATGAAACATGCCTATCAGGAGTGATGATGGCTTTATCTGAAACACTGGGCTTTATATTTAATTCCAGTGACTGTACTGATTATAAAATAAAGAGTTCAGTCCTAATGATATGTATGTATTCTTTAGGGAAAACATTTTATTCACTGGCACCATTCGCTTCTGCACTGACATTTCCGAATCAAATATTAGCTATTGAATTGCTGGGCCTGATATTCTTCCTGCTTGGCAAATTAGGAATAACTGAAGAGAAATCAGTGAAACCAGTTTATCTGTCTGACCATATATATTCCCATTCCTATTCTTTTCCTTCTTCTCTGAGTTCTGCTTCCCTCTACAATTTGCCTTGGGGCAATTTTTGAATGCCTGTGCCTAGCAAGAAGAAGTCCCCTCGAGTATTTCTAGAGAAAAAGTCTGTAGCACAACAAAGAAAGAAGACAGCCTAATGTGGGGGCATTGTAGGTCTGTGTTTCATTCTGGTCCATATCACTTTCTTCTACAAAGGGTATCATCCAGTTAGGGCTGAGCTTTCCTGAGGGATTGTTTCTACCTCCTCATCCCTGTTCTGCAGGTACTCGTTTTTCAGGGCTGATAAGGTTTTCTCCTCAGGAGGTGCTCTCAAGTGCTTCTGTGCTGTGGATGTATGTGTTTCTAGGAGTGCACATCTTTCTGCACCTCTTATATTACTTCTGCACCTGGCCCTAGTGTCCTCTTTTTGCTCCCTCTTTCACAGTCTCCCTCAGGAGGCTTTCATGCTTGCATGCTTCCTGCTCTTCTCGCAGCTCCAATTCCTGGATCATGGTGTTATAGGGGATATCAACTTCTATGTAAATGCAAACAAGAAAAATTATAAACATCACAGTAGCAGAGATGGAAAAAATAATTCAGGTACATCTTAATGTCCAAACTATTAACAGAAATTTGTGAGGTCTGCCATTCTGGAATACAGTAGTTATAAAGGAAGTTCCATAATCCTGAGAAGACAGTCTCGATGTCATAAAAGACCCTTGGACCTGATTACAGCTTAACTGTCAACCACCAAGGATTTTCCAGTGTTTTACATCCTCATATATAGGAATTCTAACTCTAAATATCCCAGTTTCTAAGGACAGAAGAACACTTTACTATTTCACAGGCATGTTCTCACCTCTAATTCATATTTTTATGCAAGATTCTAAATAATAAAGTTTTATAATGAACACAAATAGAGTCTCAAATGAGGCTTCCTTGTTTTATTCTTCAAAAATAGAACGCGAAGATTTCTTTTTTTAAAAGATTAGAAACCAGAAGAGCATTTTTCATCAGATCAGAATATGTGAAAATATTTCATATTGTCCCTTGCTAAGTCTGTAGAAATCTGTCTGTGGGACTACAGAGTCTTTTGCAGGGTGCTATTAATTTTTTTTCCATAGTGGGATAGCTTTCCAAGATGGCCTTCCAGTTTTCCATTTTAGTGATGTGCTAGGTGAGTAGATTCTGTAACTGCTAAAGCTATTTATTGTTTTCCTGGATGTGGATTATGTTTCTTTTGTTGCCTCTAAGAAAGCAGTCATGGAAAGATATAATGTCATCACTTAATATTTATGAATGGGTAGTTTTCTTTTAATGATGAAATCAATACTTGTTGTTAGAACACCTTGTTTTATTTCTAAAGCAGAACAATGAGCAGAATTGCCAGATAGATCTTCAGGTTCCACAAATGAAAAAAAAATAGTGCTTTTAGGTTTATTTTATTATTATTATTTTTTATCTAGCTTTTTTGTATTATGTTCTTGAGCCAGCTACATGGTGTTCAAGAGAGGTCACTGAGTACCTCTCCAGTTTCATAATATTCTCTTCCTTGATTGTGCAATTGACTTTAATATCTGTTCAATATTTCTCTGAGGCTTATACATATAGATGTGGATGTGTGCATCTGTGTGTATGTTTATTTATGGAATTGTCAGTCTGCAGAGAATTATCTGTGACGTAGACAGATTTATTTATCTGGTTATTTGGAGCATGGTTTCAAAATAATTGTCAGGTGAGATTGAGATTTTATTGCTAGTCCTCTCTATTCCACAGCTTCGCTGAAGTGCTTTAATTATCAGCTATTAGAGGTGATAATTCAGGCAACGAATCTGAAGAGCACTATTTTTAAAAAAAAAAAAAAAAAAAAAACAGCCCTCCATGCATGATCAAATGTAGAGAGAGGAGTTTCACTTGCTATTTGTATTATTTAGACTTTTTTTTTTTTTTTCCATTTTATCCTTTCAGTTCTGCTGCTGGCCTGTGGTCTCGCTCTGGAGGCGGGTTCACTACGAGCAGCTGGGCAGAGTGTGTTGCTGACGGTGCCAAACAAAATGCAGATTGCGCAGTCCGGAGGCTCCACACAAGGGCTGCTACCAGCGGCTTTTGCTCGTTATTACTGAAAAGTTCCAAAGTGCCAACCCTTAGGCATGCCTCCAAAGATAAAGTGCCTAACATTTTTGGAAGGTGTGTAGCTGAAGATGTTAGGTATGGGGAAAAATTGGGAAAGCCAAGCCCCGGAGAAGATCCTCACGTGGAATAGATGAAGGAACAGAGCTTCCACAGCCACTCTGCTGTGATACTATGGATGTGGGCAGTGCCCATGGGGATGTGTTGGCAGCACCTAGGGTGCTGATGTGGGAATGAAAGCAAAAAAATTGCCATTTCTGAGAAACAACACAGAATGTCACTCTAGCCAACACTCTTCAGTCCAGCTCAGTCACTCTTTCTTTTTGTTCTGTTTTCTTTTTGTTCTTTTTTTTTTTCTGTGTGTGTTGATTTACTAGAATAAAGATGTACCTGAAACAATGAACTTCTCCTGTTCTTCCTTTGCCTCTGAGCACTGTGTGTTTGTTTTCTGAACAGATAGAAAAATAGTTTTGGAGGCTAAGAAAGGGAGAACTTTGCAGATTACAAATACTGCTAGCAAAGTGGAATGCAAGCTTTTTTTTATTAAAATTATAAGGCTTTGGGTTAATGTCTTACCTGGAAAAAAATGTATTATGTCCCTGTCACAACATTTCTATGTAACCTTACATAAACACCAAATAATTGGTATGGTTAATATCTTAAAATTCTTAATTAAAGTTAAAACCTTTGAAAGGAAGTATCTTTCATTTTCAGTTTTCCTTCTGGAAAAAAAAGTCTGTAGTCTAAATAAGAGAGTTACCCCTTGAATTTTGGTGAAGCATCAAATATTCCGAAAATAAGAACTGACATAAGAGGCAGAAACAAAGAAAACTAAAGGAAGATCAAGAAATAGAAAAGCATAAGGATTTAACACATACAGAAAAATACATTTTAATTAGTAAAATTAAGAGAAAATCTAGCATATAGAGAACAGAACAAAAAGATTTTAAAAGAGAAGGAAGCGAAAGTGAATATACTAATTATATAAAATGGAAAGTAATTAAAAAGAACAAAGACAGAAAGGCCACATGGCTTCAATTTCAGCTTTCTTGATATTGAGCATTAAGAGTTACCATTTGATTAAAAATTATGCATTTCTAAAACTCTAAATCATCTCCTTTTTGATTGTTTGTTTGTTTTCCATGATAAATTGAAATCATCTTTCATATAAATCAATCTTTTCTTTTATCTGTATGGATATTCCACTCAAATTTAAAGTAGTGTTCCCTATTTCTCAGGACCCAGAGACATGGGGAGTGGAATTACTGTGTTATAGTTTATTTATATTGTTAACTGACATTTGACAGAATGAGAATGGTTCAAAGGTTTAATGAAGCTCCACTGACACCGGTAAAATAATACCGGAGTGTCAGTTGTGGGAACTATTGACAGATCAGTGGAAGTACCAGCGTTAAGGCATTTGTGTAGCCTGGCTGTGGACAATGAAACAAATTATGCATCTGACATTAAACATAAAGTATGTGCTGTGGCTTTTATTCCTATAGAAGGCTTGGCTTAAATCGCTCTCCAGTCTAAGGCAATATCAGACAATATTCATTTAAGTAAGTACATTGTAAAGGGGGAGTGTAGGGTAAAGGCAGGTAGAGAAAAAGAAAGGAATCAGTGGGATGATTCTATGGATAAATATACTATTTTATTGACTCATTTTACCTCGGATGAGCATGTTGGGAGGATTTTTAGCTTAGCTCCTTATTGCAGCAGATGGGGATCCCAGCTGCTAGTTTCTTTCCATCCCAACAATCTGGTTATATCAGTTTTCTAGCAGTTTGCACATCCAAGGCTTTAATCACAAAGAAGGAGGCTAGAAATGTCCTTTCTTAGAAAGCTGAAAGTGAAAGTCAATTTTCAGCTTTTCTTCCAGCTGGGTCATTGGTGATGATGATAGACACTGAAAGCATAGGCCGGCTTTGTTAATACAAACGTGACCAAAATATCCCATGGACAACCCACCTCCCATTAATTAGCCTGCAGTCTTCTTCACCTTCAAAAGAGAGATGTGGTGATCAGGTCCATCAATCCAAGATGTTGCCAATCAAATTGGAGCATGAAAAGTTTTTCATCTTCTGTTTGGACCTTACAAATCTGCTCTGACTAATAAAATTTGGGAATTTTATTTCATTCTGTTTTAGGGTAGTTGAACAACCTGAACTGTAGAACATGAACTGTAGAGCTCAGTCTCTGAATGTCTGATTCCAAAACTTCTAATGATTACTTATTTAAAGAAAAAAAAAAAAAAAAAAGCATTGATGACTGACTCCCTAATCCATTGTCTTGAGAACCTTTACTTTCAGTCTTAAATGAACTAAGTTTTTTTCTAGGTTATAAGACAATGTCTACAGGATGTTGAATCTGAGAGAAAGGGAGAATAAGTAATTGAAGGACCTTGAAGAGTGAGAAGAAAGAGAAAATGCAATAATTTTTCAAAGCTAGGTAGTTCAATTGAGTGCTTCTTTCCTGGTTAAAAAATGGGGAGAGATAGGGAAAAAAAATCTAATATTTTATTTTCATTAAGCATTGTGGAGCAGAATTTCAAAACATTATAGGTGAGGTCTTGAACTCTGCTTCAGCTTCGCATTTAAAATAGAGTGAATGTTGTAAAGGGTGAAGGGAAAAGGTTTGTTTAATGAGGTGTTTTTGGTAGGACCTCTGCAGAAATGGGAGAGTGCGCAGGAAACAAAGCATTGTCTGCAGTGAGAGGAAAGAAAGACTTACAATTAAGGCACTCACCTACTCATATAAAGAAATTGTGCCTATCTCTTCTGTTACATTTTCTTTTGATGCTAAGCAAGACATTCAAACCAAACTTTTTATATAGCTGCTCATGATATATATTTTTTTCCTTTTGTCCCATTTTCTAAACATTTAGCTTGGATACAGCAGCCCAGATTCTGTGTTTTGGAAATTCTAAGAATTTACTGTCACAAGTTAAATTGACAAAACCTGGCTCCTTTTACATGTCAAGGGCTGTACAATGCTGTGTTCTAAAAATACCAGGAGATAGGTGCCTTAGAATGGGCACTCCAAATTAGTGGGAATTTTGACCTTTACACCTCTCTACTTTCTTTGCAGTGTTTATTTAGTCCTCCTTGCCAAACTCTAGCTGCAGCTCCAGGAGGAAGTAAGCAGTCCTCTCTCCAGGGGGTGTCTGAATAGCGTGCAGTATAAACAGTTCTCCACCTCTCCATCTCGATAACACTACTTCAGCTTCTGTGAGCTGGACGGATGCCACAGCCGTAAGCACAAAGTGAGTGTTAATTCCTGAGGGGGCTACTCGGAAGCCCATCTAGAGTTCTAGTAAATAATGATCACATCCATGAATTACATAAGTAGTTAATGCACTATGCACTGTGTTCTCTGTATGCCCTATCTTTCTTATGAGTTGCTCTATTATCTTATATACAAGTCAGCAGTTTCAGCTGATGTTTGGGCAATCTTTGAGGAAGACCATGAAGAATGCCACAACAAAAAGTGCTCTGCTCTGGTTGCTGAACCCCAAAGTGTGGACAGTTACCCAGAATTTTACTGAACTATTCCAACATCTCTTTCAACTTGGCAAGTAATCCTGTGGGAACTCCTTTGCAATAGAGCCATGGCTGGTTTTCTTGTGTTCTTTTACCATTTCAAGTCCTAACCTGAAGCAGGAAACATGTTGCTGCGTGAAAACTTGACAGCACTTTCCAAATATCTTCTCACCAGCAAAAAGATGCAGTTTGTCTTGAGATTAGATTCCAGCCATTTGTGTTGGTTTGTCTCAATGAAAAATTTATTCTTCTCTCTTAGCTTGATAGATCAGAATAAAAGGAAGACAGCTTCCAAGAATAGGGGTTACTCACATACAGAGTGGGATTCACCTTACCAAATGCCATTTGCTAATTATTTATCTCTAATCTGCTTGTCTATGTTTCCTCTAAAGTCAAAGGCGAGAGAGAAACCTTTCTAATAACGGCTGATTCATCCCGTTCTAAGTGTCTAATACACTTGAATGAATTGCCCTCTGGACGTGCCTGTTGCTCTGTTCTCCTCTCTCCTCAGACTCAAGAGGGAAGCTAGATAACCAGCTTAGACTAGACACTTGATTTTTAGATGGGTAAAGATAAGCGAGATGGCTCCTACCCTCAGGAAACGTGGTCTGCATCTGTATGACAGAAAGAGTATAGTTGAAGGGAGAGATAAAACATGGGCACAGTCTAGACAGTATGAGGGTTATCTTACTCTCTGACTACTGTTTTCTTGTCAAATGTCTACATATGTTTTGGATTGTGTGATTTTCCTTTATTGCAGGACAATCACAGAAATGCTCTCTGGGATCCAGAGATGTTTCCATCTAGCAAGAGGTGAATGTATCAGTAGTTGGATACTGCCAAATGTCCACCTTCTTGAAAATCTCAGTTTAATATTTCAAAGTACAGGCTCTGTGCATGGTATTTTAGAGGTTTGAATGGTTTGGAAGTGAAATATCTTCCATCATACCTGCCATCTGCTTGCAAAATTGATTCTGCTGGATTTATTTGACTAAAAAGCACAAACTTTCTCACCAAGGAGTATAAATATGTTACTACAAACAGGATAGTGCTGTTCCATAAAGGCAGGCAAAAGCAGCTGAGTGTTAGCAATTTTTACATGCCTGTAGTTATTTTGTAAAGTTTTGATTACCTGTATCACCTCATGGTTATGAAAGACAAAGCAGGTGATTAAAATTCTAACGGGTGAAAGTCTGATGGATCAAGAACTCCATTTACCCAAGGACATTCCTGACCTTGCAATCTATTTTTTTCTTCAAACTGGAGATTCTGCTTCCTCTCCCTGATTAATAATTTTCTTTGAAAAGCTTACATTTATTATTTAGCAGTGCTCCCCATATAAAAGCCACTTTTTATCCTTCAGTTATGACAGAGCGAAGCATTACACTGGCATAGGCCTTTCGTCTTCAGCAGCTTTAACTGCTCAGCGGTGGTGAGCTTGCAATGAATTGTACTTATACAGACAAAATGAAGCAGTATAAGCTGCTAATGCCCTACTGAGTAACCCCCCTGGCCCTGTGTGGAGATGTCAGCCTGCCTTGCTGATGATCTCTAGTGTGTCACTGCTTCACATGCACAAAGGTGCCTATTATGGTCACTTTGTTAGGTTAACAGTCTTGAAAAATAACATTGATTTTTACCTTTTAATATTTTAGTCCAGGTAATGGAGCTTCAAAGGCCCACTTCTCTGGGGTTTCTTAATGTCCCAGTGGCTACATCCTTCAGTAAAGTACTGCCTGCCATCTGCTCTGCCCAGGCTGCAAGAAGAGGCCAGCTCAGAAGGTCTGCTTGAAGCTGACCTTCCTTCTAATGAGAGAAAACACACAGCACATCAGCTGTAGAAAGAAGAATTCATCTCAGCTAAGTTTATTGGGTAGAATTTAGGGTTTGGGTGGAGCTTGTCTGTCAGGCAGCAGTTGGAGAGAGGCATGCTCTTCCAAAGGGTGGTTCATTTCACCTGTGTTGGCTTAGTCATTCCCAAAAGTGCCCCACTTCAGTGACAACATCAGGACCCCAGCACGCTGGCTTAGGCTAGGCAGTTTTAAAATGATCTCAGCTCTGTGAAGTAAATCCCACCCATGCAGTAAGTCCTTCTTTATACGAATATATGGTTTTCAATATATGGATATATAGAGGAACATTTTAAGCACTTGCTAACAATTAGGATTAAGAATATACAGCTTGCAACACACAGCTGCAGATACATCTTCCAAGGGCCTACAATTCTGGGCTTAAGTGTCATGAGATCTTATATTTTGCAAGATGCCTGA
This sequence comes from Nothocercus julius, assembly GCA_013398735.1. NCBI lineage: Eukaryota > Metazoa > Chordata > Aves > Tinamiformes > Tinamidae > Nothocercus > Nothocercus julius. Next base: position 7,552,206 of record VZSV01000009.1, on the reverse strand, counting down.
AAATTTCCCCATTAAAAAAATGTTTGTATGGTAGTGGGGTATATGAGATATAGGGAGAAGTTACATGGGTTGGAATTTAGCTCATCTAGATTGTGTTGCCTTCAATGTTTAACACTGAGTCAGACATACTGGCATCCACAGTAAATGGAAAGAATAGGCATTTTCCAATTGAAGGGTTTTTTTCTCCTTCATTTACATATCTAATAGACCCTTAGTGTTGACTGTTCCTTTCCATTGATTGTAAAGGAAACCTAGGATAACTAGCAATTTTTTGTGGTAGAAATACCTTTTTCTTTATCATAGCTGTCCACCCAATTTTAAGTGCGGGTTAGTATGTAGCAGATTAATGACAACCCCTGCTAAACAAGTTAATTAGTCCAATGTTAACATACTTTTATTTATGAGATTTTGCTCTGGCAGTTTCAGTGTTATGCAAGTTCTTCAGTTAGATTTACAGAGCCAAACCACAGGTAATTAGAATCTAAATTATCTAATCATTCAATGTTTGAGATAAATGGTCATGTGGTATCTCTTATATTTAGATTTCCAGCTGTTGGGGAAAGGGACTCCTCTTTGTTAAGTATAAAATCAAGCATGGTGTTGCAGTAAAAATTAAAAAAAAAATCTGCAATAAAAAGAATTTCTACAATAATTCAAGGGGAAGGCTTTGGGTTTGGAGAAGTATCTTTTGCATTTGTGCTTCTAGCCATAGAAAAACAGCAAAACTCAAGAAGAGATTTTTGTGCCAGCCAGAATGGAGATTCCTTCTGTAAGTTGTTGGGAACGGATATTACTCTGTGCAGTTCTTAGATTTGTAATCCTCAGTTGGTGAATATCAAAACATAGAACTATGGTTGCTGTGGTAATAGTAACTTAGAATTTCCAGACTTTTGTTTGCTTAAATGTAAACTTAAACTTAACTTAAATTTAAAAATAAAGTGGGTTCTTTTTTTGAAAAAATCTGTTTTTAAAATAAAAACAACGGCAATAAAAAAGAAATTTAAACCTGTTGGTGGATGTGAGAAAGATATCTGTCTTTTTATTTTTGAATGTGAAATGAATCACACTTGGCTGTGGTTCCTTAACGATTGTTCATTTAAGGAAATCCCACCCAAAACTCAGTTCTATGAAGAAATATGATGAGGAACTAGGACACTCCCTGGAGGACTACGAATCTAGACAAACAGAAGTGTTGAGCAGAGAAATCTTACAACTGTTCAGCTTTTTACTTTTATTTCCCAAAGCAAAACTAAACTCTTGAACTTACTTGCAATGCTAAGCTCAGTGATTTCACCAGTCACTGTACTGTTTTTCCCAGAGTGTCTGGACTTCCCCTTGGAGAGGTGAAAACAGTTCTTCTCCTGTCCCAGCTGAAGGAATCAGCGTTGCTTGGGGCTCGGACTGCACCATGTTGTGAATCGTGTGTTGGAAACCACTAAGTGTGATCCCCAAGAGTTATTTCCACTAATTCATGCTCTGAACTAGAAATATTCACAGCATTTTACTTTGTTACTTTCTCTCAAAGTCTTCACCTTTTCCCTCTCTGTGATGCCTAACTGTTTTGGGCAACAGCCATCTGGCCTGCAGAACCCCTTTCTGCAGGGTTGGGTCGGTGCTTCTGCGCCCTCGTACTCTCTTCTCTTTGTGGCTAGAGCCATGTGCTTTCTCCTGCAGTTTCTCCTGCCTTGCAGTTCAGTGTTAAGCTGTGTCTATCCTGAAGCATAATGAACTCCTGGCATATACTCAGAATTTGTAGGAAGTATGGATGTAAATAATAAATACTGTATTTTCATTTTTATATAAGAACACTAATCTTTCAGTGTCCAGTAGTGGTCTTTGCTCACCTTCAGCCGCAGCACTACCTCGTCCAGCACACGCTGAGCTACCCTCATGCTAAAACACAACAACAACAACAACAACAACAACAACAACAACAACAACAACAACAACAACAAGCAAATTGCCATCAAATAACCTCTTTGATAAATACATTGACACAAGCCTCACTGAGGCACTAGAAAACACATAGCACACAGCTTTTGCTGAGTTTCATCTATACTTAACATTTTTGCCATGACTAATCCATTCATTTGCTCTAAATCTGCCATGGCAAAATGACATGCCTGGATCTTTATAGTGAACTTCATACATAGCTAAAGCTTCGTGCATGCTATCAGGCAACTGCTTGATTTCAGCATCAGAAAGGTCATGCTAGAGTGGTCAGAATACAGAACAGTCTGGGATGGGAAGAAGCGACACATTGTTATGTAGAAGTCACCCTTCTCACACATTGTGTATGAAATTACAGCATCCATGTACGTCACTCTCTAAAATAGTACCAAACCATATGGAGAGATTTGAATGTCCTTCCCATTGAAAAATTACATTACGGCATAATAATTCTCACCTTTTAAAAGTCTTGCTGTTATTATATTTCGCTATTATATTTCACTCTGCAGTGCTTTTACTATTGCTTAGCTGGTTTTATCAGTTTCATGCAGGATTCTTTAAGAGTAATTCCATATCAAAATCCTTAAGTTTTAGCTTGGCAACAGCAAGGGGAAGAACAATATTTAACCTTTCGCATATTCATGACAGAAAGTCACGTACAGTGAATTGACGTGGTTATTTGGCCCTCCATCCTTTTTATTCTTCCAGAAAAATGAAAATCATTATCCTGGACACTTCTGTGGTTGCTTGATTTGATGTATGTTCCCAGTTTCTGTGAGAGAAGGTTAATAGTACAAATGAAGTTGATTAGCTCCTTTACTTTGCCAAGAACACTTCTGCTCTGGCTACGGAGCTGAGAAGCAACAAATCCAAGCCAGGCTCTTGACACGTGTAAAGGTCCAGACCTTCTATATGACCTTTCCTTTGTTTAAGCTACTGTGATGATAACGAGAGAATAAATCATCTCTGGTAATTGTGAAGTTAGAGTTAACCTGTACCTCGGCTGGTACAGCAGTGCAGAACAGAGCACATCCCAGTGTCTCCGCCATCTCAGAGGTCCTGTGGGCTCCTGCCATGACTCCATCTTGGTTGCGGCCTCTTCTGGAACCTGTGGTGTTCCTCCATGAGATGCAGGAGATCACCCACCTTTCCTTACAGATTATAGCTTTCACTGAGGGCCGAATACATATTATGTGCTCTGATAGCTTGGAAAACATATGGCATCTTCAAAATATGCTGTTGCAGATACTTCATTGGACAAGTCTTCTGCCCTGGCTCATGACTGGTGGAGAAATTTATGTTTCCTACATTTTTCCTATAGCTGCTCAGCAGAGGTTAGGACTGAGCCCCAGGCATGTTCTAAAGCTTCACTAATGTTTTCCATATCTGCAGAAATAGGGCCAAGTCTGAGTCCCTTTGCAGTCTGCAGCGAAACTCAGTTTGACTTGGGACAGATACTTGGCTTATGTTCCTTAGCTTATGTTATTTTATCTGGTAGTCCCTAGCGCTTGGAGAAAAAACTGTTAAGACTGGATTTATGCATCCCTTCAAGAACAGAGGGAGGTAACTCCAAATACATTAAAAAAAAAAAAAAAAAAAAAAAAGGCTGCTTTGCCATGGCAGGGGGAACCCGCGGAGGAGAGGAGCCGGGTACGGCTGCAGCGGCGGTGACGTGGGGATGGCGCAGCCGGCTTGGCGTGCGGGGAGCGCGGCGAGGCAGGGTGGAGCAGCCTGGGCCGCGCTGGGTCACGCGCTGAGCGGGACGCGCTTGTAAACTTCGCCTTCCTTAGAACATACCAAACCAGTGAAAGCATGCGTGGCCTTAAGCTCAGTTGGCCATGGCAGTGAAATATTTTTTGTGATAGTTCACTTTGCTTTCTCCGCTTTTATTTCCTTCCCTGCCGGTGAGTTTCTACTGAATAAAAATGATTTATTTGTTTTAATTATCATTTTTTTCCATAGTATGCTATTTTATGAATCCCTTTTCTCAAGTGAATAGAAGAACAGGCTAGGTCCACCTAGACTGTCTGGCCTGTTTCTGCAAGAGGTCTGAACTGGGCTAATACTTGCACACAAGACTGACAAAAACAAGCAGATCCTCGGGATGGGGCTACCCAGTTGATGACTTGGTAGAAGGAACTGCGATGTTGCCAGTGCCCGTCCTGTGTGCTCTTTACACATATACTTCTTTCCTAAATGGTACAAAACACGATTTTGTATATATGGGGCCTATAAAGGGCCCCATGTTCCTTCCTACCTTGATTAAATCACTGCAAATTAGGGTGTGTTTTTCAAGTTTTGCTGATTTGTTTGTTTTTGTTTTTGTTTTTTTTTTTGCTGCTCAGTGTGAGTTTGGAACCCATCAGTTATTCCAGCTCACTGCAGTCTTGTCTCTTTTCTTTTCCATCCTGCATATTATATCTGAGAGTATTAAAGCTTCTCTGGGAATCAGGACAGAAGCTTATGGTCTGTCTGGAGCTGCATGGAGCCAACTCAACAGTGTGAAACCCATTCTGAGACACGGTCATAAGAAATAAGAAATACAGTAGAGAAAATCCAGCACTGCTAGGGATGATTTCACCCTCAAGTATGCAAGTAGCTGGTCCTATTGCCCAAGTAAATGATGATAGTGCTGCAGAAGAAACCTGGGAGAGTGATTTGAGGCTTTTTAGAAAGTGAGCCATTTTTGAGCTTGATTAGAGAGCCCAGACTCTCTTTACTAACTCAGACGGGGAGGTCTGTCCAATCGCTAAGGGCTCCTCAGGCCAAGATGTATCCCCAGCCCACCTGGGAAGGCATCTCAGGACATCTGTCAGGAGAGCTGAGATTCACAGAGCACTGCCTGATCCTGAGTTACAGCCTCTTCAAGCCTCAGTAAGTTTATATTGCCATTACTGCAAGCGTATCTGAGTACTCAGGCATACGTGGACAGTAAAATATGTAGGCTTCTTTCTCCTCTTTAAATATGCATATTATTTTGTTTTCTCATTAGAGAAGGTAGGTGACTACTTATGCCTTGCACTTGAAGGTCAAAGTGTTGACATTTATTGCAGGTGTTATGGACTAGGTATTTTCACTATCTCAGATTCTCTTCAAGTAAATTTGTATTTCACTTGGTCCAGCTTTGCCTCTCACAGACAGTTTTGCTCCGTAAGGAGAGTGGAGCTGTTGCCAGTGGCTGAGGCCTCCAACTGGACCTGCTTTCCTCTGTGAAATCAGTACAGAACAAACAATACAAATTAAGTCAATATGCCCAGTACTGACCCCACATGTAAAATTTGATTTAGACCCCATTAATCAGCATGCTTTCTGCTCTCATTGCTGTTTTCCTCTGTCCCAGTGATATCATGTCCATTTTTCTTGATTTTTTTTCTATGGAAGTAGAATCATAGAATCATAGAATCACAGAATGCTTAAGGTTGGAAGGGACCTCCAGAGATCATCTAGTCCAACCCCCCTGCACATGCAGGGTCACCTACAGCAGGTGGCTCAGGGCTGCGTCCAAGCGGGTTGGGAAGATCTCCAGAGAAGGAGACTCCACAACCTCTCTGGGCAGCCTGTGCCAGGGCTCTGTCACCCTCACTGGCAAGAAATTTTTCCTAAAG